>ML792396.1:71689-102915 GCA_009831015.1 Picea engelmannii | reverse complement strand
TGATGAACAGGGGTATATAGTATTGATTTCATTATATGTTGATGATTTAATAATTACAGGAAATGAAAAGAAGTTAATTGATGAAATCAAGGAGTAGTTATCAAAGGTATTTGAAATGAAAGATCTTGGTGAGTTACATTACTGCCCAGGTCTTGAAGTTTGGAGAAATGCAGGCCAAACTTTTGTTTGTTAGAGTAAGTATATCAGAGAAATACTTAAGAGATTTAAAATGGATCAGTGTAAGTCTTCCATTGTTCCCATGTAGTAGAATGTGAAACTTTCTTGTGATGATGGTTCGAAGGAGGTGAATGGCACTGTGTATAGACAGATGGTGGGTAGTCTGAATTATCTCACCACAACCAGACCTGATATTTCATATTCTGTGAGTGTGTTAAGTCAGTTCATGGTGAAACCTCATGAGGATTCGGGGTTGTTTCATGGAGTAGTAAAAAACAGCCTACTGTATCTTTGTCTTCCACTGAAGCAGAATATAAAGCCTTGTGTGTAGCAACTTGTGAAGATGTTTGGTTAAGAAGACTTCTTCAAGATGTTGGAGAAGAACGAAAGGAATCTACGATGATAAGATGTGATAATAAAAGTTCAATCAATATTGCGAAGAATCCGATTTTTCATGCAAGGACAAAGCATGTTGAAGCTCAGTATCATTTTGTTCGAGAAAATTTGTGGTCAAATGAAATAACTCTTGTGTATGGTAATACTAGTGAAAATGTTGCTGATATTTTCACTAAACCTCTTGGAAAGATTAAGTTTGAGCTGTTTAGGGAGATGTTAGGTGTAAAATTCAATCCATTCTCCATTAAGGGGGAGACTTGGAAATAATGGAGTAAGCGCCAGTTGTAAGCGCCAATTGTAAGCACCAGTTATAAGCTTCAGTTGTGAGAGTCAGTTGTAGGTGTGTTAAGAGTCAGTTCTTAGTTAAGAGTCTAGTTGTCTTTGGTTTGCATGTAACCGAATCGGTCGAGTCTTTTCCTATATAAGGATGTAATCTGTCTTCATTGAATAATACAGAAGTGAGCATAACCTCATTGTGTGTTTGTTTCGCATATTTTATCTCCAGAAGCACATGAATTCTTGTTGGTGATTATTCTATGGCATGGTCATATTCTTTAGCATGCATATTACCTTTGGGCTAAGACTTTATGGACCTCTGTCAAAATTGAAAGGGTGTAGCCCTATCATGCTCTGTTATAAAAAAAACAGTTTGATGTACTCTTGGTTGGCCATGAGTTCACAATATGGGAGTGACAATGTGAGAATTGTGTATACATAAATGCAAGTTCACTCACAAAGTGTGGTCAGTGCAATGAAAGGATATGCAAGGATCTAATAGATTGTATGGATACATTATTTCTTAATCTATACTACAATATATGACTAATAATAGTTGCATCCCTGTTTGCAGCTTATTCACGGGAGCTTGACTGACCTTACTTAAAGTAATCATGCCGATTCAATTGCTGACTTAACTGACCTCATCCGGATTTACTATTTTGAGATAGTATTCTCCATTTATTTCAAGCAAGTTAAGGAATTGGTGTGCTTCTTTTTATCAAACACGTTTAGTGTTTTGGATGCTTTCAGAAGTACTTTCTTGTTTTCCTACAATGGTACTTTATAACTATTTATAGCTATTCCGGTCTAATGGAACAACATCATACACATGGAATATATTAATTGTCATCAATCCTTTCAGAAGAATGAATCTTGTAGTGTTTGAATTTGTTCATTTTGTTGGAAAAAATCCACCTAGACAGTATCTTTAATGGATAAACCTTTTGTTTTGCATAAAGTACGGAATGGATTTGATCTATTGGTTAGAGGGTATTATTGCCTATTAGTAATCAAAAGATGAAAATGATAGCACAGGTTCTAAAGCTAAATGTGGACATGCCTGGCAGTGGGGAAACCTGAGCTTGAACCTCCCTTAGGGAGGCCAACCTTACATTAAGTCTAATTTTTTGCATACAGGGCCATGGTCATTGAGGGGAAAAGCTAGTCAATCCTAGTCAGTGGAGAAAGTGGAGCGGGAAAAACAGAAACAATGACAATGCTTATGTGTTTCCTTGCATTTATGAGTGGTCGATCAGGAACAGAGGGAAGAACTGTGGAGCAACAAGTCCTGGAAGTAAGAAACAAGTGCATTGTTTGTGATACATATGGTTGTAAGTAATGCTTCTCCATAGATTATGGTGTACTTGTTACTGTATTACTAAAGTAATGTTTTTGATTATGTTTGCAGTCAAATCCCATTCTTGAAGCTTTTGGTAACTCAAAAACCGTCAAAAACAACAATTCCAGTTAAGTCATAGAAGCGTAACTATGCTTTAATTTGTAACTAGCCAATTGAAGTAAGCTCGACAAAATGAATTGAGGGATGGCAGTGAAACACATAGTGCTTATATGTTCTCATCCTATAGAATATCATCTGTGATGTAGTCGTTTTGGCAAATTTGTTGAGTTCCAGTTTGACAAGAATGGAAAGATATCAGGAGCTGCTATGAGGACCTATCTTCTAGAAAGGTCTCGTGTTTGTCAGGTCTATGATCCATAGAGAAATTATCATTGTTTTTACATGATTTGTACTGCACCACAAGAGGTACATCTATTCATTATGCCTAATAAATGTCAAGGGGAATTCTAACAAAATTGATGAAGCTCATTTCAATGCAGTATTTTCTCTCTGAATCGATCGATAATAATCTGCAAGACTTTCATGCCAGCAATATCAGATTCATGAATCTTACCAATCTGGCTCCTTATTTATAGGATGGTGCTAAATACAAGTTGGGAGATCATAGTACATTTCATTATCTTAACCAGACTAATTACTATAAAGTGAGCATTATAGACGATGCTAGAGAGTATCTCGAGACAAGAAATGCCATGGATGTGGTTGGAATTGGTCCAGAAGAACAGGTATTCTTTGCAACTGGAGTCATCTGCACCTTATGACAATTTATGTGCACAACAATAGCAGTCTGTTTGCAAATGCAATTGATGATATACAACATAATCATGCCATGCATTCAAATATATAGAAAGTGATGAATTTAATGATTGGATCTGCAGGAAGAGATATTTCGAGTAGTAGCAGTTATTCTCCATCTTGGTAATGTTGAGTTTGTCAAAGGGAAGGAGCCAGACTCTTCTCAACCAAAAGATGCTAAATCTATTTTCCATCTTCAAACAACAGCTGAGCTACAAATGTAACACACATACACAATAATTTAGTGGTTTCTCATGTTTATACTTCTTTTATTGGCGAACTGGATCACTTTGTTAAAACTTAAAACACATTAAATTTGATCTCAAGTGTGATGTCAAGGGCCTTGAAGACTCTCTTTGTAAACGTGTTATTGTTACGCGTGATGGAAACATAATAAAATTTCTTGATCCCATTGCTGCAACTCTCAACCGAGATGCTTTGACAAAAACAATATACTCACGATTATTTGATTGGTAAAGATTACTCACGGTTATTTGATTGGTAAAGATTAGTTGCAAAAGTCTGAACTGGAATAATTTGTTTTTTTGATTAGCAAATAAAGTGTAGCTTTAGTTTCTATGATAACATCTTCTAATCCATAATATTTACAGGATGGTAGATAAAATCAATATTTCAATTGGTCAAGATCCCAATTCAGCACATTTTATTGGAGCTCTTGATATTTATGGATTTGAATGTTCAAGGTCAACAGGTATATTTCCATCATATGCAACCTCTAGGAGTAATTTTAGCAAATGTTAAAGGCTATTTGACTCAAGTACTTCATTTGAAACTTTGAGAGAACAGTAGATAGCTTTATGAAGGTATATGGGAGTTCTCAAATACTGATCTAAAACTATGGCTCTTGAGTCTTAGAACTCCTTGTGTTTCAGCACTAGTTGATAGTTTATAGAGATTTGTTGTTTTTCAAGAATGAAAAGATATTGGGTAGAGTACATGGAAGATATCTTTTTTCCTTTCCTGCTTGGTCTCTGAATATGAGTTTAGAACTATACAAACTTCAGAGTGTTTATATGCAAATATAATAAATGTTCTCATCAATATTTGCAAATTATTTGGTGAAAAGATCCTGTTGATTAAATAATAAAATGCAAAAATATTGAAACTTGCAGATCTTGAGGTCAGCATTCCTTATAACTTATTTTCTCATATTTTTCTTTCTTTCATGGAATTTTTGAGCAAATGTGTATTAGTCTTACAAATGAGAAGCTACAACAACATTTCAATAAGGTTTGGAAAACACCCTTACATGCTTGAGCTATGTTGGGAGTGAATCTACTTTTCTTTTTCTTCTCTCTATATTTACAGTGGACATTCTCGAGTTTCCTACAGTTCAATGATGTTTCATTTATGTTGGCACAATTGATACATGTGATGCAACATGTCTTTAAGATGGAGCAGGAAGAATATATAAGGGAAGGTATCAATTGGAGTAGCATAGACTTTGTGGATAATCAAGACATGTTGGATCTTATACAGAAGGTTCCACTGTTTCTCCTTATATTCTTTGTTGTTATGCTAAAATTGAATTGCCTGTATAAATGCTCTGCATTAAAAGAGGCAACAAAGAGTTTATATATTGACCGTGACACTTTATACTGCAACGCGGAAATTTGGATGCATCTTCTGGCCTTCTTTCGACATTTTGTTTTATATTCTTTGGAAATTGAAGTGGATATCCGTCGTGATTGACTTAATCAAGGATCTGTGCATGGTTTTGCAGAAACCTGGGAAAATCATTGGACTTCTGGGTGAAGCTTGGTATGATGTGTTATTTTTTTCTTTAATCTTTTGATCTCACTTAAGAGGAATTTATTTCATTAATTCTTTGACACAATTACAACCACTTGTTAGGCCGAAAGGCGTACACCTATTGACAATGAACACAATTAATGATCTTTTAACCTTATTTAACCTTAAACCCTAATCTGATGGCTATGCATTGAAGATGCTGGCATATTCTTAGTCATCCTCCAAAATCAATGGGTCAGATTTATTGTTCATAACTTTCTTGCATTTATCAAGGTATCCATTAACATGTTTACTTTTTAACATTTACCTAATCACATTAAAAAATTACTGTAAGGATATGTAATTGCCACGTTTAAATGATTAAGTAAGATTAAACCACGTTCTGCTTCTGAACTAGTCTGATGCCCACAAGTTCCATTTATCAAGCCAAACGTTTCATATTACCAGCTGCCATCTCATGACCACCGCCTTCTTACCGCGTGTTTGTGAATTGTGAAATGCTTGCCACATATTATTTATCTATATTATTTATCTACTGGAGTGAAGTGATTACGATAGACAAAATGGAGAAAACAAATATGAATGCAGACCTCAAGTTTTCCATATTCGTGGATCACATCTAAACTGCGGGTTACTGTACCAGCCTCCGCTTGTTTTGAAATCCCAGAAACAATGAAGTAAACAACGACTTTGCTGCCCCAATAATTAAAATGTTTTAAAAATATGTTGGCATATTTAATACACGTTTTTGTATAGTGCTGGTAATAAAAATGAATCCGCGACTGTCACTTTCAAAGTGAATATGAAGCGTAAAGAGGCTTTAAATTATTGAATTTACCTTAATTGTATTGAAATAATTGTATTTGTTATCTTTGGACAAAACCCTAATTACGGTTTATTCTAGGGTTTGTAAATTTATTATGTTTTTCGGCCTTCATCAGCCACATAATTGTCATAATTGTAGCTGTGCTAGTTTAGTTATTTGAAATTGATGTTAAACACTTCTCGAGAACAAATATAGGATAGGTCGTCCCTTCCAAAGAGATAAGGAAATGTAAAATGAACAGTTAGAAGCAAAGATGCTTCTACAGAACATAGGTAACTTTTATAATGTCGCTGCATAAGTATAAATCATACACAGCCTAAATCAAAAATTGATTTCCACAACATCATATTAATCCACTATCATATCAACACTCTTTACTTCACAAAGCACTACACGATGTGCCTAATCACCGTCATTCTTTTCCATGTTGTGATATGACTGGTGCAATTTCAGTAGACATCTCAGTACATATGGCAAGTAGATATGGCAAGTAGATAGAGTCTTGTACACCATGGGTGATTCTTTTTCTTACATGTTAGATTCATCAATTCCTTGTAATCCTAGTTAATTTTTCAATAAGTCTATCTATGTACTAATCAATTTTACAAATGTCCAAGTGTTTAAATTCCATCCCCAGCTTGGCAATTGAACTGCCATACAACACTTGTTTAATGTTGTTTGTTAACATTATCTATAATTTCAACATTTCAATATGCATTGATATTATAGTGAGAAGAAAAAAATGTAAATTTTCACTTATATATAAGAAAATTATATATCAATATTTAAAAAAATAAGTTATATAATTACAAAATTAAAAAAAAAAATCAACTAAAATTACATCATCTAAATTTGGAGAAGGCTAATCAGCTTGTCAAGTTTTGTTTACTTGTGTTCGTTGCCCCTAAATCCATACTGTTTGTTCGTCAAAATCCCCGTTTCCATGTCACATGTCATCTATCGATTGAATATCCACCAAATAAGAAAGGCATTAGTGATAGGTGATTCTAGCAGAAATAGATATCATGAAGCTTACTTCCACACAAAATCAATGTTAATAACATCATGTATTCAATTACTACTTAAAAGTCTTGAACTTCTTATAATTCTCAAGTTTATCCCAAATAAATTTAAAATAAAATAAGACTTTAATAACTTAAAGAAAAATAAATTGAGGATTTCACATATAGAGGTTGGTATGGTCCACACAAAGTCAATGTTAATAACATCATGTATTCAATTACTACGTAAAACTCTTGAACTTCTTATAATTCTCAAGTTTATTCCAAATAAATTTAAAATAAAATAAAACTTTAATAACTTCAAGAAAAATTAATTGAGGATTTCACATATAGAGGTTGGTATGGGATAAGGTGTTTTTTTGGTTTTAGATTTGTGATTATCTCGGGGAACATGAAAAATTTCAGATCAGGTGTGAAATTTTCCTTGGATAATAAGTGTGGAATATACTTCCTAATCTAATCAACGAGAGAGAAGAATCTATGGAAAATGTAAACAACTAGTGGATTGTGGGATCTTTAGTAATGTTTCTTTCATTTTTATTTATTATGAAATTTGATCACCAAGTCTCTCTAACCTATTTCCATTTCCTTTTAGTTTAATTGGAAGGTGTTGCAATTAAGTTTATAGAAATATTAAAAATATGTTCTAACAAGAGACTTTTAATTATTTGAGGTTCTAGCCTATTTCCATTTCCTTTTAGTTTAATCGGGAGGTGTTGCAATTAAGTTTATATAAATATTAAAAATATGTTCTAACAAGAGACTTTTAATTACTTGAGGCTGCAAATCATTTTGATATTGAGCTTTGAATCATTTCCTTGCTAATCCTTTACTCACTAACTCCCTAATTCATTCACCCTATTTAACCACCAAGCTATTAAACCACTAGCATACTAACCCCATAAATCTAAGTTAAACATGAACTACTAACTCCAACTCATTATCATAAATCCCTTAATACCTAACTTATTACACCTTAAACCAATAACCCAAAATAATTCCAACCACTAATCTATAAACCCCTCACCAATGACCCACTAATCAATACTCCCTTGAAAACTAGATATAATGGCATATTAATATCGATATTTGGTGTTCATACAAATTCACGAGTAATCAAATCCAACTATGAGCATTTAAAAAAAATGTATTAAAAAAATTTATTTAACACTCAAAAATAGTGTTTATCTAATTGAGATAACAAAACGAGGATTTGTTTAACATGACTGATATTTTTTTATCGAAAACGCAACCAACCAAGAGTGTTGGGTGCATATCCTCACTTGCACATACTTCAACGCTGACTTTTATGATAAGCCCATAAGTCTATCAAAACCATAAACTTAGGCGGAAAGATACATTATAAGTTGTGGAAAAATGAGTAATATATTGCTATGAACGTATACTTATAGTCAAGATTTTATTTTGAGTTGTAGGTTATAGAAGAAATTCAAGAGTTGTCTCAAGGTATGTTGAGATATATGGAGTTTTTATTTATTTATATATATAAATAATTAATAAATATAATTAAGTAAGATAAAAAAATAATTATAATTAAATAAAATAAGAATCAAAGTTTGGGATGAAAAAATTAAAAATATGTAATATTTTTTAAAATAAATTAATTAGATAATACAAAATTAATACAATTATAGAATAATTCAAGATCTTTAAATAAATGGTCATTTTTATTACAAATTTTATAGTATGGGAAATTCAACATTAAAATAAAATTTTAAATATTAGATTATTATTTATAAAATAATTTGTTATATTTAATAGTAATTTGACTAATTATATAATTTTGAATTTTATATTTTATCTTTTTTGTTGATAATAATTATTAACTTAGTTTATATTTTTTTAATCGTTTAATTATTTTTGAAATATTATATTTGAAATGATAAATACAAAATAAAAAATTCATTAATTGATTATCATTTGACTATTTTTATTGTTAATTAATAAATAAGTTAGGATAAGTTTTGCCACCTTTTAAAAATTTATATCTAATACTAAAATGAAAATCATATTTATCAATATTAATTATTATTAAAATATTTATCTGAATAAATTTTCTAAAATCTTAAAATATTATGTTAGGATTCATAATCATTCGTTAAAATAAATAAATGATATAGGTAAAAATTATTTCATAAAAATCAAATAATTAAATTATTATACTTTATTTTTTAATTTAACTATATCCATATTATAAATTATAAATTATTATTAATGTAAAATTAAATAAACAAATCATTTTCTAAATTTTATTTCTTCTTTTACATATATTCATTAATTAATTGTAAATATGGTTCATAAAAATAACTGTTAATAAATTATTTAAATATTAAACATTTTACACAATGTATAAAAAAATTATATTATAATAATCAAATTGTAAAAAAATTAATATATTATATAACTTTTTCAAATGAAGTATACTTTAAATATTACTTTAACCAAATGCAAATCCCACTTTATAAGTGTGAATAGTAATCATAAAATTCAATCATACGATTAAAAAGTCATCGGAAACTATTGTATTGATTTCATAAGATTAAAAAGTCGTCAAAACGTGTCGTCTGGATTACGATCTTTTCGAGTGTCAACTTTTTATAATAATATCCTACTGTCATTATTTGACTCTGGTAACAAGTTCTGCAATGCTTTCCCACTTGTCTTTACATGCTCACGGTGTTTACGTGCTCCCGCGTTGAGGCTATGCTTATCGTATTAAGAAAGAAAATATCCCTGTTTCTCATTTGTTCTCGTTTTGTTCATGAATGTACGTATACTCAGAAAGCAAGCAGAGCGGTGATGGAGGTCACGAGATCGAACCTGAAGCTGTCAATGCCATCCAGAAGCAGAAGCGTATTGAGGGAACAAGCCTTGGCTGCCTGGCGCTTTAAGCCCTCGGATACGGCCACGGCCAATGACCAGGACGCTACGTGGTCCTTTCAGGCCTCCCAGCGGGACATGGAAATCGTAATCAGAGCTCTCGAGAGGGTATTGAACTCCAGACCAGACGAAGGCGTTATAATCGGGACTTCGAACGAAAAGATTGCGGGAAGTTTCACGAGCAAGGTAGCGTCGTCGTCCACGTCCAGTTGTAATCCGGGCAGCCCTTCCCAGGCTGCCGTCGAAGCAAAAGCAAGCGCAACGGTGGAAGTTTCGGATTCGATGGCGGACCAATCTGAGACTCCAGGGATAGGAACCCCGCCCGCAGAGGCGCTGTCAAGATCCTGTAATAATAAGATATTCATCCCGGTGATGAATAATTTCATCGGCAAGAGGCGGTCTGGAAGGGGAAACAGTGCTCCAGTCACGATTATGAGGGCAGATCCCGCTGATTTCCAAGCAATGGTTCACCAGATGACGGGTTTCACCCTCGAAAACAACAGTAGGGCGACCCCCTCTCTCTTGAAGCCACAACCAAGGCGGCCCGGCCAAATCGGTAAGCAATATCATCCCCTCCGCTTCTTCTTGCGCGGGGCTCCCTGTTGCCCTAAACGGCTTATTAGGCACTCGCCCTAATTATTTGCATCCGATAGCCTTCTGCAACAATTCAGCAGAGAATTCTGTGTATTCAGCCGGTATTGCAACATCTAGTACACATATTAATTCCATCGGAACTGATAAGGCTAACACTTTAGAATGCTTTCTCTCAAACGGATTTCTGGAAATGAGCAATTCTTAGGCCAGCTTAATAAGTCTTCTTTTCCTTCTCGTCCAGAGATGAATTTGTATGTAAAAAATTAATTTTGCAACATCTGGTTATGGAGGTGGATTTCTTTATGTAAAGAACATATAAGAAAGAGGGTGGAGCTTGGAGGATGGGTAGAAGATGATGGCCAATCAAGAGCCAAGACCATGAAGAGTGTACAAATCCGTCCAGGGTCTTTAAGTCGGGCACTATTTTGTAGGGGAGGGATTTGAAGTTCGAGCGAGAGGGAATTCATTTGAATTTAAGTTTTTAATATGTAAAGTTGACTTCAAAAGCTTTGCAGTAATTTTCTTACAGTGTAATTTTGCATTATGAATTAATATTTGTGGCCATTAAATACTATCGAAATTCGCAATTTAATTACCATTGCTTGAGATTTGAGATTTTTGATGATATCCATTTTTTTTCCAATCAAATCACTGAATACAGTCAATTAACAACCAACCACATTTGGCATTCAACCCTGCTAATAAACTCGAAAGAAACCATAATTGAAACGGGAAAGAGAATTGTTATTTCGCTCAGATCAACGATAATAAATTCGAAAGAAACCATAATTGAAACGGGAAAGAGAATTATTATTTCGCTGGGATCAACGATAATAACTGCATCAATAATGAGCAAAGACGCTGCCATAAACAGCTTAACCCTCTCGCCTGTAAAAACCCTCAATCACAGAGAGCAATATTACAGACCGCTGAAAATTTATGAATCAATAATCGGGCACTGGATTTGTAAAAATATGATGAATAGCGCATTGTATGAATAAGCGCGAGGAATGGACAAAATCCAAGCCGATGAAAGCAAGTCTATCTACCAAAGAAGATGTAAATAAATCCCACTATTGTTGTTACCAGGGAACATTTGAGCGATAAATTATGATTTTGCATGGCTGATCTTTCCCAGGCTATCAAAAGCACAGTAGTCCCACGAAGGATAAACAAAACTCTGGTCATGGGAAAGGTTTCCTCCGCCAAATTTAGAGGCCCATGAAATAGTTGCAAAAGATTTCCCAGTGGATTGAAAATAGAGGAAACAGAAAATGTCAGAAGTGAAAATTTCAAGAACTCAAACAAAAGATAGTTTCAACAACTTCGTGCTTCAGTTTCCAAAAGAAAATCTGGGAATAGAAACATATTGATTTCATTACTTAGAACAATCTATCATGAATAGATAGAACAATCTTATGGCTATATGTACTTTATTTCCAATTTTTTTAGTTGTTTGATTGAGTTTATTTTTCCATTATGTTGTTCACAATATAAGATAAATTATTTTGAATTAAGAAAATGTTTTCATTGGTATATAGAGATGGCTAAAATCACATTTAAGAAAAAATGGTTTATGTATTTTGATTGCACTATTTTTCTCTTTTAAAAATTAATAATGTTGATGTACATATATCAACCACTTTTACTTAAATATGGTCATATTAGTATGTATATAGTTATGTAATAGTTGAGAACTATCATTATTATTATGATTTAACTTAAAATTATCATAATCTAATTTCAAATTTTACTTACATAAATCCCTTTATAAAACTTCATGTAAAATGTAAAAATACACTAAACTATACTTAATATAAAATAAACTTAAAATAAACTAATCATTTTCATGATTAATGTCAAAATAAACTAAATCATGGTTAATGTAAAATAAACAAAATAAACTTAAAATAAACCAATCATTTCCATGATTAATGTCAAAATATACTAAACCATGGTTAATGTAAAATAAACCAATAACATGTGTTAGACAATTTTTTAATTTGCTAATATATCTTTTAATATTAATTAATATATAAATGATGGATTTTTTTTTAAATTTTGGAGATGGCAAAAGATTAATGAACAAACAATCGATTAATTCACTGCACCTTTGCCTCCGTGCATTTATTTGTTCTTTGACTCTGAATTTATCTCAAAACTCTGCATTTATTTCAAAAAGCATATCCAGCCATTGCAAATATATTTTTGGGAAATTATATGAATTAGTAGATAGCTTATTATACTCTCATAGTAATAGTAATGGACAATTTTAATCAGGTTATTATATCCTATTATACCCTCACTGCAGTCCACAATTTTTATCGTTAAATTTATCATTTTTTCCACTACTTCTAAGATTATTAAGTAACTTAATATAAAGTTCAAGAGATATATATCAGATGTCAGATGTCAGTATACTAGTAAGAAAAAAACATATATATCATTTATTAATTTTTTCCATTGTTTTATTAAAATTATTAAAACATATATATATCATTTATTAATTTTTTTCATTATATTAATAATTTAATTATTAAATAATAATTTTAATAATAGTGGAAAAATATCAAGTAATTTAATATAATGTAATATTAATTGAATCCTAAAAGTTATGATAATTAAATTTTAAAAGATCATATACAATACTTTTGTTTATGATAACAATAGTTTCTAGGGAGTGTCTTCATACAAGTATTTTGGAATCTATATCCATCAAAAGGTTAATTGAAGCTATAGGATTGAAAAAATTATATATGGAGGGTGAAAATCTTATTATGAGCTAGAAAACAATTGTAAATTAACAAACCTTTGGTTTTGGGATAAAAAGAAACTCCTCTTTCACACTCTCGTCATTAGACAATTATCTTATATGGATGTGAAGTTTGTGAAGTTTGGGGTTGCAGTATATCTAGAGAATCGTGGAGAAAAATAGAAAAGATCCAAAAGAATTTTATAACTTATCATCTCAAAATTAAGGACAATACACCCTATCCTATCCTCCTCATAGAAGCAATCTTTTCCCCCATTGAAAGCATTGCTATGACTATATACCTAACTTACAAGAAAAAGATAAACAACATGGATGACAATAGGCTCTCCAAAATTGCTTCAAACTCTAGACAAAACCAGGCTCAAATGGGGATGGCATAAAGATGTCAAATCTTGGCTAAATCATTGGGGAATACAAGAAGTAACCATCATGTAGAATATGGGTAATATCACAAATATTGTCACTTCTAAATCTAAGGAGAATATGTGGTGTGATAAAAAAATAGTGGATAAAAGGAAATTAAGATACTACAAGGAGGTGGTCAACCCTAATTTAGAAGATAAAAAATAACTCTTAGTTTTGAAAAGTCCAAAGAAGAAAATCAACATTGCTAAAATAAGAATAAACTCTCATGAGCTACATAGTGAAAGTGGGCGTTGAAAAACTCCCAAAACACCATGGGATGGGAGAAATTTGTCACCTTTGTGACACTAAGTGGGTAGAAGATGAAAAACACTTCCTCTTGGATTTCCCTGCCTATACCCATATTAGATCCCAATTTAAATTTGCCACATTACGTACCTTCCTAACCTCCTAAGTCATCAAAATTATGGTGATCTTGGAATGCTTCTTTATAATCATCATCATCATCATCATCAATATACATGCATGAAGTCATAGAAAAAATATTTTTATACTAATTTTATTTTTATTATTATTATTATTATTATTTAGTTTATATTATTTGCGTTCTCCAATATTCTAATTTTTTTGTGCAGCTATAATGGTACTATTAAATGCATTCTTCTTCATATGGAGAGCTCCCCACTGCCCTCAAATTTATCGATTACGACTTTGAGATGTGCAGGTCTTTGTTTATTAGGGAATGGTCATTACTAGATAGAAAATGGAGAAAACCATGCTCTTGAACATAGACCCATAAGTGTGGTGACATTAACATTTTCCTCTGTGGCCCCAAGTTGGAGATTATTTGCAAGAAAGAACTTTAGTGTATGCAGATATTTTGACTTGGAAATTTTACAGTAATCAAGAGTGTTGTGCAACATTTTGGCAGCAGAGATGCTGCCAGATTTTTTTTTTTTTTTTTTGTTTTTTTTAGGCAGATGTTCAATCTCTACAATTGCTTTGGTTTACATCCTCTCAGCATTCATAAATAACCCTCTGACTTCCACTTGTGGGGGCGTACCATTTAGCGGATACAGGGTCCTCCTGCAGTGATCGAGAGCGACAACCTTACTGAAAAACCCCCAGCTAGCATGTTTGAACCAATCATCCAAACATTTGGACTTGAATAGATGAGACCTCCCAAAGTCCAAAGGATCGGAGGAGGGTGGATTTTCCAATCCACCTATAGGCCTAAGCCCTTCCATATTCCTTGTTACTTCCATTATTTTCCATGTGAAATGATCTAGACGCCATTGAAGATATGCATTGATATCAATATTTCGATACGTTCCTCTGAAATGATAGTTTTAATTCATGGATACAACACGGGGACTAGTAATCTACAAGTACATCTCCATATAAGAAAACCAAAATTTGTGAATATTGGATTAATTAACTCGTACTTGTATTGTGTTTAGTGTGAGATTCTATTATTGAGGAGCTTGTTAGATCTAGTTGTTTTCCAAAGATTTTATCCAACTATTAGATCCTATCTATGTGTGTAGTTGAGATATTCCCTAGTGAGTTTGTTGTGTAGTTGAGGGAAAACTTCATGTATAAATATGTTCTTTATGTGTGCAATGATTTTCTAAGTTGGTATCAAGTTTGTTCTGGGATTAACCCCCTCACAGGAGGGCCCATGAAAATGAAAAAAAAAAAGTGAGACAATTTTTTTGTAGAAATAAGTTAGCATAGGAGAGTAATAGTTTGTTGTGAACTACTATTTATTGTGTGTTTGAGTTTTCCTGTGTGTTTGTTTCTAAAATTGAAAACTAGAGTCGTGAGTTGAGACCCACGTGAGAACTTAA
Organism: Picea engelmannii; assembly: GCA_009831015.1. Taxonomy (NCBI): domain Eukaryota; kingdom Viridiplantae; phylum Streptophyta; class Pinopsida; order Pinales; family Pinaceae; genus Picea; species Picea engelmannii. The sequence goes on along the minus strand of ML792396.1, from coordinate 87,806 downwards.
ATCGTTATCTTGAGAATTTGTCGTGTTAAGAGTATCATTATTATTGGCATGGAGTTGTGTTGTTCCATCCAACACAAATATTTGGCAAAGAATAATGAGAACAATAGCAATTCCTTAAGCATAAAATCATTGTTGTCCAATATCTGTTCCTCGAGCATAGAATCATTGTCCAAGATCAGTGAGAGGGATCTTTGTTTAATTATTTTCTCTTGTTGTGTGTGGCAAGGTGAAGCTACCAATGGAGTCTGCATCCATTTTTTGAATCTTCTTTCAATTGGGTTTGTTGCATGGAGTTTAAATGATTCATTTTTATGTGTGGTTCTATGGTTCAAGAAGAACAATGAGGATTGAAGTGATGACCAGATTGCAATGAAATATGTTAGTTGTTTTATTTGGTATGAAGAGTGTGAAAGCTTTGAAGAAACAATGTTCTTGTGAGATTTTAATGAAGAACCTCTCATATTTTTTAGAACAAGGTAACATGACCAAAGAGCTTGTGTTTCTTAACAAATACAACAAAATATGCATGTCAGAAAGAACACTGGTATTAGGTTGTGACTAAAGTTTGTGTACTTGTGAGATGAAAAAGGTCATATTGTCAGACTGGATTCTAGATACATTTAGTATCTAGACTTCTTTTCTATATATCTAGTGAATACCGAGAGTTATGCATTTTGATAGATGGAAGTATGTCAATAGAATGCTTTAGTATCTAGACTAAGTTTTTGACAAATACAATGAGCTATGTATTTTGGAAGATAGAAGCATATAGAATTGCCAGTGATTACAAATACAAAATTTATGGTCAGAAGCAATTGTATCTTCAATGAATCAAGTGGTAGCTCGAATGAATGGTTATATGAAAGAGCGTAGTTTACGATATTTTAGAAGTGGATAAAGATGTTGATGAAGAATATACCAGACATAGATGACAAAGACCATAAATCAAAGGCAATTACTCGTTAAGGGAGGGTGTTGGAGTAATTAACTCCTACTTGCCTTGTGTTTAATGTGAGATTTTATTATTGAGGAGTTTGTTAGACCTAGTTGGTTGTGAGATATTTTATCCAACTAGTAAATCCTATTTGTGGATGTAGTTGATATATTCCCTCGTGAGTTTGTTGTGTAGTTGAGGAAAAACTTCATGCATAAATATGCGCTTGATTGAATAATAAAACAAGTAGAATAGGTTTTGTGTGTGCAATGATTTTATAAGTGTGAACCTATGGATCCTGGTGGGTATCAAAGGCATGGAAACACCAAAGGAAAACATTAAACACCCAAAAAATGAGAAATCCTTATTAATAAATGTGAAAAATAATGGAAAATATTAAACAAAAAAAAATAGAATGTTCTTAACCTAAAATCCCCATCTACACAGGAATATCAAAATTTCCAAATTCAAAATGAATACCCACTTACTTTTCATTAAAAACTACACGGATATAACAAAAAGTTGTATATCCTATCACAATGCACCTAATATTCTAGCAAAGAGGGATGAAGCATTTTATTTGTACAATCAAATTTGTAATTCTAGAGAGAATACATTCTATCTGGTGCCATATTGAATCAATCACAGAGAGCGGTGTACCTCTCCTACGATTGAGCTTTCTTCTCTCTCATTGTTTATGATATTGTGGAGGAACCTCTTGCGTTATTTTTTTTGGAGATCCCAGTTCATCTTGGCATCATGCATGTGTGACTTCCATAAAATACATTTCACATTACAAATCTAGGAGGTGGAATTGACATTCTTCTTGATCCAGAGAGGAGGATGATGTGATAAAATTACAACAAATATTTTGTATTTTTTCGCATTCCTCTCTTGGTAATACTGAAAGTTGTGACTGGGTTTAATATTTAGATCGATTCAACAATATTACATTAGAAGAATAGATCATTGAAACACCATCCCTCCACACTTGGAATTCCTCCATCCCTCCACACTTTGCATTCCACCATGAAATTCCATCCCTCCACATTCTCGACACCTTCCATTTCACCACCAAAACATCAATCCCACATACTCCACTGATAGGTTAAGCACAATGAAATGGAAATCAAGGGATAATCACCCAAATGTGGCAATGAGGCGTTGCATACATATTAATCCCTTCTAATCATCCAAACATGGCAATTAGGAAGCTAGTGCAATAATTTCTTAAGTATATTAAGTAAATGTGAAACAATAAACAAGTTAAGTAATGATAAATGTATGCACTGATAAATGCAAAGAAGTTAATGCTCAAAATCTCATCCATTGATTTAGAGGAGATGTGTTATGACCCAAGGGGGAAATATATATTAGCCTAAATGTACATGTAATATGTAAATATATATGTAATAGGGTCAGCCTAGTACTAAAAGGGGCCTCATGTGCAAGTGTGAACAACTATATATAAGAGATCATGTATTCATTATTGGAGGAGGTGAATTGTGAAGTATGAATGACATTTGGTTATTTGGAGGGGGTTCCCCTATTATTTAAGGAGTTATTGTGTAACTTATCTATATTGGAGTTTTTATCCATGCTCACATTCTGTACATCATGTGTACTTCTATTATTTTATGATATTTGTAAGCATTTGGATCATTACATTTGGTATCAGAGCACCTATCCTAGGGTTTTTCTTCCTCAATAAAGTCATTTTATAATTTTCACTATAATTGTTTCTCAGAGCCACTTCAGAAGTAAAAACATGGAGGATATTGAGAATAATTACCATATTACATGTGGTACGAATTTAAGCTTCTAGGTCATTGTAAGTTCGGAGTTACACTATGTGTAATATAGGGCATCTGACTAGTCCTATTGACTAGTCTCAAACATGTGTTCCGGGTAAAACAACCATAACTCCTTCATAGATGATCCAAATTGCATAAGCCCAATTACATAGGATAGTGGACATTCTGTAGTATCTCGAGTACAAGTTTCAGAATTTATATCAATTATTGTGCATGGGGAATGTTTTACAAGTCCTCTCTCCTGGAAAGGACAAACATCAACAACGTGTGGGTAAGTTACCATAACTTCCACTTGGAACATCCAATTTTGGTCAAACCCGTGGAATTGAAAATTAGACATTTCCGAGTACTACAGTTCAAATTTTAAGACTCAAAAGGGTTGAAATTGCAGAGATACATCATAAGGAAGGTAGACTAGTAGGACAGACTCCAAATCAAGGTTTCAAAGGTATGTTCACTTAAAGATATCATAAATTTGGATTGGAATGTCCGATTGAGCTTATTCAAAAGCAATTGGAAAGATAAAACATAGATTAACATAGTGTAACAAGGATTATAACCATTTGAGATCATTATCCTTAATATATCGAGGTTGTAATTTAAGGATTGGGGTTATACCTCAATTAAGAATCAATGGAAATACCTGAATTTACAGGAGATGAAGATAAACACGAAATCAATCCTATGGAATGGTTGAGGTTGGTAAAAGAATATGATATGAATCTTTGAAAGGAAAACAATTATTTTCTTGGTGATGCTTGGAAGTGGTGGATGATTATTGATCAATATACTAGATGGCACTACATATGGGAAGAATTTGAAAAACTCTTCTCAGATAAATGAAATAAGGATAAAATCATGGAGGAAATGTATAGAATTCAAGATGAATTAAAAGAATCAAAGAAAGAGATTAGTAAGAAGGATGAGGATATATCTAAGATAATATCCCTTAACGAATCACTCATTAAGGAGGTTAAGAACCTAAAGCAAGAAAAGACTAGAAAAGGCAAGTGGGAAAAATATGAATCAAGGGAAGATTTGAAAAAGAAATATAAAGAGTTATGTATCTTACAAAGCCATAATAAAAAACTATTGGATGAGGTCAAGAGATTGAAAGAAGAAAAGAAGAATTGTCAAAATCAAGAAGAAAGAAGGATCTTGGATGAAGAATCTACCAAAGGACTTGAAGAGGAAATTTACAAGAATGTTGAAGAATCCCTAAATACAAATGAGTTAAAATCAGAAATGCAATCCAAAATTGAAGAAGGATGTCAGAATTTGATAAATTAGGTGACTTTGCAGCTTCAAAAAGAGAAAGAACACAAGGTTCAAGAAGGTCAACAAAAGATACTTAAAGAAGTTGAACTCCATTTAGAGGATGTACATGCCAAATATGATGGTATTATCTCCAAGGCTAGAGTAATCAAAGACCAATAAAAGATGATCGAGGATGCCATTGTCTCTGTAAATAATATAGATGAAATGCATGTGAAGAGTGAAGAAAAACCGTTAATTGTGAAACCATATTGACACCCTCATTACCACGAAACATTTCAAGGAAGATAAGAAGGACGATATCAACATTATGAATGAAGAAGATGGAATACTTTTCAATATTCATGGAACAAGGAATCACTGAAGTACTATTCAAGAAGCTATTATCAGAGACCAACAACCACTGCAAATTGGAGAAGCTTCAATAAAAATACATGGAATCAAAGGAAATAAAATTATGCAACAAATAGACACCAAGGATTAAGACCAAAAATAATTTATTTTGGATGGATATATCATCAACAATGGAATGAAGAAAGAAGGAACATAAGAAAATAATATTGCTTGGTTTCATCACATGTGAATCCTTTAATTGCAAATCTTTGAGGACAAAGATTTTTGAAGGAGGGTATTAGGTTATGACCCAAGGGGGAATATATGGGCCTAAATGTACATGTAATGTGTAAATATATATGTAATAGGGTCAAACTAGTAGTAAAAAGGGTCTCATGTGCAAGTGTGAACAACTATATATAAGAGATCATGTATTCATTATTGGAAGAGGTGAATTGTGAAGTATGAATGGAATTTGGTTATTTGGAGGGGGTTCCCCTATTATTTAAGGAGTTATTGTGTAACTTATATATATTGGAGTTGTTCTCCATGCTCACATTATGTACATGGTGTGTACTTATGTTATTTTATGATATTTGTAAGAATTTGGATCATTACATAGTTGTTCACACTTGCACATGAGGCTCATTTTACTACTAGGCCGACCCTATTACATATATATTTACACATTACATGTACATTTAGGCCCATATATGCCCCCCTTGGGTCATAACAAGATGCTAAGAATATACCAACATCTTTAATTCCTGATCAGAAGATTAGGGTTTCTCATTAAAAGTTTGATTAATCCATGAATTTTCAATACGAGGGATGCTTATTAGTGTAGATAGAGAGGTATTATTATTCCATGTAAGCAATTAATTATTTGGTCTTTTGCGACATTTTTTTTTCATAAAAGAAATAATTAATTAATGGTTATTATAGAATATTTTTTATTCAATTTTTCATTTTTTGTTTCCATTTATTCCATCACATTATCAATATTTCTTTTGAGATACACTTTTTTAGGTAGTCATGTGATTTATTTGAATCATATATGTAATCAACTAACATAATGCTTCCTCTTCTTAAGGTAATATAATGTTTCTAATAATATCATATAGCAAGGGGTTTTTATTTTAATTCGTTGTTCCTTTAATAAGAATAGATTCTCTCTCAACCTATTTCCAAAATTCTTTGGAAAGGATTTAATCCAAAAAAAGATGACCACGCAAAATTGATGTTTGTATTGATGCTCTCAAAAGAACTCCATCTTTGATTTTTTTACATCTATTTTGCACAAAATAGAGAGGCTTCATGTCCACTATTACCAATGTTTCCACACAAGAGTTCCAATCATAACTATAATTAAATTCAAGACCTAGGTACTTGTACAAGGAACTACCTTTAATTTTCCAAATAAATTGTGATGGTTATAGCCTTATTGAAAGTACTTATTATTATTACCTTTGTTTTTTACATTAATTTTCATTTTAAAGTAACTATACTTTTTTTAGTACATCAAGATGTCTGTGGAGATTATCTTTGTGATTTGGGAACTATTAGTGCCATCATTTTTTCCAGTTAGAGTCGGTCTTAGTCGAGTCAAAGTTTGTGTATTAAAGCGTGTGAGGTAAGGTACCGAACAACGAATGGGTCGAAGTAAACAAGTGGTCGGTTGGCCTTGGAGTCAGGAAGGGATATCAGAACCAAAACATGTGTAAGGGGTAAAGGTATTTTCCCAAAGAGTTGGGTCCTGTCAAAAGAGAAGGTCTTACATGCCTAAGGTTGAGGAAATTTGTTAAATAGAATTCGCTTTGGCAGATGAAGTGACCATCATCAACTCATTATGAAGTCAGAAGGAATGAAAAATCATGGGGCTCGTATCACATATGCCCTGTAGCTCTTATCAGCTGTGCTTTGCACACTCTGAAGTGTACCCATCACACGGATGTACTGCAAAAATATTCAAGCTTGCTTTGAAACCTCCAGTCACCATGGATTCAATGTCCCCTGACACATTTTCATCTCTCACCTTCCTGATTATAAATTATGAACGTTATGCATGTATTGTGTTCACCATGTGAGTTTATGCACTTCCTGTAATTCTTCTCACAAGCCCAGGTCGATTGAGATCACCGCCTTTTCCTTGTGTCAAATTCATTGCGTGCAAAACGAATACGCGTTGCACCATGACGATATCCTAGAACATTAGGAAAGGTGCGTGAAGTGGCGGGAATGCTGGGCCCGAGCCTCAAATCTTGATGTTGGTCAAAGAAGATCCGTAGGTCAGGGAATCTTTTGAGCAGGTCGGATGCATGACCTTTTGCAGAAAAATCCAAGGATTCAACATGAAACTAGTGGAGCAGTTCACACTCAGGTTCGACGGGTCTCGCACGGTAATTGCATGTGTCGCTTTCTAGGTGACAGAGGGAAATCTATCAGCCACGACAGAGATCCCTTCGCGCGGTGAAAGGTGGTCTAAAGGAATTCCTTTGGATGCGTGGTGTTACAGAGACTTCATCAAGTGAGACTGTTTAGGTGGGAAAGCCGAAACGACTGTTCCAAGTAGATATTTGCAGGGGCCTTTTCAGAAAATCATGGAAGTAATTAGGAAATATTTGACCTATGAGGGAAGGTTTGACATAATACATTCACATCACATTAGATTTTTGATGCACTTCATAGAGAGGAGACTATTAAATATTCCCTTTTTATTGCACCAAAGCCTCCAAGAAATGGAAGACAATGCTCGAGATGAAGCAGATCATTCGAAGAGGAAAATATCGCATGTCTCACTAATTAAATTATTGATAGTGGAGGAGTTAAAGTGATTGGTAAATAATTGGGATTCGTTTCTACTGGCAGCAGGCATCCCCAAGGATCCAAAAGGAGATTTCCCTCTACCTGTGGAAAGGGTAACATCGCACCACGCAGAGAATGAAGCAGGAAGGGCTTCAGAGGAAAAAAGGATGTTATAAGCCTTGTCCCCCCAACAACCAATACCCCGGAGAAAGGGTAGGCCAAGGTAAAACAAGGAAGCCGGGGAGACTCGAGTCTTGAGCGAGCCATGCGCAAAGTCAACCATTGAAGAGTTACTCATGCATGCTATTCGGCTGGAGCCCATTGAAGGCACAAGTCAAGAAAAATGGGCAGAATGAGGAGACAGACACCGAAAGTGCAGGTGTTCGTGAGTTGTCGCAACAGCTGAAGAAAACACAACTCGCTATTGTTGAGTTATACCAGGAAAAAAAAGAGCTGAGACAACAATTAGCAACAAAGACCCTCGAAATATCAACATCACAAGGCCGTGAGGGAAACACAACTTGGATAAAGAGACAACTCAGGGAAGCGTAGGATACCATCATACAATTGTGTGAAACAAAAATGGTGTCGGAAGAAAGGAATGTGAAACACTTCAGGGAATGTGAATCGACCATGGAGAAAGTCTGCGCGGCTCTAGCTAGCGCACAAAAGAAGCTGAAAGGGAACACAGTTTTGCAAAGGCAAGTGATGAACTTGAAAAGGAGAAACTGGTCTCTTAGGAGAAAGCTTCCAGTATCCAAACTACAAACTAGACCAAACACATAATTGACCGAATCCATTTTTTCTCTCCACAGATGTGGTGCGAACTTGGACTCTGACAGATACCTGCATGGAAAACATACGACGCGCAACGATGGAATCTCATTTATTGCATAGGACATGTGTATGTTAGACATGTGACAATTTGAAGAGAGACAATGTTCCCTAGCTGAGGTCATCATTTTGGAAGAACCTACAAGGGCCTGCAGTCACCTGCCACATGCACGCACCAACAAATGATCGCGCGCCAGAGATCAAGGCCGTTATAATGTGTGTTAGGATTCTGACAGAATACTTGATCATCTAGATGCCCTGCCAAAGGAAAACATCAACACATCATTCTCTAAAGAAGAGATCTTGCTGATGATTGAAACGATGTGGAAAATATGAGTGACTATGATGCGACCGAGTACAATCAGCGTCTATTTTCAGCAAAATGCCATTCAAAGATCCATCTGACAGAGAGTAGTCGAAACATAATTTCTATGGATAGTAGTTAGATCGCAGGGTAGCCCAAGAAACACACCCTTGTCTATATATTCCATCTTTTCAATGTAAGCCAGGTTGGTTGGCAAAACAGTGTAGAGAGTGATTATTGATTGTAGTTTTTTTTTATCCGATTGAAACTTAAATGCAAAAGTCATGAAGCTTTGATGAAAATATTCTAAGGGTGGTAGTTTGATGTATTGTGTTCTTTCTTTGTGTATGTGCTTTCCTGTGCTCTTTATATTCACATCTATAATTTATGTCTAAATCAAAACGTGATTTTGAATCTAGAATTCACCGCGCAGTGCTCTAGATTCATGCCATTTAGACAAACTGTGTTTCTTCTAAGTCAACTCTGAATTCATCCCTAACGGTGCTCCAATTTTCTTCATGTGTTTTTCTCTCGCCACACACAACGATTTTTAATTGAAGACTGTTTCTCATTTAGCCTTTTTCCTCTCGAGTTCAGTCATTGAGTCATTTGTTTCTATCATTTTTATTAAATCGACTCCATAGCCCAAGGTCTTGCTTTATTTCACCAATGGAACCAAAAAATATTGTTTAAAGGTGTTAAATCTAGCCCAAAGTTTAAATTTATATCCTGTACAGAGACAAATTCTCCAGAGAGATCCCTCTCCAGGTCTGAAAGGCTAGTTTCGGTCCTCAAAGTTGGTTTGTAGGTTCCCTCTGTCATTCGTTTTCTTAGTCGAATGAAGTTTATACAGCGCTAACATTATGACGTCGTTGTCGGGGACATAATTGATTAAATTTTCCCTAGGAGAATGAAAAAAGATATAGTTTAGACCCTTGAGGGTAACAATGGGGCAAACATCTATATTGGCTGAAACCTTTACCCCGGTGACTCCAGTGAAAAATACCAGTACCGTGTAGTAGCACCATTCAGAAACCCTGGCTCCGAAGACCATTTATACCAGAGCCAATCCTGACCCAAACCCCCTAGAGCCTGTGTGTGATCCAGAGATACTTCTGCACAGTGTAAGGGAGAAGACGCAAGACCCATTCTACTACATAGACAAAAAATTGTCCTTGCTGAAGGAAACGTATCTGCCCAAAATCACCTGGATTGTTTCAACGATTTTGTTGATCTTGAAGAGGTAGACCATGCAGAAGAAAAGATGAGGTTTTTCACGCAGAGTCTTTCTGGGGAGGTGAGAAAGTGGTTCAAAACCATTCCAGCAACAAGTATTCAAGACTTCGTCGCATTCGAGACGTATTTCATTACTATATGGGGAGATAAAAAGAATCATTTGCAGTTGTTGACGCAGTACAAAAATATGAAGAGACCATCGGAGGCAACAATGCAAGAGTTCTCGCCCGCTTCATGAGGGTTCACAAATCGATTCCCCCAAAAGTCCAACCACCTCTTGGGGCTATGCAACTGTTATATGCTAACTCCTTCGATAATGATTTCACCTTGTTGTTAAGGGAGAGAAGATCTACAAATTTAGATGCTATGATGAGCGATGCAATCGAAGTCAAGGTAAAACTGATGGCATCGAGAAAGACAAAACAAAGATTCAACAGAGGCAGGAGGAAAGCCCAAGGGGATGTGCAACCATTGACCTCTCGACCCTGAGAGAACAATTTCGACTTGATGATGAAGACAATGGAGAAACTGATGGAAACAATGTCCCTGGGAAATAAAACCACCGCACGAGAACAACATGATACCTAGCCCAGGAATCAGAACCCTAGAAGAGGTTCGGTCCCACAGGTCAGGCAGATGGAACAAAGAGACCAGGGAGACAAAAAAATAAGGCCGACATTCCAAAATAATTATGCAGATGAATATTTTGATCATATGTTCGAGGATCAAATGCATTGCTATGAAGACAAGGACACAGACATGTTCTTGATGAAGGGAGAGAATGATCAATACATGAGCGAAAATGATGACATTATGTTGGAGACAGATGACATGTTGTCTTGGGAATTGGAGGAATTCAGGAAAGGTTATCACAATGCCATCATGCAGCTCCACAAGCAATACAACCTCAGGAGGAAAAAGGCGTCCACAGAGCCTCAATAGACAAATCCCATAAGAGAGCCTCAATAGATGAATCTCGTAAGGAAAAATCCGGTGGATATCCCTTCCACAAGCCGACTGACGCAAGACAACTCGACCAAGGATGCGATGGAAAAGGAAAAGTCAAAGGAGGAAGTTCCAAAGAGAGTGCTAGAAACAAGCCGAGAGACATGCATCAAGGAGGTAGAAAAAGTCTCTCCCCCTTTTAACTTTAAGAATGAAATGGCCAAGATTAAAATCTCTGTCCCTTTCAACGAACTCATCAAGAAAGTAGAATATCGAGATCAGATTATTAAAATGCTAAAGATGGGGGGGACTCCTGACACTTTGAACATCCACGTTGATCACCCTGCCATTTTGTTCGTTCCGCCCGTAGATGAGACAGGTGATACTAAGGACGTTCCCCCATTCTATGTCAGTCTCAAGATCCATGACATGAACTTGCATAACTCCATGCGAGATTTGGGCGTGTCGCACAATCTCATTCCCAAAGTGATCATGGATGAGTTGGGTTTGGACATCACCAGGACCTATAAGGATATTTTTTCTTTCTATTCAAGGAAAGTGAAATGTTTGGTTTTGATCAAAGATTTGGTTGTATCGATAGCCCAAATCCCTTCTAATAATCTAGTTATGGACGTGGTCATGGCCGATATACCCCCTAAATTTGGCATGTTATTATCCAGGTCATGGGCCACGAAATTGAAGGGAACTCTACAAATGGACATGTCATATGCCACCATCCCTGTTTTCAGCCAAGATAGACGGTTATATAGAGAAGTATTACTAAAATACATGGTGAGCAGTAATACACAGCCGAATAACCACCCTATCTACTCCGTTGAAACTCAGATCGACTCCTCCATATTTTACAATGACCTAAGTTTTGAAGAAGAAGAACTGACAACTGCCATGGATGTTGATGACAAAGTTGTGCGATGGGAAGCAGAGTGTGCAGACCCGAGGAACCACGTGGAGAATGAGAGGTGGAACATTAGTTTCGATGGAGCCGTCAACAAGGAAGGGGAAGGGGCCGGCGTATGAATAAGTCCTTCAAAGGCAGGGACAAAACTCTACTCATACAAACTCACTTTCGACTGCACTAATAACATGGCTGAGTATGAGGTGCTCATTTTGGGCCTGAGAGTTTTGAAATAAATGGGCACAAAGAGGAAAGAAGTGCATGGAGAATTTGAGCTCGTTATAAACCAAGTGAAAGGCATATATCAATCCAAGCACCCTAGACTAAGAGCGTATAGAAACCTAATGCTAGAGCTCCTCGAAGAATTCTCGGAGTATAATTTATCGGTGATATTGAGGGAGCAGAATCAAATTGTAGATGCCTTGGCCACCTCAGCCTCAGTTTTTAAAGTTCCCATTTTTCCAAACAGAAAGTATCAAATTGAAGTCAAACACAGGCTGGTGGTGCTCGATAATATCAAGTATTGGAAGGTGTTTGAGGATGACAAATAGGTGGAGATATTTCTCCAAATAAGCGACGAGTTCGCTATTATAAACATTGATGATGAGTGCTACTGCGATGAAGATGAAAGTACAGATGCACGCAGTGACGATGCCCTTTTCCAGAACCAGATAGTTTGAAGGGACATAGTCTAACTAAAGAATAATATCATCCCAAAAGGATTAGTACCGTTGTAAAATATTTTTGATGAAAACGACGTGGCTATAAATCCCAAGATCACTGCAAATGACGAGTATGTCGAGGATTGTAATATAGGGACCTAGGAGAATTCGAAGATAATCAAATTATCAAATATGCTCATTCCAGAGGTTAAATAGGATTACATCAAGCTCATGAAGGATTTTCCTGACGTTTTCTCTTGGAGTTATGATGAATTGAAAGTTTATGACACCAAAGTGATTCAACACATCATTCCTCTCAAAGAAGACCAAAATACTTTCAAGAAAAATATGATACGGATAAACCCCCTATTGCTTTCTCTAGTAAAAAACGAGGTAAAGAAAATTTTCGAAGCCAAAATCATCATTTCTTTAAGGTTTTTGAAATGGGTTGCAAATCTGTTTCCTTTAAGGAAAAAGAGCGACAAAATAAGGTTGTGCATAGATTTTCGAAATTTGAACAAAGTGTCCATCAAGGAAAACTACTCGTTCCCGAAGATGGACTATATCTTGTAGAAGGTAGTTGGGTCCCAGAAGATGTCTATGATGGATGTCTTTTCAAGTTACAATCAGGTCATGGTACACCTAGATGACCAGGAAAATAAAAATTTCACGACACCATGGGGGACATTCATGTACGCTAAGATTCCCTTTGGCCTGATGAATGATGGAGCTACCTTCCAGTGGGTGATGGATATAGAATTTTCCGAGGAAAAAGAAAAATTTATCTTAATCTATCTGGAAGACATCACAGTGTACTCTGACTTCGACGAACAACACCTCCGACATTTGAAGAATTTTTTCCAAAAGTGCAGTAAGTTTGACATATCTTTGAATCTGAAAAACATCACATTTTGGAATGCAAGAGGGGAAAATGTTGGGGAACATCACCTCAAAAGAAGGTATAAAGATAGACCCCAACAAGGTTGAAGGAATATTGAAAATCAACACTTCGCGTAGCAAGAAGGAGGTGCAGTCCTTCCTGGGAAATGTAAATTTCTTGAGAAGGTTCATCCCGAACCTGGCAGAAATTATAAAACACATCACCTGTATGATTAGAAAGGGGAACGAGATAAAATGGAACCTCAAAGCCAAAAAATCATTTGAATACATCAATATAGAGTTGACCAAAGCTCCCGTGTTGTCCAGCCCAAACTTCATCTTGTTCTCGTTCATCTTAGAGCATACCATTGTTGGTGTATTGTTACAGAAAGATGATCGAAATTTTGAGAAGCCTATAGCCTAATTTAGTAGGACGCTGAGGGATCCCCCACTGAGGTATGACATTATGGATAAACAAGAATATGCCTTAGTGAAATCCCTAAAGGAGTTCATAATTTACATATTACACTCCCACGCTATCGCTTATGTGCCCAACAACTCTGTCAAGGATATCCTGACTCAGCCTGAACTTGAGGGAAGAAGAGGAAAGTGGATCATGGCCATGCTGGAATACAACCTCGAAATCAAGAACACAAAGATGATCAAGGGACAAGGCCTCATAAAGATGATAGTGCAATCAAACTACGACGTTCTAGGAACCAACTTCATTGTTGGTTTGTCATAGAATCCTCAGGAAGAAACAACCGTGCAGGTGTCTCAAAAGTTCATTGATTCACCTTGGTATACAAACATCATTTATGTATTGAGGAATCTACAATCTCCTCTAGGTTTAAGTAAGACCAAGGCCGAATTCTTAAGGCTCAAAGCTACTAATTTCTGCATCTTGGATAACTCGTTGTATTGGAAAGATCCGGGAGGAATATTGTTGGGTTGCTTACTAGAAGATGACGTGGAACAGGTCATCAGATAATTCCACAAAGGCGACTGCAGAGGACATCACTACTGGAAAACCACTGTGCATAAAATTATAAGAGCGGATTGCTATTGGCCCAGTATTTTTGCAGACATGTACAAAGAATTTTCCAGTTGCCACGAGTGTCAAATTTTCGATGGAAGGAGGAAGCTACAACCCCTACTGCTAAAACCAATCTCGGTCGAAGCATCATTCATGAAATGGGGCCTAGAATTTGTAGGAGAGATTCATCTTCCATCCTCGATGCAATACAAATCGATACTTACAGCCACCGATTATTTCACAAAATGGATTGAAGCGATTTTGACAAAGCAGGATACTGACACGGTCATCATTTAGTTTCTGGAGACCAACATCCTATCTAGGTTTGGGTGCCCTATCAATATCATCACAGATAACACGACCGCATTCAATTCTAAGAAAATGGAGAATTTTTGCAAGGACTACAATATAACCCTAGGACATTCTACAACATATTACCCACAAGGTAATGGGTTAGCATAATCGTTTAATAATAGCTTAACCAGGATCATTAAAAGACTGTTTCAGGAAAACAAGATGTCCTGGCATAAGAAACTTATTTGAGTGTTGTGGGAAGACAAAGTCACTACCAAAAATTCCATCTCCACGTCACCATTCCAAATTGTGTATGGCACAGACGCGATTTTCCCTACCTCACTAGGATTGCCCACCAGGAAGTTTCTGCAAGAGAAAGAGGCCGAGCCAGATGATATGCAGAGAAGGATAAATCAATTGATTCACACACAACAGATGAGGGATCAGGTCTACAAACGATCCCGGATTCACCAGGACAGGATGAAGAAATTTCTTAGCAAGCACTCTAAACATGAGGAGTTGCAGGTGGAGGATCTAGTGCTAAAGTGGGATGCGAGAAACCAAGATAAGGGAAAGTATGAAAAATTCAATCATATTTGGAGGGGCCCGTTCATAATCTGTGCATATTGTGGGAACAACGCATATTTGTTAGAAGAACTTAATGGAGAGTCCACTGGTTGGGGGCTTGTAAACGACAAGTTCATCAAACACTATCTGGTGCAGTAAAGTCCGTTTAAATATTATGTCATTGTAAATAGTCATTTTATTTTTATTTATTTATTTTGAAAGAAGGCCTTTCGAGTCAGTATGTCAGTAGAAAATTGAAGCACGAAGTGAAGGCCCTGAGTTTATGTCGAGTCTAGTCGAAACTGTGTCAAGAAGGTTTAGGTTGCGATTTTGTTTTGCGTTGTTTCAGAGTCCGGAAGTCGAATAAGGCCCAATGGTCAATGTAAATGTGTTGAACCTGCACATAATAGATCTAGCTAAACAATGATACACACATTTGCAGAGAGAATAGAAGAAAGAAGAAGAAGGAGAGAAAGAATGGAAGAATTCTCATTAACCATTATGAATAATGAATAATTTACACATGATATACTATGTATAACTCAATGAGTTAGACTTGAGTTGCAAGCTTTGAGTATGGCTATTTTCTCCTTCCATGCAAAATAGTTGTAAGGTGTAAGAATGAATTCTTTTTGGAATTCCATCTTTCCGCTGTCTTCAATCTTTTGTACCTGCAAAAAATTTTGGTGTAGCTTTTGATTAGCAGTCCATCGGATCAGATACCATGTAAATGTGTTGAACCTACACAAAATATATCTAGCTAAACAATGATACACACATTTGCAGAGAGAATATAAGAAAGAAGAAGAAGGAGAGAAAAAATGGAAGAATTATCATTAACCGTTATGAATAATGAATAATTTACACATGATATACTTTTTATAACTCAATGAGTTTGACTTGGGGTGAACCAAGTCTCGATAGTGGTGGTCTAGAGTGATCTGGACACACACCAATAGTTACGGTAGTGAACTGCCACCTATTCTAGTCTCTCAGGCAGTTACGGGAGTGAACTGCCACCTAGTTGAGTTAACTAGTCAACTAGTCTTCAGTTAACCGACTGAACATAAAGTAGTGAGGAGATAAATCAAGGAATCAAGGCTAATGCGCCACTTTTGTGATGATACCAAGGCAAGGTCAAATTAGCATGGTGATGATCCCAATGCAACATCTAAACTCAACTCAACTAGTCAAATTGAAGTGTGAACTGAAAGAGAATATTCTCCAGGTGGAATATTCTCTCCTAAAATATAGGAGACTGGATAATGACTAATTATGACTAA
>ML792396.1:30949-71639 GCA_009831015.1 Picea engelmannii | reverse complement strand
TTATGACTAATAAAAAAATAAAAACCTTAGGAAAAATAAATCCTAGGTGTGTGTGAAGTAAATCCAACGGTCAGGAACTTGGTCTATTGTTCTTTGCCACCTCACTGGGAGGATAACAATCCCCATTGGAGCCAGTTGTTAGCACCTTCATTTTTTCAGTTAGAGTCGGTCTTAGTCAAGTCAAATTCTATGTGTCAAAGCATGTGAGGTCAGGTACCAAACAACGAATGAGTCAAAATCAACAAGTAGCCTATTGGCCCTTCTATTTGGGAAGGGATGCTAGAACCAAAACATGTGTAAGGGATAAGGGTCTTTTCCCAAAGAGTGAGGTCTTTTCAGAAGAGAAGGTCTTACGTACCTAGGGTCGAGGCAAGTTGTTAAATAGAAGTCACTTTGGTGGAAGAAGTTACCATCATTAGGTCATTATGAAGTCAGAAAGAATGAAAAATCATGGCACTCGTATCACATATGCCCTGCAGCTCTTATCCGTTGTGCTTCACACACTCTGAAGTGTACCTGTCACGCAAATGTACCGCAAAAATCTTCAAGATTTCTTCGAAACCTCAAGTCACCATGGATTTAGTGTCCCTTGACACGTTTTCATCTCTCGCCTGCCCGATTATAAATTCTGAGCGCTCTTCATGTATTTTTTTCACCAGTCGAGTTTATACACTTCTTGTAATTATTATTGCAAGCCCAGGTCGATTGAGATCACATCCTTTGGCTGTGTCAAATTTATCGCACACAGAACAATACGCGTTGCACCATGACGACATCCCAAAACATTAGGAAATGTGGACGAAGTGGCAGGAATGATGGGCCCAAGCCTCAAAGTTGTTCTTCACACACTCCGAAGTGTACCTGTCACGTGGATGTACTGCAAAAATCTTCAATCTTTCTTTGAAACCTCAAGTCACCATGGATTCAATGTCCTCTGATACGTTTTCATCTCTTGCCTTCCTGATTATAAATTTTGATCACTTTTCATGTATTATGTTCACCATGCGAGTTTATGCACTACCTGTAATTCTTCTCGCAAGCCCAGGTTGATTGAGATCA
Source organism: Picea engelmannii (assembly GCA_009831015.1). Classification (NCBI taxonomy): domain Eukaryota; kingdom Viridiplantae; phylum Streptophyta; class Pinopsida; order Pinales; family Pinaceae; genus Picea; species Picea engelmannii. The sequence goes on along the minus strand of ML792396.1, from coordinate 70,580 downwards.
CCGCCTTTGGCTAGTGTCAAATTCATTGCGTGTAGAACGACTACGCGTTGCACCATGATGACATCCTAGAACATTAGGAAAGGTGCGCGAAGTGGCAGGAATGCTAGGCCCGAGCCTCAAATATTGACGTTGGTCAACGAAGATCCATAGGTTAGGGAGTCTTTTGAGCAGGTCAGATACATGACCTTTTGTAGAAAAATCCAAGGATTCAACATGAAACTAGTGGAGCAGTTCACACTCAGGTTCGAGGAGTCCCACACGGTAATTGCAGGTGTCTCTTTCTAGGTGACAGAGGAAACTCTTTCGGTCATGACAGAAATCCCTTCACGCGGTGAAAGGTGGTTTAAAGAAATTCCTTTGGACGTGCGGTGTTACAGAGACTTCATCAAGCAAGACTGTTTAGGTGGGAAATTTGAAATGACAGTTCCAAGTAGATATTTGCAGGGGCCTTTTCAGAAACTCATGGAAGTAATTAGGAAATATTTCACCTATGAGGGAAGGTTTGACATAATGCATTCACATCACATTATATTTTTGATGCACTTCACAAGGAGGAGACTGTTAAATATGCCATTTTAATTGCACCAAAGCCTCCAAGAAATGGCAGAAAATGCTCGAGCTGAAGAAGATCAGTCGAAGAGGAAAATATCACGTCTCGTTGATTAAATTATTGATGGTGGAGGAGTTAAATAAATTGGTAAATAACTAGGATTCGTTTCTACTGGCAGCAGGCATCCCCAAGGACCCAAAAGGAGATTTCCCTCTACCTGCGGAAAGGGTAACATCGCACCACACAGAGGATGAAGCAGGAAGGGATTCGAAGGAAAGAAGGACGTTAGAAGCCATGTTCCCCCAACAAATAATACCCCAGATAAGGGGCATGCCAAGGTAAAACAAGGAAGCTGAGGAGACCCAAGTCCCGAGCGAGCCATGCGTAAAGTCAACCGTCGAAGAGTTACTCATGTGCATTATTCATTTGGAGCCCGTCGAAGGCACAAGTCAATAAAATGGGGCAGAATGAGGAGGACATACACCAAAAGTGCAGGTGTTTGTGAGGCGTCGCAACAGCTGAAGCAAGCACAAATTGCTATTGTTGAGCTATACCAGGAAAACAAAGAGATGAGACAATAATTAGCAGCAAATACCCTCGAAGTATCAGCATCACAAGGCCGCGAGGGAAACACGACTTGGATAAAGAGTCATCTCAGGGAAGCGTAGGATACAATCATACAACTACGCAAAACAAAAATGGTGTTGGAAGAAAGGAATGTGAAACACTTAAGGGAATGTGAATCAGCCATGGAGAAAGTCTATGCGGCTCTAGCTAGCGCGTAGAAGAAGCTGAAAGGTAACATGGTTCTACAAAGGAAAGTGATGAACCTGAAAAGGAGAAAATGGTCTCTCAGGAGAAAGCTTTGAGTATCCAAACTGCAAACTAGACCAGACGCATGATTGAATGACTCTATTTTTTCTCTCCCCAGACGTGGTGCAAACTTGGACTCTGACAAATACCCGCACGGAAAACATACGACGCGCAACGATGGAATCTCATCCATTGCGAAGGACAAGTTTATGTTAGACGTGCATAAATTTGAAGAGAGACATTGTTCCCTAGCTGGGGTCATCATTTTGGAGGCACCTACAAGGGTCTGGAGTCACCAGCCACATGCACGCATCAACAAATGATCGCGCATCAGAGATTAAGGCTGTTACAATGTGTGTCAAGATTCTGACATAATAGTTGATCATTGATATTCCCTATCAAAGGAAATCATTGACACATCATTCTCTAATGACGAGATCTTGCTGATGAATGAAACGATGTGGAAAAGACGAGCGACTATGATGCGATCGAGTACAGTCAGCTTCTATTTTTAGCAAAATGCCATTCAAAGAGCCATCTGATAGAGAGTAGTTGAAACCTAGTTTCTATGGATAGTAGTTAGATTGTAGGGTAGCCCAAGCAACACATCCTTGTCTATATATTCCATCTTTTCAAGGTAAGCCAGGTTGGTTTGCAAAACAATATAGAGAGTGATTGTTGATTGTAGTGTTTTTTGATCCAATTGAAACTTAAATGCAAAAGTCTTGAAGCTTTGATGAAAATATTCTAAGGGTGGCAGTCTGATGTATTGTATTCTTTCTCTGCGTATGTTCTTTCCTGTGCTCTTTATATTCACATCTCTAATTTCTTTCTAAATCAGAACATTATTTCGAATCTAGAATTCACCGCACAGTGCTCTAGATTCACACCATTTAGACAAACCGTGTTTCTTCTAAGTCAACTCTGAATTCATCCCCAACGGTGCTCTGAGTTTCTTCATGTGTTTTTCTCTCACCACACACAATGATTTTTAACTGAAGACTGTTTCTCATTTATCCTTTTTCCTCTCAAGTTCAGTCATTGAGTCATTTGTTTCTATCATTTTTATTAAATCGACTCCATAGCCCAAGGTCTTTCTTTATTTCACCAATGGAACCAAAAAAAATTGTTTAAAGGTGTTAAATCTAGCCCAGAGTTTAAAGTTATATCTTGTACAGAGACAAATTCTCTAGAGAGAGCCCTCTCCAGGTCCGAAAGGCTAGTTTCAGTCCTCAAAGTTGGTTTGTAGGTTGCCTCTGTCATTCGTTTTCCCAGTCGAATGAATTTTACAGAGTGCTAACGTTATGATGTCGTTGTCGGGGACAGAATTGAATAAATTTTCCCTGGGAGAACAAAAATAGATATAGTTTTAACCCCTAAGGGTAACAATGGGGCAAACATCTGTATTGGCTGAAACCTTTACCCTGGCGAATCCAGTGAAAAATACTAGTACCGCGTAGTAGCACCATTCAGAAAGCCTGTCTTTCAAGACCATTTATACCAGAGCCAATCCTGACTCGAACCCCCTAGAGCCTGTGTGTGATCCTGAGATACTTCTGCACAGGGTAGGGAGAAGGTGCAATACCCATTCTACTACATAGACAAAAACCTATCCTTGCCCAAGGATGGGGAACAAAGCATTGACGACCTTGAGTTTGACGCCTTGTTCAAACAGACTTTTTTTTAGTCTAAATCAGAAACCATCTTGGACCATATAGTTTTTGACAAGGAGAGGTTTCGATCTCTAATCCCACAAGCTAAAAATTCCATTCAGAACATCCCCCAAATCCAAAACCCCACTAGAGAAATGGCTGTTAGGTTCTCCCCCTGTGTTCTTCCATCCCAACTACATGATTTTCCCAAGAACTACAGCCAGAGGATCAAAGTCTATGATGCTGAAGGAAACGCATCTACCCAAAAGCACTTGGATTGGTTCAACGATTTTGTTGATCTTGAAGAGGTAGACCATGCAGAAGAAAAGATGAGGTTGTTCATGCAGATTCTTTCTGGGGAGGTGAGAAAGTGGTTCAAAACTCTCCCAGCAACTATTATTCAAGACTTCGTTGCGTTCAAGACGTATTTCATTACTATATGGGGAGACAAAAAGAATCCTTTGCAGCTGCTGATGCAGCACAAAAATATGAAGAGAGCATCAGAGGAGACAGTGCAATATTTCTCGACCCACTTCATGAGGTTTTAGAACTAAATTCTTGCAGAAGTCCAACTGCCTCCTAGGCTGTGCAACTGCGATATGCTAACTCCTTCGACAATGAGTTTGCCTTGCTATTAAGGGAGAGAATATCTGCAAATTTAGAAGCTATGATGAGTGACACAGTCGAAGTCAAGGTAAAACTAATGGCATTGGGAAAGATAAAACAAAGCTTCAACATAGGCGGGAGGAAACCTGAAGGGGATGCACAACCATAAACCTCTCGACCCTCAGAGGACAATTTCAACTTGATGATGAAGACAATGGAGAAACTAATGGAAAGAATGTCCCTGAGAAACAAAACCTTCGCTTAAGAACAACATGATACCCAACCTAGGAATTAGAAACCTAGAAGAGGTTCGGTCCTTTAAGTCAGGCAGAGGGAACAAAGAGACCAGGGCGATCATCAAATAAGGCTCTTGTTCCAAAAAAATTATGCAGATGAATATTTTGATCATATGTTCGAGGATCAAATGCATTGTTGCGACGACAATGACACGCACGTGTTCTTGATGAAGGGAGAGAATGATCAATGCATGAGCGAAAATGATGACATTATGTTGGAGGTGGACGACACATTGTCTTGGGAAATGGATGAATTTAGGAAATTTTATCACAATGCCATCATGCAATTCCAAAAGAAATACAACCTCAGGAGAAAAAAGGCATCCACGAAGCCTCAGGAGACAAATCCCATAAGAGAGCCTCAACAGACGAATCCTGTAAGGAAAAATCTAGTGGATATCCCTTCCACAAGCTGACTGAAGCAAGACAACCTGACCAAGGATATGACGGAAAAGGAAAAGTCAAAGGAGGAAGTTCCAAAGAGAGGGCTAGAAACAAGCCAGGAGACATGCGTCAAGGAGGTAGAAAAAGTCTCTCCCCCTTTTAACACTGAGAATGAAATGGCCAAGATTAAAATCTTCGTCCCTTTCAAGCAACTCATCAATAAAGAATAATATCGAGATCAGATTATTAAAATGCTAAAGATGGGGGGGACTCCTAACACTTTGAATGTACACGATGATCACCCTGCCATTTTGTTCGGTCCACTTGTAGAGGAGACGGGTGATATCGATGACGTTCCCCCGTTCTATGTCAGTCTCAATATCCACAAAATGAACTTGCATAACTCCATGCGGGATTTGGGCATGTTGCACAATATCATTCCCAAAGTTATCATAGACAAGTTGGGTTGGACATCACCAGGCCCTATAAGGATATTTTTTCTTTCGGTTCAAGGAAACTGAAATGTTTGGGTTTGATCAAAGATTTGGTTGTGTTGCTAGCCCAAATCCCTCTTAAGAATCTGGTTATGGACGTGGTCATGGCCGATATACCCCCTAAATTTGGCATGCCAGGTCATGGGCCACGAAATTGAAGGGAATTCTGCAAATGGACATGTCGTATGCCACCATCCCTATTTTTGTCCAAGATAGACGGTTATATAGAGAAGTACTGCTAAAATACATGGTGAGCAGTAAGACACAACCAAATAACCACCCTATCTACTCCATTGACACTCATATCAACTCCTCCATATTTTACAATGACCTAAGTTTTGAAGAAGAAGAACCAACAAATGGATGTTGATGACAAAGTTGTACGACGGGCAACAGAGTGCGCAGACCCAAGGAACCACGTGGAGAACGAGAAGAAAAACATGAGTTTCAATGGAGCCGTCAACAAGGAAGGGGAAGGGGTCGGCATATGGATAAGTCCTTCTAAGGTAGGGACAAAACTCTTCTCATACAAAGTTTCTTTCGACTGCACTGATAACATGGATGAGTATGAGGCGTTGATTTTGGGCCTGAGAGTTTTGAAAGAAATGGGCGCAAAGAGGATAGCAGTGCATGGAGACTCCGAGATAGTTATAAACCAAGTGAAAGGCATATATGAATCCAAGCACCCTAAACTGAGAGCGTACAGAAACCTAGTGCTAGAGCTCCTCAAAGAATTCTCAGAGTATAATTTATCAATGATCCCTAGGGAGCATAATCAAATTGTATATGCCTTGGCCACCTCGACCTTAGTTTTTAAAGTTCCCATTTTTCCAAACAGAAAGTATCAGATCAAATTCAAACACAGGCTGTTGGTGCTCGATAATATCAAGTATTGGAAGGTGTTTGAGGATGACAAATAGGTGGAGAGATTTCTCCAAATGAGCGACGAGTTTTCTAATATAAACATTGATTATGAGTGGTGCTACGACGAAGATGAAAGCGTAGATGTGCGTAGTGATGATGCCCCTTTCCAGAACCAGATAACTGTAAGGGACCTAGTACAACTAAATAATAATATCATCCCAAAAGGATTAGTACCGTTGGAAAATATTTTTGATGAAAACGACATGGATAGAAATACCAAGATCACTGCAAACAACGAGGATGTCGAGGGTTGTAATATAGGGACTTAGGAGAATCCGAAGATAATCAAATTATCAAATATGCTCATTCCAGAGGTCAAACAGGATTACATCAAGATCATGAAGGATTTTCTTGACATTTTCTCTTGGAGTTATGATGAATTGAAATTTTATGACACCAAAGTGATTCAGAACGTCATTCCTCTCAAAGAAGACCAAAATCCTTTCAAGAAAAATATGATACGAATAAATCCCCTGTTGCTTTCGCTAGTCGAAAACGAGGTAAAGAAAATTTTTGAAGCCAAAATCATCATTTCTTTAAGGTTTTCGAAATGGGTTGCAAATCTAGTGCCTGTAAGGAAAAAGAGTAGTGAAATAAGGTTGTGCGTAGATTTTCAGAATTTGAACAAAGTGTCCATCAAGGAAAACTACTCTCTCCCGAAGATGGACTATATCCTGTAGAAGGTAGTTGGGTCCCAGAAGATGTCTATGCTGGATGTCTTTTCAGGTTACAATCAGGTCATGGTACACCTAGATGACCAGGAAAAGAAACATTTCAGGACACCATGGGGGACGTTCATGTACGCTAAGATTCCCTTCGGCCTGATGAATGATGGAGCTACCTTCCAGCGGGTGATGGATATAGAATTTGTGGGGAAAAATACAAATTTATCTTAATCTATCTAGAAGGCATCACAGTGTACTCTGACTTCGACGAAAAACAACTCTGACATTTGAAGAAAGTTTTCCAAAAGTGCAGTAAGTTCGACATATCTTTGAATCTAAAAAACATCACATTTTGGAATGCAAGAGGGGAAAATGTTGGGGGACATCATCTCGAAAGAAGGTATAAATATAGACCCCAGTAGGGTTGAAGGAATACTTAAAATTAGAACTTCGTGCAGCAAGAAGGAGGTGGAGTCCTTCCTGGGAAAGGTAAATTTCTTGAGAAGGTTCATCCCGAACCTGGCAGAAATTATAAAAAATACCACCTGTATGCTCAGAAAGGGGAACAAGATCGAATGGAACCTCAGAGCCAGAAAATCATTTGAAGACATCAAGATAGCACTGACCAAATCTCCCGTGTTGGCCAGCTCGGACTTCATATTGTTCTCGTTTGCCTCAGAGCATACTATTGTTGGCGTATTGTTATAGAAAGGCGATCGGAATTTTGAGAAGCCTATAGCCTAATTTAGCAGGACGTTGAGGGATTCCCCACTGAGGTATCACATTATGGAGAAACAAGAATACGCCTTAGTGAAATCCCTAAAGGAGTTCATAATTTACATATTACACTCCCACGTTATCGCTTATATGTCCAACAACTCTGTCAATGATACCCTAATTCAGCCTGAACCTGAGGGAAGAAGAGGTAAGTGGATTGTGGCCATGCTGGAATACGACCTCGAAATCAAGCCCACAATGCTGATCAAGGGACAAGGCCTCGCAAAGTTGATGGTGCAATCAAACTACGACATTCTAGGAATCAACTTCAGTGTTAATCTGTCAAAAAATCCTCAAGAAGAAACAACCACGCAGGTGTCTCAGAAGTTCATTGATTCACCTTGTTATACAGACATCATTTATGTATTGAGGAATCTACAAGTTCCTCCAGGTTTAAGTAATACCAAGGCCAAATTCCTAAATCTCAAAGCTACTAAGTTCTGCATCTTGGATAACTCGTTGTATTGGAAAGATCCCAGAGGAATATTGTTGGGTTTCTTACTAAAAGATGATGCAGAACATGCCATCAGAGAATTCCACAAAGGCGACTTCGGAGGAAATCACTACTGGAAAACCACCATGCATAAAATTATAAGAGCGGGTTACTATTGGCCCAGTATCTTCTCAAACGTGTACAAAGAAGTTTCCAGTTGCCACAAGTGTCAGATTTTCGATGGAAGGAGGAAGCTAGAACCCCTTCCACTGAAAAAGATCTTGGTCAAAGCATCATTCATGCAATGGGGATTGAAATTTGTAGGAGAGATTCATCCTCCATCCTCAAGACAACACAGATGGATACTTGCGGCCACATATTATTTCACGAAATGGATTGAAGCGATTTCGATAAAGCAGGCTACTGAAATGGTCATCATTTAGTTCTTGGAGACTGACATCCTGTCTAGGTTTGGGTGCCCTATCAATATCATCACAGATAACGCGGCCACATTCAAGTCCAAGAAAATGGAAAATTTTTGCAATGACTACAATATAACTCTGGGACATTCTACAACATATTACCCACAAGGTAATGGGTTAGCAAAATCGTCTAATAATAGCTTAACCAGGATCATTAAAAGACTCTTGCAGGACAACAAGAAGGCCTGACATAGTAAAATTATTTACGTGTTGTGGGAGGACAGAGTCACTACCAAAAATTCCATCCCCATGTCACCATTCCAAATTGTGTATGGCACATATGCGATTTTCCCTACCTCACTGGGATTGCCCGTCAGGAAGTTGCTACAAGAGCAAGAGGCCAAGCTAGATGATATGTAGAGAAGGATAAATTAGTTGATTCACACACAATAGATGAGGGATCAGGTCTACAACCGATCCCAGATTCACTAGGATAGGATGAAGAACAATTTTGACAAGCACTCTAAACATGAGGAGTTTCAGGTGGAGGATCTAGTGCTAAAGTGGGACACGAGAAACGAAGATAAGGGAAAGTATGAAAAATTCGATCATCTTTGGACAGGCCCGTTTAGAATATGCACATATCGTGGGAACAACACATATCTATTATAATAACTTAGTGGAGAGTCCACTGGTTGGGGGCCTGGAAGCGAAAAGTTCGTCAAACATTATCTGGTGCAGTAAAGTCCGTTTAAATCTCATGTCATTGTAAATAGTCATTTTATTTTTATTTTTATTTTTTCAAAGAAGGCCTTTCGAGTCAGTATGTCAGTAGAAAATTGAAGCCCGAAGTGAAGGCCCTAAGTTTATGTTGAGTCTGGTCGAAACTGTGTCAAGAAGGTTTAGGTTGCATTTTTTTTTTGCGTTGTTTCAGAGTTCAAAAGTCGAATAAGGCCCAATGGTTAGGAACTTGGTCTGTTGTTCTTTGCCACCTCACTGGGAGGATAGAAATCCCCGTTGGAGCCAGCTTTTAGCACCTTCATTTTTTCAGTTAGAGTCAGTCTTAGTCAAGTCAGAGTTTATGTTTCAAAGCGTGTGAGGTCAAGTACCGAACAACGAATGAGTCGAAATCAGCAAGTGGTCAGTTGGCCCTTGGAGTCGGGATGGGATGTCATAACCAAAACATGTGTAAGGGATAAAGGTATTTTCCCAAAGAGTGAGGTCTTGTCAGAAGAGAAGGTCTTACGTGCCTAAGGTCGAGGCAAGTTGTTAAATAGAAGTCTCTTTGGAAGACAAAGTGACCATCATTAGGTCATTTTGAAGTCAGAAAGAATGAAAAATCATGGCGCTCGTATCACATATTCCCTGCAACTCTTATCAATTGTGCTTCACACACTCCAAAGTGTACCTGTCACGCAAATGTACTGCAAAAATCTTCAAGCTTTCTTCGAAACCTTGAATCACCATGGATTCAGTGTCCCTTGACCCATTTTCATCTCTCGCCTGCCCGATTATAAATTCTGAGCGCTCTGCATGTATTTTGTTCACTAGTTGAGTTTATACACTTCTTGTAATTATTATTGCAAGCCCAAGTCGATTGAGATCACATCCTTTGGCTGTGTCAAATTTATTGCGCACAAAACAATATGCGTTGCACCATGAAGACATCCCAGAACATTAGGAAATGTGGACAAAGTGGCAGGAATGCTGGGCCCGAGCCTCAAAGATTGACATTGGTCAATGAATATCCGAAGGCCAGGGCATCTTTTGAGCAGGTTGGATGCATGACGTTTTGCAGAAAAATCCAAGGATTCAACATGAAACTAGCAGAGCATTTCACACTCATGTTCAATGGGTCACAGGCGGTAATTGCAGGTGTCTCTTTCCAGGTGACAGAGGAAACTCCATCTTCCATGAAATAGATCACTTCGCGCGATGAAATATGGTTTAAAGGCATTCCTTTGGATGCGTGGTGTTACAAATACTTCATCAAGTGAGACTGTTTAGGTGGGAAAGTCGAAACAGGCATTCCAAGTAGATATTTGCAGGGGCATTTTTGGAAACTCATGGAAGTAATTAGGAAATATTTCACCTGTGAGGGAAGGTTTGACAGAATACATTCACATCACATTAGATTATTGATGCACTTCATAGGGAGGAGACCGTTAAATCTTCCCTTTTTATTGCACCAAAGCCTCTGAGAAATGGTAGACAATGCCCGAGCTGAAGCAGATTAGCCGAAGTGGAAAATATCGCATGTCTCGTTGATTAAATTACTGATGGTGGAGGAGTTAAGGCGATTGGGAAATAACCTGGATTTGTTTCTACTAGCAGCAGGCATCCCCAAGGATCCAAAAGGATATTTCCCTCTACCTGTAGAAAGGGTAACATCGCACCGCATGGAGGCTGAAGTAGGAAGGGCTGCAAAGGAAAGAAGGACATTGGAAGCCATGTCCCCCCAACAAACAATACCTCAGAGAAGGGGTAGGGAAAGGAAAAACAAGGAAGTCAGGGAGACCCGATTCCCAATCGAACCGCATGCAAAGTCAGTCATCGAAGAGTTACTCATACGTGCTATTGGGTTGGAGCCTGTCGAAGGAACAAGTCGAGAAAAATGGGGTAGAAGGAGGAAGACATACATTGAAAGCGCATATTTTAGTGAGTCGTCGCAAGAGCTAAAGAAAGATAAACTCGCTATTGTTGAGATATACCAGAAAAACAGAGAGCTGCAACAATAGTTAATAGCAAAGACCCTTGAAGTATCAACATCACAAGGATGCGAGGGAAACATGACTTGGATAAAGAGACAACTCAAGGAAGCACATGATACGATCATATAGCTGCGCGAAACACAAATGGTGTCAGAAGAAAGGAATGTGAAACACTTCAGGGAATGTGAACCAACTATGGAGAAATTTTGCGTGGCTCTAGCTAGCATGCAAAAGAAGACGAAAGGGAACGTGGTTCTACAAAGGCAAGTGATGAACCTGAAAAAGAAAAAATGGTCTCTCAGGAGAAATCTTCGAGTATGCAAACTCCAAATGAGACCAGACACAGGATCAACCGACTCCATTTTTTTTCTCCCCAGACGTGGTGTAGACTTGGACTTTGACAGATACCCACGTGGAAAACATACGATGCGCAACGATGGAATATCATCCATTGTGAAGGACATGTGTACATTATATGTGCGACAATTTGAAGAGAGGCATTGTTCCTTAGCTGAGGTCATCATTTTGGAGGCACCTGCAATAGTCTACAGTCACCTGCCACATGCATGCACCATCAAATGATCGCGCAATAGAGATCAAGGCCATTACAATGTGTGTGAGGAGTCTGACAGAACACTTGATCATCCATATGCCCTATCAAAAGAAATCATTGACACATCATTCTTTAACGATGATATCTTGTTGATGACTGAAACACCACGACAAAGACGAGCAACTATGATGTGATCGAGTACAATCAGTTTCTATTTTTAGAAAAATTCCATTCAAAGAGCCATTTGACAGAGAGTAGTTGAAACCTACTTTCTATGGATATTAGTTAGAGCACAGGGTAGCCCAAGTGGCACACCATTGTCTATATATTCCATCATTTCAATGTAATCCAGGTTGGCAAAATAGTGTAGACAGTGACTATTGATTGTAGTTTTTTTTTATCTGATTGAAACTTAATGAAAAATTCCTGAAGCTTTGATGAAAATATTATAATGGTGGCAGTATGATGTATTGTATTATTTCTTTGTGTATGTGTTTTCCTTTGTTCTTTATATTTACATATATAATTTTTGTCTAAATCAGAACATGATTTTGAATCTAGAATTCACCACGTAGTGCTCTAGATTCGTGCCATTTAGACAAACTGTGTTTCTTCTAAGTCAACTCCAGATTCATCCCCAACAGTGCTCTAAGTTTCTTCATGTATTTTTCTCTCACCACACACAACAATTTGTAACTAAAGATTGTTTCTCCTTTATCCTTTATCCTCTCGAGTTCATTCACTGAGTAATTTGTTTCTATCGTTTTTCTTAAATCGACTCCATAGCCCAAGGTCTTGCTTTCTTTTGCCAATAGAACCATAAAATATTGTTTAAAGGTGTTAAATATAGCCCAGATTTTAAAGTGATATCCTGTACAGAGACAAAATCTCCAGAGGGATCCCTCTCCAGGTCTGAAAGGCTAGTTTCGGTCCTCAAAGTTGGTTTGTAGGTTTCCTCTGTCATTTTTTTTCTTAGTCGAATGAAGTTTATAGAGCGCTAATAGAAAAAACACAATATTATATGCATAAGTAAAAGAAAATGAAGCATTTAACCTATTATGTGTATTCCTCATCCCCCCATTCTGCTTGACCCAATATTATAAATTGATCTAGATGAATATGTTGAATAATGTTGGAGAGGAGAGACAACCTTGTTTCATGTCGATATTTATGTTGATTTTAAGTTTCCTTCTTCCAATTTTAATATTTATCGATATCCTCAATTATTTAACATCCATTTCATTAAGATGAAAGTAGTTTCCCTCCACTCATTTGTAATTCCTACTTTCTCCATTCTTTCCCTAAGTGTTAATTGAGGTGTTATGTCAAAGGCTTTAGAAAAAATAACATAGAAAACATGAATACTATTGTCTTTCCATCACACTTCTTAGCATAAACTCTAAGAGTTACTAGGTGGTTAATGATTGAATCAATAGGTTGAAAACCAACCTAATAAGAAACCATAACATTGTTTTATTATGCAAATTTACTTATTTTAGTCTGTATATGGTGTCAAATATCTTGGAAAAGAGGCTTCTAACCATGACGGTTCTGCAATTTCTCACATTATTTATATCATCGCCTTTGTAAATATGTATCAATTTTCTAACCTACAAATATTAAACTTATGTCATATGGATTGATTTAATATATCCTTGACAAGTGAATGCAAAAGTGGACCTTTCCATTTGACCATTTTGTTGATGATGAAGTGTTCTCCATTGGTGAGATGTTTAATTTCCACCTTTGTATCTTTTGTTTTGAATAACCTATCTTTCTTTTATTCAGAATCCTTGTTGGATTCCTTTCCAGTAATGTCTTTATAGTAAAGTTCATGTACAAATATAATCATTTTTTCCTCATCTCATGCAATTGAGTGGCTAGTGAATGTAGTTGTATTTATAATTTTTTTGAGGACATCTGAAGTGGTTAATTATCTCTACTTGTTTTCTTTTTTAAAGAAAATATATTTTTCTCTTATACAAAGGTTTTCTATATTCATTTATCAAATGTGTCTGCTCATCTAGAGTAGCACTTAATAACCATTTTAATTCGATTTCAATTTTTCATCATACTAACCATTACAAGGTATCTCATTAGGTTTTTTGTTACAATTTGAAAGCATCCCCCTTGCACCTATACCATTTATTTTTGTTAAAATCATTCTCAGTTATTTGAAATAGATATGCCACGTGACATTCTTTACTGCTCTTTCTACCCACTAGGAAAATACATCCGTGCTTTGGAAATTTTGTCTCCAAATAGGACTTGAATCATTGTATTTTTGTTTCAACTTTAGCTATTCTACTAAGAGAAAATAAAATAAGAATACAAGGGGATTCTAGTAGTTTAATCCCAATCCTAAAATTCTCCATTTGGTAAATTGTTCTTTGTGCTATGGAATGGTCAACTACACTAACTCCTTGTTTGATTTTGGTAAGTGTATATTCATGTGGCAATAAATGTGATGTATAATTACAAATCAAAAGCTCAAAAAAAATTCATAAAGTCTTAGTAAGTGATGTCTCATGTATATTCTAAAATATTGGATCAATTGTATTCTCTAAAATATTGGACCAACCCTTTCCTCCGATTTCTCCATATAAATTTATTTTATCCACATAGTATCTCTACCCTTTATAAACATATTTGTCTACATGCATATTTCCCTAATATTATGATCTTAAACTAAAATTATCTCTCCCACTAAACTATGATAAAAACTTATGGTGTTTAGGACTAGATAAAATTATGATAAAAAATTATGGTCTTTAGGAGTAGATAAAATTATGATAAAAACTTGCCCAAAGGGGTTGGATCCAATGGTGGAGAGCGAGGAGTTTTTCACTATTGGGCAAGGTTCAATTCTCATGAGGGCCTAATCTCAAGCCATGGGGGACCTTGAGGTAGTGTTCGAACGTGTGGTTTCACCCAGAGATATTATATTAAAATGATATTGTGATCCGTACACACATAAGTGGATCAAATCCCACCCCCATGTCCTTCAACTTTTTAGCCCGCAGGGGTGTAGACCGATTGGCAAGTGCCATATATATGGAAGGAAATTTTTAAATGGAGGTCTCAAGTTCGATTCTCACCTCGACTAACCTGTGCGCCATTCATGCGGGCTGCGTGGATGCACCTGGGGTTATAGTGGTAGCCGTCGCGTATCGACCCCGTGTCACGTGAGTACGAGAACTGCGAGTTGCCGATTCCCCCAGCAAAAAAAGAAATTATGATAAAAACTTATGATGTTGGGAGATGAAAAAATATATTTAAACAAATTTATAATAAGTACAATATTAAAAATTAAAATCATAATAATTTAATTTATGTATTAATAAGTATTAAAAAAATGTTAAAATGTCCAAGGAGTTGGATCCAATGGTGAAAAGAGAGGCATTTTTCACTGTTGGGCAAGGTTTAATTCTCGTGAGGGCCTAAACTAGAGCCATGGGAGTACCTTAAAATAAATTGACAATAAAATTATAAAATTAACAATAAAAAAACTGAGTGTGTATGTTTTCACAATTAGTCATAATTGATGTAGAACTTTATGGAAATAACTGTGTAGATAGTTTTGAAATGTCTAATGTTTCAAGTGGACACTCCACCCATCATCAGGGACAAAAGAAACTAAATTATTAGAAGAGAGTGTTCTCATGAGTAGATTTAAAGGTTAAAATTTAAGAGATACTTGCTGAAAAATGAGGGAGTTGTTGTTTACTTAATTTTATTTTATTCATAATCTCCCTCCTTTTTCAACAACTATCTCCCTAATTTTAACCTTTAAATATACTCATGATCACACTCTTTTCTGATCATTTAAATTCTTTTTTCCATGATGATGGATGGAGTGTCCACTCGAAACATTAGACGTTTTAAAACTATATACATAGTTTAGTTCGATAAAGTTCTACAACAATAAAAAAAACTTTGAAACAAAGAGAAATCTTGCATTTACCTCTCCAAATTAAGTGACTTGCTTTAACTCAATGAATTTTCATATATGAAGGAGTTATAATCCTCCCCTAGAATTTAGTACAAAAATATCTAATACATCAATTTCACATCTAATTATACTATGACTTTAAATTAAAAATTACATTATTGTGTAATGCTATTTGTACCATAAATTTTATTGAAAGATACTTATTCTAAGTAATTTGAAATATGTTATTTTTCTTTCACACATTTGAAAAATTTATTGTATAAGGGGCACTCAAATTGGTACATTTTAGATAAGGGTATTTTTTTGGAAGGAAAAATTCTACCTTTTCCACTA
Source organism: Picea engelmannii (assembly GCA_009831015.1). Lineage (NCBI taxonomy): Eukaryota > Viridiplantae > Streptophyta > Pinopsida > Pinales > Pinaceae > Picea > Picea engelmannii. Next base: position 55,015 of record ML792396.1, on the reverse strand, counting down.
TTTATTTTTTTTTAAATTTCGATGATTTGGGTAATCTTAATATAGACCAATACCTTAGAAATCAGGTTGATAAATTTTTTTAGCAATGAAATAAAAATCCAACTTCTAACAAAAGTTATTCCCAATTTTAAAACACTTTCTATTAGATAAAAAGGAAAATTTAGAAGTGTTGATTAAGGTTGGTTGTCATTGATGTCAACCCTTGAAGAAAGCCCAGTAACACAAAGGTTTGGGTAATGGACCCAAGTTTGTTTGATGTGAATATGACTCATTATTGTCTTGTCATGGTTGATAATAAGTAGAAATGGATGAACTCCAAAGTGGTCCCCTTATGGTGAAAGACCTCACGGGAAGACGCTTTGCAGATTGAGTTATCCTAGAAGTATGGTTAGAGAACCCATGCTTATTTGTGGGATAATGAGATGAAGGTTAGTGAATTTTTCAGTAAAACTATCCTATATGGATATTTCTTGTCATTCCATTTTCGGTGGCATGTGGAACGTCGCATTACTCCTCACAGTTAGAGATTTGAGGCCATGAGAAGTTGGAGAACCCAGGTTTGCGTAATGGACCCAAGTTTGTTTGATGGATAATAGTATGAGTTTTTATATATTTTTAGGTAATACTATTCTATATGGATAGTAAATTTCATTCCATTTCTGGTGGTATGTGGAACATCACATAACTCCTCACGATTTGAGAGTTATGGCCTTACTAAGTTGGAGGACCCTCATATGTCATCTAGAAGCCCCAAAAGGTCAAAGTAGTCAAAGTGGTTTAAGAGATTTTAGAAGGTAAATAATAAAGTGAAGTGATGAGTGTACTATAATTCAAAGTTAATACAAATGAATTATTTAAATAATACATTTAATGGAGAAATTAGAAGTGAGTTAACCCTAAAATAAGGAAAGTGGGCAAAGTGACCTAGAAGATGTTTTTAAGGAAGCTACTTGGAGAGTATAAATAAGAGGCAAGTATCTCTCATTTCAGAAAAAAACTTGAGAATATTGAATATCTATAGGTTTCTGAGGTAACCAAAGGATATATAAGCCAAATTTCACAGGGAAGCTGAAGAAAAGAAGGCCGGAATTCAAGGAAGGATAAATTCTTTTGATGATGCTTTCTAAGGTATGTTATTTACAGGTAATCTCACCATTTTCTCAATAACTTTCTTTATATAATGATTCAGACCATTAAATTGCTATTCCATTGAGGAAACATATCCAAGTATCCATGGTAAAAAAATCATCTTGTGGGTCATTTTATTTTTTGAGTTACACTTCGTGGAAAATAGGGTTTCTGGCTAGTTCTGAAACTAGTCTAAAACAAGTGTTTCCGGTAAAAACGTCATAACTTCTTCATAACAGATCCAAATTTAGTAATACAAAATGTTTTGGTTATATTACAGTATTTAGTATTCTTTGTAATAGTTTCATATTGATTCAACAAATATTTCATGTGGGGCATGCTCTACAAGGTTGCTCTCTAGAATAAGCCAGAATTCAACAAGGTATGCCATTTTTTCTATAACTCCTTTTTTGAGAGGTTCCAAGTAGTGACACTTGGAGGAATTGTATAAAACACACCGAAGAACATTTTGTATCAATTTCAGATATTTATTCATTACAGGTACAAAGTTATGATTATTTCAAGTTAGGGTTGTTGACTAATCCAAAACTAGTCATGTGAGACTAAAGAAAAGTTTGATGAAAATGCTAGTCTCTTGTTGTTAAAGTTAAGGAAGGTTTGCAGTTATGTGATCATATACACTAGGTCTATTACAGAGTTAGAAATCATATTTTGATGATGAAATGGATGAGGACTTTTGGTTAAGGTACATGTTGTGTACAAGGTTGAGACAAGTAGTTGATGAGTTGGCACATACATGAGGTGTATAGTTGATGTTGTTGGTACATATTGATGAGTCATAGTTGATGAGTAGTTGACACATTATTGGTACATACTTGGGACATGGTTGGTTGCACTTTTTTATGGTACATGTTGATTACAGGTTGTTTGGTACAGGTTGGTGCATGGTTGATGCACTTGTTTATGGTACAGGTTAATTACAGGTTGAGGTATAGGTTGATGCATGGTTCATGTTTATTGGTACATGTTTAAAATGATATATCTCATAGTGATAGTGTGACAATGGTTCCATCATTATAATTCTACTTCAGGGCGGTTGGACGGGGCAAGGACAGGTGGTTGTAGCCACCTTCCAGTTGTAGCCGGAGAACATAGGGGATTGTAGCCTCCTTCTGGTTGTAGCCATAAAATTGGGGAGTTGGAGATTCCCTCAGGTTGTAGCCTGAGAAACTAGCGGTTTGGAGCCTCCTTCTAGTTGCAGTTGGAAAACAAAGGAAGTTGGTGCTTCCAATGAATGTAATTCTTCAAGACATATAAGAAAAAACATTATGTGGTTTTCTCCCGCTTTCGGTTTCCACGTAAAACAATGGTGTACTGTGTATGTGTATGATTGTTCATTTGTTCATTTCTCATTATTGGATGATAATTCTACATTGATATAACACTTGAATTATTTGGTTTAAAAAGGATTATAATTTCTCTATTACTGGTTCAGCCCCCCTCTCAGTAATCCAACAATTGGTATCAGAGGAGGTTCCTTCAGAAATTAGTTTAACCACAAAGGTAGATCATGGAGAGAAACAACTTGTATAAAAATGGAATACCATAGTTTGATGGACAAAAGTATGCTTTTTGGAGCATAAGGATGAAGATATATATATAGGCACAGGGATTTTAAATTTGGAAATCAATTGTAGATGGATACACGACACCAACAGTTCCACCAAAAAATGACAAAGCAGTGAAACTCGGTCATAATAATTCCAAAGCCACAAATGCACTTCTGAATGGTCTCAGTAAAATGGTATCCACCAAAGTTGCACATTGTAAATCCCCCAAAGAGATTTGGGACAAGCTTCGAAATATTTATGAAGGAGATTCAAAAGTCAAAGTAGCAAAGCTTCAAACTTACAGAGATCAGTTCGAACAACTAAAGATGAAGGAAGATGAGAATACTGCAGCCTACTTCTTACGAGTCGTTTAAATAATGAATGAAATCATAGGATTGGGAGAAGAAATCGAAGAATATGTGATTGTTCAAAAGGTACTAAGATCTCTTCCTATGATATTTGACCCTAAGATATCAACACTAGAAGAAAGATAAGATCTAAACTCAATAAGCATGGATGAACTGCATGGAATCTTCACAACATATGAAATGAAACTGAACAAGAAAATTTAGATGTAAGAGAAGCATCTTTCAAAGCATCCAAAAGATCAAATCAAAAGGAAAATCAACAAGAAGAACATCGCAACAACAGTGACATTTTGGAAGATGATGAGGAAGTGGCCAACTTCATCAAAAGACTGAAAAAGGGAACCGACAGTAGCTATAGAGGTAAGCTTCCTTTAATTTGTTTTAATTGTGACAGTATTGGTCATTTTGCTATCAAATGTCCTCATAAGAAAAAGAGAAATGATGAAGGTTACTCAAAAGACAAACAAACATATAAAGACAAAAGAACTACAATTTTTTTTTTCAAGAAAATCTTATGCACCAAAGATGACATCTCATCATCAGATGAAGATGAATTCAGTGAAAATGAGACATGAAGAGTTCTATTCATGGCAGTAGAAGACTCTGATAAAGAAGACTTCGAAGAAGAATATGAAGAAGTTGAAGAAGAAATTGAAGAGGCAGAAGTTGACTACCGAGAAGAATTGATGTGTGCCATAAAAGTTATCAGAAGAGAAAAGAATAAAAACAAGAAAATACAAGCGGAACTAGACAAGAAAGAAGACATTCAAGAACTAGAACAAATGATCACAAATTTGAAGTTTCAAATAGAATAAGATAAAAGAATTGAAGAATCACTCAAAGAAAAACTAGAAGAAAAGGACAAGATCATTGGAAATTTGGAAGAAGAGATTGTCACATTAAGAAAGGATATTCAAAAGAAAAATATGCAGAATAGCTCAAAAATTTTGGATGACATTATCAGCGGTCAAAAATATCATCTTGACAAGTCTAGACTTGGATACAGTCAGACAGAAAAGGGATCAAGCTCCAAAAAAACAGAGAGAGAAACATATCCAAAAAGATATGCAGAAATAATCAAAGGGGATAGGAAGATATACAAGGAAGATTATAGGGACACTCCTCCAACGAGAAGATTCGGTTTTCAGAATCAACAACAGAAAGATATGCCTCAAGAAGAAGAAGGATTCATAAGAGCACCTCCTTTAAGAATATCTTCAACTCCTAGGTATCAAACAATATTTTTTGGTTTATGTTATGCATGTAATAATTTTGGACAAAAAGCTGTGAATTGCAAAGATAACAACATGAACATAAACAACTTTGAAAGTCATACACAAAAGGGTTATCCAAGAAGGCCTAGTGAAACATAGAGAAGAAGTTACAACAGGTTTGAATCTTTTAGCACTAAAGTGGAATGTTACAAATGTAACAAATTCGAACACATGACCAAGGATTTCAGAATGACAGTCCCTCCTAGAGAACCACAACATAATAACAACAGTCACAGACAGGAACCTCAGAAAAGGATAAGGGTAAGAAATAAGAATTAGTATATCAATGACAAATTCACACTCGCTCTACAAGCTAATTAGAAGAAACTTGGTTGGTATGTTGATAGTGGCTGTTCAAAACACATGATAGGTGATAGAGACAGGTTTCTTACATTGAGAAAGAAAAGAGATGGATCAGTCTCCTTTGGAAATGATGATTCAACGAAAATCATTGGAAAAGGCACAGTCAGAATTGGGAACAAGAATACAAAGGTAGAGAATGTTCTGCTAGTAGAAGATATGAAACATAATCTTCTAAGTGTGAGTAAAATGTGTGACCAAGGTCATAAATTTACTTTCGATTCACAAAAGTGCGAGATAAGAAAATAACGTTCAGGAAAATTGATTGCTACAGCTGCAAGAACTTCAAGCAACATATATGTGTTAAGTGAAATTGGAAATGAAAAGTGTTGTCTAGGAAAGGAAGATGAAAGTTGGCTATGGCACAAAAGAATGGGTCACATACATTTTGATAACCTTGTCAAAGTGAACAAAATAGAAGAAGTCAGAGAAATTCCCTAGATCACGAAACCAACCAACACTTTATGCAAGCATTATCAACAAGGAAAGCAAACAAAGACCAGGTTCAAATCAAAGGAATATTCAATGACAAGACCACTGGAAATTGTGCACACTGATCTAGTTGGACCAACTACAACAAACGTTTTAAAAGGTAATAAATAATTTATGATATTAGTTGATGATTATACAAGAATGACTGCAGTTTTCTTTCTCAAGAATAAGTCATAAGCTTTTAAAAACTTTAGGATCTACAAAGAAATGGTTGAAAATGAAATGGATTCAAAAATCAAATGCTTGAGGTATGATAATGGAGGAGAGTTCACTTCAAAGGAATTTATGGACTACTACAATAGTCATGGAATAAAAAGACAATTATTCATTGCTAGGACACCTCAACATAATGGAGTTGTTGAAAGAAAGAACATGACAGTACAGGAAATGGCTCGAACAATGCTAATGGATTGCAAATTGACATACATATTTTGGACACAGGAAATGCATACAACAGTTCACATTCAAAATAGAGTAATGATCATAAACAACACTGACAAAACTCCCTATGATCTATGGAAAGGAATACCAAAAAATGTGAAACACTTTAGAGTTTTTGGAAGCAAATGCTACATCAAAAGAGAAGATGGCAGAATGGGAAATTTTGACTCTCGTATGGACAAAAGAGTACTTGTTGGTTACTCAAGTACAAGGAAAGCATACAAGTGTTACAATATGAGATTGAACAAAGTTGTGGAAAGCATCAACGTAACAATTAATGAAATAGACACACCAGAATCGAAGGAAGAAGAAAATGAATCAATGGAACAACCTTTTGAAAATGAAGCAGAATATGAAAAAGAAGTAGAAGAGGAAGATGAAGAGAATCCAACAGAAGCAGAAGAGAAAGTTCAACAAGTGTCTCCAAAGACACCTAGTAGATGAGTATAGAAGAATCATCCTTCAGATCAAATTATCGACAACAAAGATGCAGGAGTTGAGACTAGAAGAAGAATCTGTTCACTAGAATAAACACACCTAGCACTATTATCTACAATTGAACCAAACAGTTTTGAAGAATCCAACAAGGATGAGTTTTGGAATAAGGCCATGGATGAATAATTGGATCAAATAGAGAAAAATGACACTTGAGAATTGGTTCCAAGACCAAAGAATAAGAATGTGATTGACACAAAATGGGGTTTCAGGAATAAATTGAATAAAGATGGACATGTTACAAGGAACAAATCTAGATTGGTATGTAAAGGATATGCACAGATTGAAGGAATCGACTTTGAAGAGACATTTTCCCTAGTTTCCAGAATGGAAGCAATCCGTTTTATTTTAGCTTATGCATGCTCTAATAATATTAAAGTGTATCAGATGGATGTAAAATCAGTTTTTCTGAATGGGGAACTTGAAGAAGAAGTCTACATTGAACAACCAGAAGGATTTCAGTTATCAGAGAATGCAAACTATGTGTGCAAATTAAATAAGGCCTTGTATTGTCTAAAACGAGCTCCTAGAGCATGGAACTCTAGATTGGATAAATATCTATAGTAGGCAGGGTTCAGATAAGGAAGTGCAGACAACAACCTCTACATCAAGGTAAGTCAAGGTAATATTTTATTAATTGAAGTTTATGTTGATGATATTATTTTTGGTAGTGATGATGATAGGTTAAGACAAGAATTTGCAAAGGATATGCAGAATGAATTTAAAATGTCATTGCTTGGAGAACTATCCTTCTTTCTGGGACTTCAGATACGTCAAAGAAACCAAGGAATTTTTATTTCTCAAACCAAGTATATCAGAGAAATGTTAAAGAGGTTTGGAATGGAATATTGCACACCATTTATCACTCCCATGCAAACCAGTTGCAAGTTAAGAAAAGATGATGATTCAAAGTCTACAAATCAGAGGCAATGTAGTTCAATGATTGACAACCTACTATATGTCACAACATGTAGACGAAATGTAATGCAGGAAGTTGGACAGGTGGCACGATTTCAAGCAGCACCAAAGGAATCACATGTATTAGAAGTGAAGATAATTTTCAGATATCTCAAAGGAACAAATATTTTGGATTATGGTATCCAAAAGGAAAGGATCTATCTCTTATTGCCTACACAGATGCAGTTTGGGCATGTTGTATTGATGACTGACGAAGCACCAGTGGAGAAGAATTCTACTTGGGTGAGTGTTTAGTATCATGGCTAAGAAAGAAACAATCATCAATATATCTATCTACAACCGAGGCAGAGTATATTGCAGCAACAACATGTTGTACATAGGTTCTTTGGATGAAACAAACTTTGACAGATATACAGGTTGAGTATGATGAGCCCATTCCAATCTATTGTGATAATAAAATCACCACCAGTATCTCAAAGAACCTAGTGATGCACTCCAAGAAAAATCACATTTCAATCAAGTATCACTTTCTACAGGAACAAGTTGCAGAAGAGAACATCAAAGTTGAGTATGTGGGCACAAAAGAACAAGTGTCAGACATTTTTACAAAACCACTTCCATGGGAAGCCTTTGAGTATCTTCGCCAGATACTTAGAGTTATTTCTACTCCAAAATGAATTATTTTGAATGATTATCTTATATGTATTAGATGTACACGAGGAACAACTATAAAGAGGACAGTTCAGTCAGGGGGAGCAGCCCCAGATGGAAAGATACCTTTTCCATTGCTGATAAAGGGGGAGAGATTCATTAGATGCAGAGGACATAGGCATGGTTCAGGGGGAGAAATGGTCACAGAGGTGCAGAGGACAAAGGCATGTTTCCAGAAGGAGCATGAGTGATATGACTTAATTATTGCATGACATAATTTCATTTTTTCATCAGAGTCTTGCCATCAATGCCAAAGGGGGAGATTGTTGATTAAGGTTGGTTGTCATTGATGTAAACCCTTGAAGAAAGCTCGGTAGCACAAAGGTTTGGGTAATGGACCCAAGTTTGTTTGATGTAAATATGACTCATTATTGTCTTTTCATGGTTTATAATAAGTAGAAATGCATTAACTCCAAAGTGGTCCCCTTATGGTGAAATCCCTCATGGGAAGATTCTTTGTGAATTGAGCTATCCTAGAAGCATGGTTAGAGAACCCATGATTATCTGTGGAATAATGAGATGAAGGTCAGTGAATTTTTTAGTGAAACTATCCTAGATGGATATTTCTTGTCATTCCATTTTAGGTGGTATGTGGAACTTCACATAACTCCACACGGTTATAAAAAATGGCCATGCGAAGTTGGAGAACCCAGGTTTGGGTAATGAAGCCAAGTTTTTTTGATGGATAATGGTATGAGTTTTGATATATTTGCAGGTAATACTATTCTATATGGATAGTACATGTCATTCCACTTCTGGTGGTATGTAGAACGTCACATAACTCCTCAGAGTTTGAGAGTTATGGCCTTACGAAGTTGGAGGACCCTCATATGTCATCTAAAAACCCCAAAAGGTCAAAGTAGTCAAAGTGGTCTAAGAGATTTTAGAAGGTAAATAATAAAGTGAATTGATGAGTGTACTATAATTCAAAGTGAATACAACTCAATTATTTAAATAATAAATTTAATGGAGAAATTAGAAGTGAGCTAACCCTAAAATAAGGAAAGTGGGCAAAGTGACCTCGAAGATGTTTTTAAGGAAGCTACTTTGAGAGTATAAATAAGAGGAAAGTCTCTCTCATTTCAGAACACACTCGAGAATATTGAATATCTATAGGTTCCTGAGGTAACCAAAGGATATCTAAGCCGAATTTATGAGGGAAAGTGAAGAAAAGAAGGCCAGAATTCAAGGAAGGATAAATTATTTTGATGATGCTTTCCAAGGTATGTTATTTACAGGTCATATCACCATTTTCTCAATAAATTGTTTTATAGAATGATTCAGACCGTGAAATTACTATTCCATTGAGTAAACATATCCAAATATCTATGGTAAACAATTTAGCTTATGGGTCATTGTATTTTTGGAGTTACACTCTGTGGAAAATAGGGTTTGTGGCTAGTCCTGAAACTAGTCTAAAACAAGTGTTTCGAGTAAAAACGTCATAACTTCTTCATAAAAGATCAAAATTAAGTAAGACCAAATTTTTTGGTTATAGTACATTCTTTAGTATGTTGTGCAACATTTTCAGATCAATTCAACAAATATTCCATGTGGTGCACGCTCTGCAAGGTTGCTCTCTAGAATAAGCCAGAATTCAGAAAGGTATGCCATTTTTTTCTATAACTCCTTTTATGAGAGGTTCCAATTAGTGAAACCTGGAGGAATTGCATAAAAAACACTGAAGAACATCGTGTATTAGTTTCATATATTTATTCATTACATGTACAAATTTATGATTATTTCAAGTTAGGGTTGTTGACTAATCCAAAACTAGTCACGTGAGACTAAATAAAATTTTGATGAAAAGGATAGTCTCTTGTTGTTAAAGTTAAGGAAGTTTTATAGGTATTTGATCATATACACTAGGTCTATTACAAAGTTACAAATCATATTTGGATGATGAAATGGATGAGGGATTTTGGTTAAGGTACATGTTGTGTACATGGTTGAGACAAGTAGTTGATGAGTTGGCACATACATGAGGTGTATAGTTGATGATATTGGTACATATTGATGAGTCATATTTGATGAGTAGTTGACACATGATTGGTACATACTTGGTGTTGTTCCTGATTTTATACTTTAAGGCTGTAAAGTATATCGTCAAGGCATCCGTAAATGTTTAAAGGAATAATTTGAGAATAAGAATTTAAAAGGAAGGGTGAAGCATAATCAGTTTCTCAACTATCTTTGTCTTGCTTCCTGTTGTTCTTGGATACTAATATCTCTCTCAATAGAAGCCCATGAACGTTCTAATTCAACCTGATTAGTTGTTTTTTGTAAGATGGTATTCAATAGATTCAAGGCAATACTGGTTTGATCTTGAAGGCCAGGTTCAATGTTGGGTTGTCTGCTACTTGGAACAGTCATGGAGGATAAACATTTATTTATTTGTAAAAGAATTTTAATCAAACGTTACTTCAAACTTTCCAGAGATGAGAATAGGAAAAAACAATTTTGAAATTCAAAACACTAACATAAATACGTTCGAGGTCGTTTCCTGGATTTGTAACAATTTGAGGATCATAAAATAACAAATAAATACTATAGAAAAATATGAGGCTTTAATCAAGAAAGAATCTCATATTTCGACAGATAATAATGAAAGAAAACGAGGTTTCTAATGAAAGTGAAGTATTAAGGTTCAAATGATTTACAGGTCTTAAAATCATTGATAACAAATTTCAGAGGAAAAATTGTAAATAATTTGATATCCAAACCAATCTGAACTAGAAAACAAAGATGTAGATAACTTCAAATTGATTATTCATTAGAAAAATATTGAAAGAAAAATACAATAAAGTATAGTAAACAGGGTTGAAGAACACATAGCTACAAATTTGCAGGATTTAGAATCTCGTTTGTAATCTATATTATGATGGATTGGAAAACTGTTATTACAATCGGCTCTCTCCAAAAAAATCAAAATCCCTTTTTTCAGTCTTTAGAAACTACATTTATACATTTTCATCAAAATTTTCTCGTTGGTGACTAACCAACTTCTTAATATTACAGTTACATATAAAAATAATGTCAACCGTTTACATTTTCTTTCTAATTTCTAATGATAAAAAAAATTAAAAACGTTTTTTTTTTTAAGCTTGCGTTGACAAACTTCCTTTCTCCGCTTCAACACATTGAACACACTTTCCCAAAAATTTCACAAAAGTTCTGGGAGCATCTGGTATCTCATTTACTTCAAACAAGAAAAATCTTTTCTGTAATTTAGGAAAACGATTTTCTATCATCTTCTCTGTGAATTTAATAGTTTTCAACTTTAGATTCGACGTCACCATCCATTTGTTGATCTCTGTGATATTGATTAATTTAATTTTTGAAATCTCTTTCTTAATTTCCTCCAGCTCTTCTTTGAACCTTAGCTGGTGCTTGGCAATATTAATCTCACCTAATAATCCAGAACAATCATATGTTCCAATATTCAATGAAGTTCTTTCTAAGAGATCAAAAATTCCCTAGAAATCATCATTGACCTCTCTGGTTATTATTTTATATTCGGCCAGGTTTGCTTCCCACACTTTTAATATTATGTCCCCTTTAACCTGTTCAGAAATGGATAATTTCTGAATCTTTCCAACTTCCTCCTTTGTTGAGAAGGCCACTGCCTTTTGAAAAGTCGTTCGAGCTTCTTTCGCCTCCCTTTCCTTCTAGAAAACATTCTCCAAAGACTAATTTGTTTCTTGAAAATAATTCTGGACTACTTCCAGATTCAAAAACACTTTCTGTTGTTCTTCCTCTATTTTCAAATATATCCCCAATGCTTGTGTCCTGAAATTTTCAAATTCTACTACTTGATTAGTAATAGAAATAATTTTATCTTGTAAATGTTTATTTTCTTCTCCCAACTTTCGGACCTGTTCCTGTGTGACCTGTATTATGTGTTTTGCCTCCTCCAAGTTTTTATTCATTTTCTAAATTTCTTGCATATCCTTTAGTCAAGCTTGTTCTAGACCCTTTTGTATTCCCCAACTGATATTTCTCTCAGTTTCTTTTAATTTGTCTTGCAACTAAATTATTTTTTGGTCTTTTTGTTCGAGCATAGTTGTTAAATTGCCAGCAGAATACATATTTGTTGATTCTATAGCACTCATTGTACCTGCTAACTCCGTAGAAAATTCTCCATCTTTGAGTTTCTTTCCATCTATAATAACCCTATGCTTTTTAATCATCCCCTCTCCTCTTGGATGAATTTCCTATTTCAAGACTGCTCTTCGCTTTTTACTGAAAAAGTAATCTGATGGGGGGATTTCATCTCTTGAAATCAGCTCTAGATCACTGACATATAAAGCTCCTTCATGGGGGGTTCCAAAAGTTGACTGCAATGGAGTTAAGGAGGTGATAGGACTACCGAGCTCTATTGATGTTGTTCCTCCTATCTTTTTTGGAACATCCTTAATGATTTTTGGAGTTGTTTCCAGCTCTTTTCCCCTCTCTGTTTCCGATTCTTTTGTTTGAGAACCCTCTGTGTCTTGGGAAGGTATCTCAATATTCTTCAACTTGCCTTTGGTATTTTCTTTATCCTGTGTATTAGTTTCAAACCCTGGAGGGGGCCCTTCCTATTCTGGAGGTGGGGTCGAAACTTCACCATGCAAACTCTTGGGTAGGCAACTTCACCTATGGCTCTGAAAAGATGCGAATCCAGTCTGTGAGTCAGGTGGCATGGCCTGCACTTTATTTACTACTTCTTCATAGGATTTAACATCCTTAAATATATCATCATAAATAGATGCTTCATGTTCATACGCCTTTAGATTACAATGTATGAAGTGCCTACTTATTACTTGGTAGGGGTCATATTTTCTGTGCTCAATATCTACTAATTTCACTTCTTCTAATGACTCAACCTCTACCTTAGAATGGCCTAAATTTAATAAAGAAAATTTCCCAATATGAACAGGGAAAGATGGCCATGACTTCTTCCGAGCTACTTTTAATTCTAATCCAACACCGCCCTTTACTATCTGATGGGCTACCTCCCTGCACACAAATCTGTCCGGTAGAAATTTAAGGAGTGCATGGGGGGGAATGGAACAACCATAAACCCTAATGTAGGAAAATTTTTCCTCAATAAACCAGTCGGCAACTGCTTTAAGATTTTCTATGATTGCCTCAGAAATGCGAGGGGGTTAGCATCCAAAAAATATTCTATGCATAGGAATTATAATAAAATGACAAACCTTGTAAAATGCATCTTTAGCATTTTCTTTCCAAAGGGCCGAGTGATATTTATGAATGGGTTCTGAACAGGAAATGTTCCAACTCCAATTCATTAATGGAAAGGGAGTCATATAACAGATTGCATCCATAATGTATGCAGACATATAAAAAGTTGTTGGTTGTCCCTTTGATTTTGTTTCTTTGTAATTTAAGATTTCTTGTTTAGGTTATCTGACAAAATCTTATGCTAGTTAAATCCATTTCCTTCTGAAGCTTCCTCTAAAAAGGGCACCCAATATGCATGAAAATGACAGGGATCTTTTCTCCCGAAAAGTCTACATAACATAATGGCTACATATACCATGTATTCATTTAAGGATGTTGTAGCATAAATCCCATGGGAATCAGCTCTAAAATTTGTTGGACACCTCACCCATCCTCTAATCATATCGGGATATGTCTGGTCTGCCTCAATACATTCTTTTCTCTGAAACTCTACTAAAAATTTAGCATTAAAAGTATGCTTAGGATTTGGCGAGAGTTTATACATTACTTGTATGTGTTATGGCCTGAATGAGCCGACGATAGCTCCTTGGTCATTTCAAATTCTCCTTGTTGGGATATCGACATTATCCAGAGCCCATCTGATCATATCAGTGTATGCCACAAGCCTCGGGTGTGCAACGATCTTATGAAGATCTGACTCAGCTATGCCTCGAAAATGATTTTCAGAATCAGGATGAGCATTCTCAAACTCATATTCCAGCAATTCAGAGATTTGAGTCCAAGATTTAATAGAATCTATAGCATGTGGAGTGGTGTCGAAGATAATATCTCCTTCCTGTGCATCTTCATTCTTCTTCGATGCCTTTTTGGGTGCCATGACTTTTGTGTTTAATTGAAAACCTGTCACAGAAAATGGATGAACGAGCTCAGCTTAAAATGAAAACACAGACATTCAAATGTTTATTTTGAATACATTTAAAAATGACAAGATTTACACAACAATCACGAATTTAAAGCTCTTAATGCGGAAGATATTTTTCCGAGATACGCATTTAATGTTCGTATTTAGGCACCTTCGGGTTTTTAAAGAAAACGAGAAACTTACTTAATCTGAAAGCGAAGCATGAATGAACACTTAAAGAATGATTACCATTAATCATGTTTTTGAAAAAAGGTTAATTAGTGTTAATCATAGATTAAAGTTGAAAACTTCGCTTTTCGGGGTTTCGGAAATCCTGATGTCGAGAGGTATGTCGTCGATGAAAAATGATTTCCGAAATTGCGAAATCGTGAAATCGCGATGTTTTAATTAAGATTTAAATGCTTTTAGCACATTAATTAATTGAGATTAGACGTTTTCGGGATTTCAGAAATCCTGATGTCGAGAAGTATGTTATCAACGAAATCTGATCTCCGAAATCACGAAATCGCGACGGCTTGCTTTTTAAATAGGACTTAACTCATCGTAATTAACTAACTAATCACGATTAAGGCCAAAACATAATTATTTTGATTTAACGTGAATTGTGGATCGAGGTTTCGTAATTCAGGATTTCGGGAAACATGATGACAGGAGATGTGATCTCACTGAACCGCGAATCCCGAAATCGTGACATAATTATCTTAACCCTTAACCTTTCTTATAAGAGAATTAATTAATTCGTGTTTTAATTAAGATTTCAATGTTTCGGGAAATTGGGGATCGGGATTTCGCGATTCGATTTGCATTGAAAAATTTGTTTGTAGAAAACCGTGAATCCCGAAAATTCTTTTAAGCTCAATTTAAAAATCGTTAGTTTTAAAATTTAACACGTTTTAAATAATTTCAAATAAAAAGCATCGGGAGTCTTATAATTTTTGTAAGCCTTTTTCCCTTTTATTATTCGATAAATTAATTTTTTTTAAGAAAAAGGTATCGTGTACTTAGAATTGATACGAAACTCATGTTTTATGAAAATACAAAACCCAAAAAAGAAAAATTTAGGCCTTAGGGATAAAAATTTAAGATCTGTTTCAACACTTGGTACATGGTTGGTTGCACTTTTTTATGGTACAGGTTGATTACAAGTTGTTTGGTACAGGTTGGTGCATGGTTGATGCACTTGTTTATGGTACAAGTTAATTACAGGTTGAGGTACAGGTTGATGCATGGTTGAGGTTTATTGGTACAGGTTTACAACGGTATATCTCATAGTGATAGTGTGACAGTGGTTCCATAATTCTACTTCTACTTCAGGGTGGTTGGACGGGGCAAGGACAGGTGGTTGTAGCCACCTTCCGGTTGTAGCTGGAGAACATAGGGGGTTGTAGCCTCCTTCTAGTTGTAGCCAGATAATTGGGTAGTTGGAGCTTCCCTCAGGTTGTAGCCTGAGAAACTAGGGGGTTGGAGCCTCCTTCTAGTTGTAGTTGGAAAACAAAGGAAGTTGGTGCTTCCAATGAATGTAATTCTTCAAGACATATAAGAAAAAACATTTTGTGGTTGTATCCCGCTTTCGGTTTCCACGTAAAACACTGGTGTACTATGTATGTGTATGATTGTTCATTTGTTCATTGCTCATTATTGGATGATAATTCTACATTGATATAACACTTGGATTATTTGGTTTAAAAAGGATTATAATTTCTCTATTACGTATTCACCCCCCCTCTCAGTAATCCAACAAGATGTCCCTTACATTTTATATAGTTTGTCTCTTATTTTGATCTCACGCCTTAGGGGGATTTCCATTTTCACCATGAATAAGAAAATATTGAAATGCAATAAATTATTGAAGGAGCATTAGTAATATCAACGACTCCAATGGATTTTCATTATATTATTGGTGGTGCGAAAATAACATCCATTCAACTTTCGTTAGTATTCGATTAGTTTTTGAATGAAAATCATCAACAACTTGAATCTTTATGACTTCTCAAATATAAAACCATAGAAAAACTTGATATGATGTCGATGTTTTTTTTTTTTCTAAATAAATATTATCACCAAGAGATCAAGAGATAGTATAGAGAAAACGATTGTGTGATGGAGTTCCATCTACGATTTTGGTCTCCTCATTTGATCCTATAATTGGAAATCCGAAGGAAGAGGTTTCTTCCTTGACAGTTTTGTGTGCCATCTCCCTCTGAGGGTTTTCTTCTGCTTCTCAAGGGGCCTTAGGAAATATGAAATCCCTGGAGTGGTATTTTTCACTGATCAAATCCTCTGAAAGAGAAACTTCTGTTTGCATAGAAACTTGTACAATCTCGGATTCTTGAGCGAAGATCTCAAGTCTCTTCTTGGAAACAAAAACTTATTGTAGGTGACAAATAGTTTGGCCTACAATATTATATTTACAGGGATTTTTGGATGAACTAATCAATCTAACTTGTTGATCCCTAACTCTATGCATAAAAAAGATTAGAAAAAATTCTGCAAAATGCCGAAAAGAAATTATATCACTCAATATTTTTGTAATGAAAACCCAAACAACAACAAAACGTCAACTATACTTTTGACAGATCGCCAACAATAGTGACAAAAATGATGTACTTTTCAATCACTTCATAATTAAATTAGTAAGCAACTGATAAGTTGTGCATTTAATTTTCAATCTGAGGTCGTATTGAACCTATAAATTGTTGTGCATCATATATGCAAGTATAATGTTGTAATTGCTAATGAGTTCTAGTACTTTCAAATGAATGTTGCAAGAAAAGATACAAAGATGGTTTAGCGAGTCACAAAATTAAACCACACTACTTCTTGTAATCAAATCCACACTTGCAGGAATGAAAACACACTTTTGCAGGAAAGTAAATGTCACACTTGTGATAAAGTAAATCACTCTTGCATGAAAGTAAATCACATTTGCAGAAATGTAAATCACTCTTGTAGGAAAGTAAATTACACTTGCGGAAAAATAAATCACTCTTGTAGGAAAACAAATAACACTATGGAAAAGTAAATCACTATGGAAGGAAAGTAAAAGTGACCTGTTCAAGTATTAAAATGATCTTGATTAATGTGACAAATATGTCATGGATGATGTACCAAGATGCAACAAACCTTAAGATATAGAAATCAACCCACAATGTGCTTGTAAACAAAAGAAATAAACTATCTCAAAATGAAAACCATACAATTCTTAACTAGAAAGATAAATGATATAATGCATAGTTGCAACAACCAAAGTTGCAACAACAAGAGTTGTAGCAACAAGAGTCGCAACAACAGGGGTCGTTGCAACAAGAGTCGCAACAACAGGGGTCGTAGCAACAAGAGTCGCAACAAGGGAAATATTAAAATTACAACAAAGTGTTAAATAGAGGAATTGTTGGAAACAAATGAAAATAAATAAGAGATGCTACAACTATGCACTAGTTAATCAAAAGACATGGTTTGGCAATGCCAACATAGAGTGGTGGCAATGAATTTCCAACAATGAGAAAATACTAGAGTTGCAAAAAAATGTTAGTAGAGGAATTGATGGAAATAAATGAAAATATAGAAAATATGCTACAACTACTCACTCGTTAATCAAAAAACAATACCCTGCAATGTTAGCATTGAGTTACAACAATCAATAGTTACAACGATGAAAAACACTAGAGTTGTAGCAATATGGTAATAGAGGAATTGCTGGAAATAAATGAAAAGATATAAGAGATGTTATGACTACGCCTATAGAATACATAAGATACAAACAATATCGAGCTAAGGAGGGGGCCCTACCTCCTTATACAAGGAACTCATCTATGAACGTAGTATGTGCTTAAATGATCAAGACACCATTATTTGGACATGAATGAAACAAAACTTTCTATTAAATGAAAATGTGCAGATAAATACAATTATGTTCACAAACTTTATTCTAACTTTTCTTTGTCCCTGGTTCAGAGAGAACATGGGTTTCTATACACAATTATTTTTTCCTAAATTAACTAAGGGAATCGATGGGCAACCATGAGAATCAAGTTGTCTCATATTGTTAAATTGTTTTTTCCAAAATATGGCAAACAATCGGGCACATGATAACTAAATAATCCATATGGAAAGTGGTGGTTGAGTCATCCATTATTTTCTAGCGCCTAATTTCCCTTGTCATGTTCCTTTGTGGTTGTTGAATAAATGGAAAATCCTTGGATGAAAGTTGTGAGGTTGAATGATGAGTTGTTACGCATTACTGGAGTTACAACACCCATCTCATATTGGCCGCAATGGTCCTATAGTGAGAGTTGCAACCGTGGTGAGGCAAGAGTCACAACACAAAGAGTTGCAACATTGAGAGTTGCAACAACGACTAGAGTATTAGATATGCTCAAATGAGGAGTTGAAACAACTCATTCTTAGGAATTGTAGCTCTTGTGTTGGGAAGGCACCTTATGCAACCTTGTTCCCGTATACCATTATTAGCAAAAAAAATGATAATATCCTAAAAATGCATAAGAATATGTATTGAAATGACATGTTGAGAGAATAATTGTACCTTGAACAAAACTACGTCATTGTGGATGAAAAGGATATTAATATGGAATGAAAATGGGAAAAAGGGTGTACAAAAGAACGAGCGCTGCAAAGATGTCAATTTGAGCACCCGTCAAATCCCTTGGATGAGAAAAAGGAAAGTTGTAGTGGCACTCTCAACTCTAGAAGTTGAATACATGGCAACCACTCATGCAAGCAAGGAATTAACATGGTTACAAATATTGTGTTAAGGTATTGTGTTGGTACAACAAGCAGTGACATCAAATTGTGAATGTCAAAATGAAATATTCTTGGAAAATAACCCATCTTATCATTCAAACAAAAATCATATTGATGTTCAATATCACTTTGTGAGAAACATGGTTGAAGTCAAGAAGGTTGACACTTTGAATAATGTTGCAGATTCATTGACAAAGTCTTTGAGCATCGAGAATTTCTCTTGATGTAAAGAAACAATGGGCATTGATGCCCTGGATTGTTGACTACGTAATCATGTGACTCGCTATATACAAAGAAAACAACAAGTGGGAGAATGGTGGGTATGTTATCCCCATTTTTTGGGATGACTAAGGAGATGATGTATAGAGGCCCTCAAGTTGTAGATATGGAGTGTCGAGAGACCACATGACTAGAAGTGTCGACTTACACATACAAAATCCCACTCTATCACTACATTCTGATCCATTGTTAGTGCATCCACCACACCAACTAGATTTTGGAAGGCATATGGATCTTGCTCCATGTGGTACAAGTCAGGTATTGTGGCAGGTAATCAACCTAATATTTAAGGCATTTAAACATGTTGTATTTAAGCTTCTTTTGATTATAGAATTCCTTCTTAGACGTTATGATTTTGACCCTATTTCACCTTGGTGAGTGTCATAGATTTACTAGTAATTGGCCAACCTTTGGGGAAGGTTTGTGACTAGGGGTCCCTTAAGGTGTTATTATACCATTCCCAACCATACTTACCACCTTCCACTCATTACACTTCCATCATATTGTCTTATTCCAGGCCCTCGAATTTAGTGACTCAAGAAGGGCATGTACCTCATTTCATGGGAAGAAGGGGTTGAAGGCCCACATGGATTGTTATTGGCTAGAAAAGATAAAATCCTAAATATAGACCTTCCATATGCTTCGCCCAGGGATCCCCGAGAAATAAATGAAACACTTCTCTGTAAGAAAAGGGGGACCTACACAAATAAATGATAGTGAATGCTTAAGGGTTTAGTTGGAGGATGGGAGGTCTCATCACGAGCCAACATATCATAATCATAGGTATTTAATGGTATGAAATTACCATCATCTGGTCACCAAGCCAGGTTAGTGGCTCTTAGTGACACAACTGAGAGAAAGGGGTTCTCATCACTAGCCAACATTCTCATTTCTATGAGGTATTGTGAATGACATTGTCGTTATCTAGACACCAAGCCAGGATAGTGGCCTTCAACTTGTTCCTTGAAACAAGAAATAATGGAAAGAAGATGGGCTTGGAAAAAAAATGCATCGCAAATGAAGGTTCCACACACCTGTTATAGAAAGATTTGCCTCACCCTATGAAAACTTGCACAGTAGGCCTTTTTCCATTTCCCTATGCAGACTTGAAGTCCCTTTTTGCAAATCCCAGAGCTAAAAAAATTAATTTTCCACATATATGCACCCTACCTATAGTATAACATTTGTATACGTAAGTTGCACCACTACAACCCGCGTACAACAGGATTTGTGCCCAAAATTAAAAAATGGTGTCGGGTTTCCATGTCACATCATGAGATCCATGATCATTGACCTTCCATATATTGGATACGTTCTGAATTGACCCTTCAGTTTCACTAGAAGGATACAAATGGGAAAAATACGAGCTATGGAAAAGAGAGGAGAATAATTCAAATTTGAGAGAAAAGTTACTCTGGAGAAATTATTCACTTCATATTGAGTCTGTATCCCTTTGTCCTTTTAAGTTTGAACACATTGTTCAGCCCCCAAGCTCTTCCCTACATGATTGAGAACCTCATTGTATCTCTTATATGAGCTTGCCTTTGGTGGAGGATTGAAGTGGTGGAGGCACAACTAGAAGGGACTTAGTTTCTCAGTTTCGAACCATGCTGACAGGGAAGTTTGTAATTCGTTCACTTATGTTGATTACATTTTATAGAAATATTATTTTCTCGTGCAATTAATATCTTGAAAATATTTGAATTGTTATTCCATGGGCGTATTTTTTATGAATGTTGATGGATTATGATATTGAATGTGCTAACATTATATATTATCACCATATGATTGTGTTTCTTGGTTGTTGAGGACACGTTGTAGGTGTATTGCTTTGAATCAAGTTCTCAACGATGGACTTTGTCGAACATCTAGACAAGGTAGGCCTTTTATCTTGTCTTGATAACATATTTGTTTATATAGCATACCTGAGATTAGAGTTGATTTTTGCATTCATTTCCATCTATTGTATTTTACCCCTAGCCATAGATATATTTTCCTCGTAACATAATTGGCAACCATACTAGGGATAGAATCTTATTTTTTGGGGTTTGGAGTGTTTTTCTCCTTAGATTGCTCTCGTTTATATTGAGTTTCTTGTCGTATGACTGCTTGACAGCCTATGTTCATTCTGAGTCTGAGTTTCTTATCCTTCTCCTTATCCTAGTTGTGTTTTGACACATATACGTGGGTATTTTCCTGATAGTCGCGTACATACACATGTTTTCCCTCTACAAGATGCATATATACACGTTTTTTCCTTGAACAATCGCGTACATCACCCTTTGTTTCTTGGTTATTGTGTTTGATGGTTGCTGGGTAGGTTTTTATGATTGTTGAGTTTTCTTGGGTCTTTGTTATGACTGTTAATTATCTGTGGAATGGCAAGAAACCTTTATTTGGTTGAATTTTTGGGTGATGCCTTTCTCATCATCATTTTCATTTGATTGTCCTTGCATCTTGGGATGGGTGTTGGCTCCTTCATATCCTACTTGGTATGTCTTTGTTTACATACAATAGAGTTTTAATATCAAGTTGTTGTTTAGTCCTTGCATTTTCATTCTTTTATATTGAAAATACAAAAATATTAGGCATTTTACATTGTTGGCATTTTGATCTCTTGAGTCTTTATCATTTATCTTAGTACATGTAAAGAAAGATTTCATTTTATTTAGAATTGCAGAACTGAATTGAGAATTTCATTTTGAAAAGAATATAATTTATTGGGAATTGAAGTTAGGACTTTGCATTGTATTCATATTCATTTATTTTACTTGCTGAGTCATAACATTATGTAGCCTTCTCCTTTTCTTATTGGATTTTCTAAAGTCGAGCCTCTGTTGCATTTGTTAATCTTCTCAATTGGGCAGGCTCATCTCCCAATTCTACAGTCTCTGATGAGGAAGGCGCAGTAGGTACTGTGTGGATAACTTGAATATCTCATTGTATCTCCTTCAACTCCTTCTCAACCCTTACATACAGTTCTTCCTTCTTTGCTCCATATCTCTACAAGAGATCTTCAGACGCATCCTCCATCACTTCGCAGTCTAGACTGATATCATCCTCTGAGAGCGTAGCCTTTAGCTGGGGCTTGCTGGCACGGGTCTTCTTTCTTGTTGAGGGTTTCTGTAGAGAAACCTTCCTCTTCTTCGGTTTTTTTGTCTCGGTATGAGGATCCTTTGGCGGTGTAGCTTCACCTTCTCCTTTCTTTTCTCTTTCATCCCCTCCTACTTCTTCATTTATTTCATCTCCTCCTCCCGCGGGTGAACTAGATCCATTTTATTCAGAGGCGTTGTCTTCCTCATAAGTCTGTACATCCTGGACTTCCTCCTTTTTCTTTTTCTTCTTCGTACCGGTCTATCCGACATGCTCGACCCAACTGACCAAGGGGCTTCCTATGATATCAATGTCGAATAGTTATGCATCTGCAACTGGTAGAAGGAAATCCTCTGACCATTCCTTGGTGTTATGATCCATGTCTTTGTCAGTTATCTTGTAATAGGAATGTAATTATTCCTTGCTCTCATCCATGCACGTAGTGATATATATGAAATTTTGATCTTCACGGAACTTAGCGATTGGTCTGTACTTGTGCAAGGTGAATGGTGTCATGCACGGGAATTCCTCTATGGCCACCTTTAGTTGCTGATAGTAGGCATGGAACACTGCGTTCAACTGCCATTTCTTCGACATGTTATTTGTGTACCATAATGTAGAAAATATAGTTGCCAATGGCTCTGATGGTTCAATTTTTGGAAAGGTTTCTCCCTTAGGAATTTGCCAAGCGAAAAATGCAATCAGCACGAGTAGCTAGCTGAAGTGGAACTTGTATCCCTGATCCTACACTTCGCAACAGTCTTTCTCAAGTTCGTTGACGAGGTAACTCACCAAATTCATCTGCATCCCATCCATGCATTTTCCTGCAAGGTCCACCATGAACCCGGTGATGTGCGTGGGGCAATTCTTTCTAACAAGATTTTCATCTATGAGTTAGAAAGTGGGTGTACTGCACCATCCTGGATAGAGGTTACCTTGTAGCCTCACTTTCCCTTTTCTACTTCACCTTATTCCTCCTTTATGCGTTGTGCCAGTGAGCGGTTCGAGGCCTTCCTTGGGTAGAACTTATGAGGGTCAAGTCCTTGCATGATCAATCCCGTGATTAGGTGGATCAGTGTCAGATCCATGGTAATTCACCTATCGATCCGAAGGTATCCACCATGATAGAATGAAAAGAGGAGTTTAACACAAGTGTTAACCTCCTGATGTCGACAAAAATGAGGAATATTCATCATGTTAACAATAGTGGACTGTGCCAGCTCCTTTATCCATGACTGGGCGACAATGTGAGGTTTCTTCCCTGTGGTCTTCGTTAAGTATCTATGAGGGGCGAGCATGGCATAGTTCTTTATGTCTCCAAGGTTAAATTCACTATTCTTCATGGATGGGATCTATCCCAATTGGCTTCCAACTACGTTTATTCTGTTCAGAATGTATGCGGTGATCAAAGTGTACTTGTAGTCCCGTGGGATGTTGTTGCGATTAACCGCTCCAACCAAAGGTGGGATATAATTAGGTAATATCGATGGGATCTTCTTCGCATTATCCAGATTGTCGTGATGCTTACTTCGCTTCTTAGTCATGGGGTTAGTTGGGCTTGAACGTCGTCTAGTCGAAGGGGAAGCCTGGAGTCCGCTAGTCGACAATGCCTGAACACCTTCAGACATAGCTCTATCAACCATAAACTTCTTAAGAACCTCTTCGACGAAATTCTCTAACTCAGTCAGTTCACCTGACATTCTCTCTTTTAAACAGACAGGTTGGGGTAGGAGAACAAAAAGATGGAGTAAAAAATGAATGGTGAGGTATCAGTTTTGAAATCATAGTTCGACTCACAATTAGTTCTCATCTAATCACGGGAGGCAAAAAGTGGTCTTGGCACAATGTTGAATGGGTTAAATAAGAGAGTGTCATAACATATTCTTCTAATGAGAAGGAATGCTTTCATTAATGTGAATTTGTCTGTTATTGTTAAGAACCAAACATCAATATAGCATAGAAAAACCTCAGGAAAAGTACTCAATGCCTTGAAAAAGAGATAATTTCAGATAATAAGCCTCTTCGAGGGGGCAACCTCCTTTTACCCCACTTAAATGTTCAAGTACAAG
>ML792396.1:9453-30849 GCA_009831015.1 Picea engelmannii | reverse complement strand
CTTCAAGGGGGCAACCTCCTTTTACCCCACTTAAATGTTCAAGTACAAGATGATTCAAAATGAAAATGTCTCCTTGGTATATATAGGAGACTAGGAGGTATAATTACAACTAATGGCCTAAAGTCGACATAAATAAAATAACAAAACTAATATAATATGCCCCAATTAAGGGGTATTACTAATCTAATATGCCCCAATTAAGGGGTAATGAGCCAATATTAAGGCTTAACAGTTATGGCATGGTCTCAACAGACAACGATGGTCTATCCACCCATAAATGTGTTTTCTATCCATTCTGGAGTGTCATTCCAATGGTCGGGGTGCCTCCAATAGTTATATAGCTTCGCCAGGGTGAAGTCCCATTCTGCATGGTTCTGCTCTTCCGACGAGGTTCAAATCCTGCAAACCTGCCTCCTGCGAAGTCTTCCATTTGTTCTCTATAACTTCCTATAGCTTTTCCAACTTGGCTTTCTTCTTACTGATCTTCCTTACCTTCTTTCTTTTGATCTGAGTCTCTCTAACTATTTCTAGATTCCTCTTTCCATTCTTGTTCGTATATTCTTCTAGCGTAGTGACTTCACACTGCTGATGTGCTCTCAAAGGGTTCAAAGTTAATTTCCCTTCCCTTACCACTGCCTGGGTGGACACACTTTCTTCTTGCATGGATAGGTCCTTCAAACCTTCTTGCGTTCTTTCAACCTCGACAACTAATTCTTTTGCCTTTTGTTGCTTCGACTCAACTTCTCTTTCTTCTATCAGTCGATCTATTTTTCTAGCTATGAAATCCCTTAGTTCTCACCTTTTATTTTCTTTAGCTGCTTCCTCTTCTTTCCTTCTGATCTGATCTTCCTAAATCCAAGTCTTACCTAACAAAAGAGGGAAAAGGGGCGTTGTTCTCAACAAACTTAATGACTTCAAATTCCTCTTCAGTTGATGCTCCATGAATAATAACAATTACATTAGTAATTCTTCCACATAAGGTTATCATCTTTCCTTTGAATAAACCTATTCTTCCCAATTAATATACTATAGTAGGCTTTCCTAAAATTTCCCTAGTGCTTTTTGTCATAATATTCACTTGTGTTTCCTCATCCAAAACACAGTCTATGTCGAAGTCTCTTATTCTTTCACTTATGTGTTTTTTTACTTTCGAGATATCTGGTAAACTGACATCTTTGTGATCATCCATCATTTCTTTCAAATGTGATAACCTAATTTGAGCCTTCCTTGATTCTTTCTCTTTATGATTCTCTAACATACCCTTAGTCTCTTGATACTTTTCTTGTTTCATATTCGTTTGTTCGACTTTAGAAATCATCTTTGGGAAATCCTCAAGTTCATGACCAACGATTTTACAACAAAGACAAATAGGGCCTATATGAGGGCATTCCTTAGCAATATGTCTCGATCTTCTACAGTTATAACATAGTGTCAATCCTCTCTTTCTCTTGTATGTTCCCCAACTTCTCCTGTACTGTGCACTAGGATCACAATGCTGGACCTGCAATATGAAAAAATTATTTCTAGGTTCCTGCATCCACTTATTAGTCCACAAATTATTTCTATGCATAAGAATAACATATATTTCTTCATTTCTATTAGATTTACTTAGATCAATTCTTTCTTCCAACTGTGCCCTAGCTTTCAGACTAGGAAAAAATCTATTAAACATACCTAAATTCATGCTTTTGAAACAAAAATTTTCACTTATCTTACTCTTATCAAAGAACAAAGCTTTACATCTTTCAAGATCTTACCACAAAAAATATTTCTTAGCATAGAGCTTCACAAGTCAAGTGGAATATTGTGCACTAGAACAATAGATCTACTCACATAGATTCTCTTTTCTTTACCTCAGTTCCCAACAATCACAGTTTCAGTCCTGACAATGGAACCATTTGTTGGCATAGGGGTAGACCCAGGGTTCAACGCTTCAATAGACCACCAAAAAAAACCTAAATACCGACCCTTTTGGTAACACCTGTGAAGCAGGCGAAGTATCACCTGAGGTAGAGGCCGGGGGGTTATAGGACTCAGGTGACTATAACCAATATGGGACACAGATCTGTGATTACAATTACTTCACAGAGTACTTAAGAACTACATGCATTAGTTTATCAACTTTATTCACATTGCAGAACAAACCATAAGAATAGATCGACACAGTAACATTGAAAAAATACACATCTCACTTAGCATCATAAGTTAGATCTAGCACATTCAACATAAATAAAGCACTAAGAATTCATAGATCTATCTATCATACATAACGATCAATGCACTAAGTAGACCCACAACATAAACATCATAGCATAAATAAAACCATCAACACATGATATATGTGGTTCACCCCACTGTGGGGCTACGTCCACCAACTGCTTCTTCTTCTTTATTAGGCTTCAATCTTGTACATTCATATTCTCCTATGAACTAAGCCACATAGCCAAGATTTGCACCGGACATGTGATCTATGCACTAAGCACTAGATCCACCTTCCCAAAACCAGGTCAAGGAACAAATCCAACTCTTCTATTAAGCACAGAGCCTTACATACATAGTCGATTGTACTAATAAAACCAAAACTACTTTCACTTAGCCCTGCAAGCCACCTAGATTTCACTTCTAGTACTACACATCCTTATAATCTTATTCTTATTTATACTTTTACAATAAGGCCTAAACATGGGAGAACCCATGGGCCGACATCCCATAACCCTTGATAAAAAACCCTAGGAACCCCTTGCTGAGTCCACAAAGCCCACAAAACAAGTGAGATCCGCGATCTCAGCTTTGCCTGGGCACTCCTTCCTCGATCATTGCATCGAATTCCAAAAAGTGGTCAAACTTGACCAAGATTTACTCAAAAATTTGTCGAGGGCCAATAATGTTCTTGTAGGATAACTACCCATCAAGTGAATTTGTTGTTTATTTGGAAATGACTGAGCAAGTAGTGCATAGGGTTAGAATCTTCCACAACGTTGGTATTTTGAAGTAAGATGTAATGATGTATTTTTTGGACTGCGAGGAGAATTGCTCGGGATAGTTTTTCTTCATGGATGTATTTCAAAGGTGAATCGAAGAGGTTCTTGATGATATAGTAAATTACATGCTCCTGACCATCATCACCTAGTTGAATTCAAACTTATGCAACTAAAAGCTCTGATGATGATAGGTATAGGATATAATCCTTGTTGAAGTCTGGGGGACTGATCAAGGGGGATTTGTTGAGTGCTTCTTTCAATGAGACAAAATATGTTTAGGCATGTTGGTCCCAATGGAAGGGGATATCATGTTGTAATAAATACAAGAACCCATGGGAGTGTAAGGTGCTATTGAGGAAAAATCAATGTAGGAAGTCGGATTTTCCTTGAAGGCTTTGCAATTGTCACAAATTATTTGGAGGGGGGATCTTGTTAATGGCTTCAACCTTGAGGGGTTCCACTATGATTCCTTCTTTGGAAACAATAAAACCAAGTAGACGTATTGTAGTTACACATAACACACATTTGAGGGGATTCAATGGGATATCGAAGACAACGTTGAAATACAAGGCGTAAATGTTCCAAATGCTTAGAACTCTTCTTAGACAGAGCAATGAGATCGTCTAAGTAGGCTAGGATGATATGGGAGAGATCATGGAAAGTGTATGTAGTGTCTTGATAGAATATAGCACCATCATTTTTAAGACTGAATGGATTAACCCAATAGGCAAAGGTGCCCCATGGGGTGGTAAATGCAGTTTTGTATTGGTATGCATGGCGAATATGGATTCAATTGTAGCTGGAGAAGCCATCCAGTAATGATAGGACTTTTTGTCTGGTGTAAGTGTCAATAACTTGATAGATGAATGGAGTGGGAATGTTGTCCTTTGGACATGCTTGGTTGAGATCGTGGAAATTGATGCATACATGAATGGTTCCTTGTTTCTTGTTGAATGGAACAGGATTGGAAACCCATGATATGCGATGGGGTATATGAACCCAGTTGATCATAATTTATCGATATCTTCTTTGATAGCCATGGATTTTGAAGGGTGAAGTGGTCTTTTCTTTTTGGAAAATGGGGGCAACATCTGTCCATGTGTCAATGTGATGTTTGACTATGGCAGGGTCTAATCTGGGAATTTATGTGTATGACCAAGTGAATACGTCTCAAAATTATTGAAAGAGAGCTTTTTAAGAAGTGGCCTCCTCAGGGGTGCATGTAGCACCAAGGATGAATTCTTTGATGATGCTTGGTTTGATTGAAATGTTTATTTTGATGGTTGGGAATATTTTGGCCATGTTCCCTTCTTCAAAGGGATTGGGTTATTAAACCAATCAACATGTCATGAGGGAAGGAAATATTTAGTTTCAATTGCATAGACCTGAGGGTTTAGGTCGGGTTGAAATTATTATTTGGTTAAGAAGGAATAGCGATGGTGCATCTCGTCCCATGGATAGTCTGGTGTTGTCATGGCCTTGATGATATCTTCACCAAAATGGAAAATGTGTAAGAACAAGGGGCCTTTAGAGGTTTGAACAGGTGGGAGAGGTGTACTAGTGCCCAATGTTTGAAGTATATTGGTGATAAGTTCATTATATATGGAAGTGAGACAAGATTCAGATGAGGTAGAATTGGTATCCCCTAGTGTGGTTGGTGGGGATGGGTCCACTTCACTAGATGAAATACAACATATGTCAAAACTGGTGTTTGCATCGTGAGTGATGGGAGGAGGTAAAATATCAAATAGAGGACTTACTAGTGAATTGGGTGGGTTTGGTGGTAAATCTTATGATAGTTGCGGAATGGGTATGGCCATAGGAGTCAAAGGAAGAAGGTTGGACCATGGAGGGGGAATTATGTCATTTTAGGGAGAGGGAATTTCTAGAGCCCAGTCTAATGGAGGGGGGGATGGGTTGGAATGGGTGGGATGGAAGCCCTATAGCATTCCCATCCTTCAATAATGAGTTAGAACCTGTACGTGTAATGATCCATTTGGTAACATAATGTACATGGGCATCATAAGAATTCATTTACTAACATAGATATGTAGTAAATGGCCTGAGAGCTAGTACTAGTTGGGGGATTGAGAGGACTCTGACAGTGGTATTTGCATTACTTCTATCAAAGTCTCCCAAAATTTAGGGAGAGTTGGGTAGTGTTGTGTATAATGACCATATTCTGAGCATATGGATCATGCGTGGTTGGTGCGCATGCCCTTCTTCTTGGAGGAAGAGGATTTGGTTGGGGTAGGTGCCACTACGGGGGTATGGATTAGTGGTGTTGCTTTGGGAAGTTGAATTAGATGGTGTAATTCAAGAAAATTAGGGAAAAGGTTGTTTGGGTGTCTGACCATTGTAGGGAGTGTGCATGGTGGTTGGACACAAGGTTGGTTTGTTCCTTTATTTTTCTTGTTACCCCCTTTATTGGTAGTGGTAGGTGCAACTATAAAACTAGTAGGAAGTTGTTGGGTTTAGATGATAGGTGTGGTAGGTCCAACAGTGGGTTGAACTGGGAGCGATGGTGTTGGTACCATAGAAGGTGGTTCGAGATACCACACGAGAATGACAATCACTATATTGGGTAAGGTGAGAGTAGCAGTGAGTTGATAAGATGACACACCAGGTGGTGGATAAAAGAATGAAATTTGGGTTAGGGCTTGAAGGACTACTTTCCAAATGGGTGGTAAGGAACCTAGAATTTTCTCTAGGCTTAGTTGTGATGTTGGAGTTTCTATGATGATTGGGGTGGCATGTTCATCAAGGGTAGGTTCGTCTAGAATTTCGACACTAATTGAGGTAACAAAACATACTTGTGTGGACTTGATATGTGGGGAAATGGGAGTATTTCCTTGATAAGAACCTAGGAGGGAGGGGTCTTGGAAGATTCTTGGTATGATGTCAAAACCTGATGATATGTCAGCACTAGACTGTATGAGGGGGAGTACATTATCAATGTTGTTGGAATGATTGGGCTTGTAATGTGTTAACTAGTTAATGGTGACTATATTACCGTTATGGGGGAAGAGCATGGTGTGAAAAATAGATGATGGAACTACCTTCATGGAATACATGTAGCTACATCCGAAGAGGATGTTGTAATCTAATTGGGAATCGATAACTTTGATGTCGATGATAACAATTTTTCCTCCAGGTTATATGGGCACATTTTGGTAGAGGCCTTTCGGTTGTGATGGGAGACCATCATATGCTCGAAGAGTAATGGCATATGGAATGAGTTCAGGGGAGCTAAGTTGTTTCCATACATATTTGGACACGATAGTTGTGGATTTCCCTTTGTCAATGATGCATCGATGGATCGGGAGGTTATGAATTTTGATTGGAATTTGGAAAGACACCAATGATGGTAAACATGGTTCACTATTGTTTATGTCAAAGGTGATCATACGGGTATCTGATGGGTCGAATGCCCCCAAGGTTGAGAGAAATGATTTTCATTGGGATGGACAAGTCTGGAGGACCTCCAATATAAGCATGGCTACCAGAGATATTTCCAAGTCATCAATAAGGTTTTATGAGTGTGTTGCGCTAGCATGGAGGTTGTTGACTTTCTTGCATAATGGTATGCAAGGAATCCAAGTGGTGGTCTTTGTGTTTCTACAGGGAGTGATCAATGGTTTCCTTGCTAGTATTGGGGTGGAATAAATATTGGTTAGGTTAGAGTTGGGGGGCATACCATATTGGCGACTACATGTTTGAAGAAGGATTTCCTCTTCAGTGGTGAGGAGGATGGGTTGATCGAAGAAATTTCTAGATTGGGGTGGCCCTAGATTAGGATGTTGTCCCATCTATGGAGGGGGGTGTTATTGCTTGCTCGGTGTTAATAAATCCTTGATGGGGGTTCAAGTTTTGGAGAACTACGAGTGTTTGAGGTTGAAAATAGTTTTGGGGTATTTTCAAGGGACCTTGTGGTGTAGGGGGTCATTGGGTATTCATTGACTCTTTCATACATTTGTACTCAACAATTTGGGGGAAATGATGAGTATAATGACCATACTCACCACATAATGCACAAGGGAATTTTGTTTGAAGATTGTTGTTTCTCCCTTGTCATGGTTGGAAATTTTATTTCCCCCTTGGGGGTTTTAGTTATCCCGAGTTTGGTTTCCCCCAATGGGGGGGTTTGGTTATTGGGGGTTTCCCCCTTGGCCCTAGTTTTTATATTTTCCATTTCAACAATTCTTGTTGGATTGAAGAGGGGTGTTGGATTTGTTCAGTTGTTTGAACATTTGGACTTGTTGAAGATGGGAAGGTTGAATAAAATTTACTCCTACCTAATCTTGTCCATGTGGTGGGGAAACAGGTTGGGGAGGGCCAGAGAAAGGGTAGTGTAGATTATTTTTGGGAATTTCATACTGATTATATGAAGTGGAGAGGAACCCACTAGTGTTGGTCTGATTTGATGTGGTCAGTGATGGGCCTGGGTGTGGTACATGTTTTGGGTTGGTGGAGGGTACAAGTACACATGTTCCCATTATGAGGGGGAAGGTGCCATGAATATTGGTTGAGGTGGTGGAGGAGAATAATATGTATTTCCTCCATACGACGATTAGTATTGAGTGGCCCCAAACATGGGTACCAATTGAGCGTGTGGGTGAGTATGGTCCATGGACCCAATTAACCCATCAACAATGTGTGATTTTCCAAGTTTTTCTTGACCAAATGGTAGATGGCGAGGAGCATCAGGTAACAATGTATAAATATATCTATATTGAGAGTAAATAAAGTCAAAATGTTGGGGCTTAGTGATATCCTCATATTTATTTTGAGGGAAATTGGTGGATACATCTTTGGCGAGGAGAGGGACAAGTGATTTGAGGAACCAATCTAGCCATTGTTGTGGGGTGGTATCCACTTTGCAAATACTTCTTCTTATTTTCCATTCATGAATATGATCGGTGATATGGATGGGTAAAGTTTGTTTGAATTTGGATAGAATTTCGAAACCAGTGGCGTAGCACACTAGGAGTTGGAAGAAATATAAGAAGGCCTTTGCCAAAGAATCAAAGGTTGAGTGGGACTTGAATTTTTTGTCCACATACCATTTTGCAGAGGGACTAGTGAGTGTTCTTTGAAACAATCACATGCGGAGGGAATTTTCCATAATGCTATTGGAATAAAACCACAAGTGAAAATACATGATGGGATTAGTTGGGTCTTCTTCAGGTTTTCCTTCGAATTTGGGAATATCGGAAGGCAACTTGGTGGGCATATTTGGCCAAGTGGGGTCGTGTAATATGGGATCATTCATCAATTTGGTCAACTATGGGATGTTAAGAGATGCCAAGTATGGCATGGACAAGGGGGTGACAGCCATGGTATGATGTGGTTGAGAATATGTTCCTTGTGAGGATGGTTGGGAGTTTGTACCTTGCGAAGAAGGTTGGGCTCTACCTTGTTTTGGTGGAGGACTAGTAGATGGATTGTTTTGGGTATTGGTTCCTAGAAAAGTGGATCCAAGCAAGGTTGATCCTAGAACTGTGGCACTTACTAGTGTGTGTGATGGTTGTGATAATGTGTCAGCCAAAATGGGGACACCTCCCAAAATTGGGGGTAGGTTTATCAAATTTCGAGACCGACGGGGATGCTATGGTTCCCATATGGTTTTAGACTATATTTGGATGTGTGAAAGTGGTGGTGAGGAGAAATAATAGAACCAGTGCTTTGAAAACTATCTCAACAATTTGTTTTAAAATTTTATGTAATGAAATGATGGAAATCATACATAAAGAAAGTAACAATGTAATATGGTTGAGGGTATCATCCACATGGGGGAAAAAGAAAATGCATGTTTCCTAATAGAATTATCATCCTTCCTCTCAAATAACACCGGGCCTCCAAAAAATCACTCGTCAGTGGGACCAGAACCCATTTGAGGAGAAGGTATTGAAGGGATGAACAATCAGTTACAATGAGGGGTGAAGGGGGCATATCCCGTAAGTACTGGCTATATTTCCCAAAAACCATTCAAAATCTTATCGAGGTGCAGTTGTAGCCCAAAACTACCACCTTGGGTAGATAAAACCTAGAATTGGAAACTAAATCACCTCGTTTAAGTACAAAATATATTTGCATCCTTAGAAATCGGTCACATGATGGATGCTTTCCAAGGGTTGGGTGACCCAAGGAGGCACACACAAAGTAACTCAACCTCGACCTTTGATCTTTCATGGGTGTCTCCATACCTTATGATATAGAAATGCTTGTTTGGGAGGATTTTGGTACCCTTTTTTGCAACTTTCTAAGTTTCAATGAGAAAACGATAATGGGGAGTTATTTGGATACCTATCCCCAAAATCGTAACTTTGAATACAATTCTCTTTTGGTGTTCCTCCTGTGGAGGTTAGAAAATGTCTTTTTTATGGTTTCTTTTAGTATGTGAAAGTAGGCTATGAATTTGGGGTCACGGGCCAACTTCGTTGTTTAAAAGTGGTGTGACCAAAATATTGGCACTAAATAAATGAATCCCTTTTGATCCTCCTAGATCACTTATGGGTGTAGGGAGAAGAGCGTACTATGGTTTCAAGTCTCTAGTAAAAATATTTTGAATATGTACTGATGTTGTTTGCGAGAAGTGAAAGTGTGAAATGGTTTTCAATAAGTTAGTGAGAAAAGTTTTAACATGTGGACATCTCTTGGTCCTTTACAAATATTTCTTACTTCTAATTTACCAAGTTTCACAAAAAATACTTCAAAATTTTGAAAATGCCCTAGTTAATTAGCATGGTGGGCATGTGAGTCCTTACTCTTGAGATTTTAATCTCCCTAGAATGTTAACTAATCTAAGAAATCCTTGAAACTATCTTATATTGTAGACATGTGGGCATGTATGGGCCCTTACAAAATCCTTAAACTTCCTAGGTTGTTTGCTCTAAAAATTTGAAACTATCCTAAGATTGTGCACATATGGGTAGGTGTGGGCCCTTACAAACATTTCAGGTTATGTTTCAATAAGAAAACTAAGAGGTATTGGTATCTCCTAAAATAGTTTATTTAGTTGCATAAAATGAGCAAAGTAAGAGGTATTGGCCTCTCCTAAAGATTGATTTTGAGAGGGAGGTGGAGATTTATTTGAAAAATATTTTTTTTTCTGATTTCCAAGGTCACACTAAGGTGGGAGGAAAGATCATACTCCAATATTGTTAAAATAGTCCCTAGTCTCGATTTACTGTGATTAATTTCAAAAGAAAAAAGACTTGCAATGATTTTAAGATTAAATGCCACACTAGGCCATCCAAGTGGAAACCAAGGAGGTAAAAGATGCAAAGGTTATTTTATATCCCCCTAAGTGACTATGTGGGATAAGTATCTATGAAAGAATGAATCCAAAGCCTGTTTTCTATGGATTTTTCAAAGTTCATAAAGTAAAACTAATCTAGTTGAAGAAAATGGGATCTACAACGCTTACAATATGGAAAAATAAGACTTGTGCACGACTATAGAGTGAGATTGTCATGCACAACGTGCACTGTGTGTAGTTGGTGAGTGTAGACAGTGTGCAGAATTGCACGGTTCATGCGACTGTTAGACCATAACCCATGCACATGCAAATAAATGGTGGGCCAAAAATTTGAAATGAATTCAACCCACATAGGGATGCATTGCAGTATCTTAAGGGTAAGATAGGCCAATTTTGAACCCTGCAAACACCAGAAACTGAGAATAACAACTCTAATAGCCTACTTGAGGAGGAATTTGAATTCCCATCCCTAGTATGGTTGCCAATATGTTTGGGGATTTTGATCATAAGGGTGAGAAAAAAAAATACCCCTTTGATTGCCTTGGTAAGCCAACAAAGCAACATAGAAAAATGGTTAGCAGGTTAGTGAACCCAAAAGCTATAAAGAAATAAATAAAAAAATATAAGAATGACAAACAATGGAAACTAAATTAAGTAAACATTAACAAAGGATGCATGAAATTGAACGCCAAGAGTAGTTACCCAATAGAGAATGGTCTTTGAAATTAAGAACACCAAGAGGAGAATGTGGGATTTATGAATCCCTAATCCTGTTAGGGAGGGATCTTAAATCCGTCAAAGTAGAGCTATTACTTTCTTATTTTGAATTGACAATGGTGAAGAAATCTACGGAAAATATATCTAAGAGGTGGAAATATTTCCCTATGCTATACTTTCCCAAGATATTCTCAAGAGAGAAAATGATTTCTCCAAGAGTATTTGGACACCATAACAATCCAATGAACTTCTTCCATTTGTGCATACGATGGACCTATATTTATAGAACCATAACAAGGTATTTGATATCTTTATCCAAGTGTGAATGAGAGGGATTTTTAGGTACACCACATATTTTCAGTCATCCCAAGGTGATATTTTGGATTGATCTTGAGGTTTTGTCTTGAATTACTTCACCCTAGAAGTGGTTGAGGCCCGACCAATTCATAAATGCATCGTTTCTGCATCTACGTGGGTTTCTTCATGGATAGTCACATGGGCCGCACATTGTGCACACTTGGACTTGTTTTGGCCTATGCAGATGCACGCGCACTGACTTTGTTGGAAGTGCGTGAAAATTTATGCGTCTTTTAAATAGTTTTCGTCACCTTTCTAAAATCGATTCTATAAATATTGGAAGTATGTTTTATCTGTGTTGATTGTTTCTTCATCCATTTCCTATATTGCTATGAGGAATTTTTTGGTGATAACAAATATCACTGAAGGCATGTTCCATGGCGCTATTAAAAGTGGCACCATAATTCATTAACGTAAAAGGAATTTGAACATAAGCATTTGTTCCCCATGACATTGTGAAAGAAGTCTTGAGTCTATCATCCTCTACCATGAGGACCTAGTTATACCCTAAAAATTGTCCAAAATGAACATCAATGCAAAACCAGTTACTTGTTGCAACAACATTTCCATGTTTGGAAGAGGATAATTGTCCTTTAAGGATTCTTATTTAAGATTCCGCAAGTCCATGTAAAGGTGTATTTCTCCATTCTTATTTCTAAACACTATAAAATTTGAGATCCATTCTGAATGTCTGATTGAAAAAATAATTCCATCTTTCCTCATATTTTTAACCTCAATTTTTCAAAAGGATTCAATTTAGAATTGATCACCCTTAATTTATACCTAATAGGCTTGACACCTTCTTTATATGGTATTATATGCTGAATAATAATCTTGTGATATTACTTAACGTCATCATATGTCCATGAAAATATGACTTGAAATTATTTGAAAAGTTGTATGTATTGATCTGTCTCTTCTTTAGTACAAGTATTACCAACTTTTAAAATGTTTAGATCTTCTGGAGTATGAATAATAATTTTCTACAGACCAAAGGGGTTGGATCCAATGGTGGAAAGCGAGGATTTTTTCACCATTGGGCAAGGTTAAATCCTTGTGAGGGCCTAACCTGAAGCCATGGCGTCACCTTGAGGTAGTGGTCAAACGTGTGGTTGCACCCAAAGATACTATATTAAATGGTATCATGACCCATGCACACATAAGTGGATCAAATCCCACCCCCATGTCCTTCAAATTAAAGTCTCTGAGGTGTAGGACAGTTAGTGGCAGAGTGTGTTGTTAAGGCGCTCCGTGATGTTAAAGTCACTGGTTCGAAACTTGTGGGGACAAAAAATCCAACCATGTTAAGGGTTGGTGTGGCTCAGGTCGGGTGTGATCCTCGGGTGATTTTGATAGCTTA
The DNA here is from genome assembly GCA_009831015.1 of Picea engelmannii. Classification (NCBI taxonomy): domain Eukaryota; kingdom Viridiplantae; phylum Streptophyta; class Pinopsida; order Pinales; family Pinaceae; genus Picea; species Picea engelmannii. Next base: position 18,173 of record ML792396.1, on the reverse strand, counting down.
GATTCCCTTGAGTCATGGTTTCTTAGCCACATGTTAGTCCCACATGTCACGGAAAAACTAACAAAAAAAAATAAAAATTATGCAAATCCTGGACCTTTCTGAGGGAAGGCTCATCATTTGGTTTATATTTCTACATTTGATCATCCCTTTTGAAAATATATTCGAGTGTTATAGAACCCTTTGGAAGTGAAGCAATTCTAAGGTTTAAGACCCCATATCCATCATAATTTCCATTACTATTATTTATCAGGCGTGGTTCCAAAAAATCAACCCTTTCAATACCATGGTTTGTTGTCTCTGATTCTGAGAGAAACTTGGAAATATGCTCATCAGTTTCAAATACTTTCCAAAATTTATTATTATATGGAGTCGAGGGGTAGAAAATCATCTTGATCTCAAAGGAATTAGTAGCCAAGGATGAGCTCGGGTTTAAAAGGGAGGCTAGAACTACTAGAGAATTATCCTTTTGATTCCTTTCAATGGGTATGAATATTATATTAAAACAATTACATTTCTATATGAGAGCCCATAACCTCCTTGCATAATTGCATAATGTTTTAAACATTCCTTTTTTATGGTATACCCTCTCTAGACATGATTTACCACTAGTTTAGAATCACCCATCACCACAAGTTTTGTAATTTCTATTTGGTGAGTGAGTGTTAATCCTTGAACAGGTGCCTCATATTTGGATTCATTTTTTATACATTCAAACTATATTCTGAAAGCATGGGGGAACATATTTTCTATGGGATTTTTAAAAACTACACTAGCTCCAGCTCCAAACTTAGAGCAAGAACCATCAAAGGACATTTTCCATAACCCCTTGAAGTTTAGTTCGCCATTACTCTCCACAAAAACCTCCACATCCTCACTACATAAAATGACATAGTTTCCCATGCCATAATCATTGTAATTCTCCATTTATTCAACTCTCTTTCTCTCTAAATAAATGGGCCTCCTTTTCTTTCGAGGTACCTTGTTGAGATCTCCATATTTTTTTGTAAGTATCATGCAACTTCCATCATTCATTATATATCCTCCAACAAGAAAGCACCATTATATTCCAAGCATGACACCATATGCCACTAGAAATTCTACCATGACTATAGTAAATATTTTTTTGATATGTGGTGTGGAGCTTACCATGCACAAAATTCCTTGATTTCTTTATAGGCTGACACCTTTCTAAAATCAATTGCATAAATGCTTTCTTCTGCCTCATAATGGTTGGTGAATTCTAAACAAAATAATTCCACTATATAATGTGGAATGATGCTATTGGTGGCACCACTATCCACCATACAATTATGCAATATCATATCATGGGTTTCCATATAAATAAAGATAGAGGGAACTTTCCTCTGTATCTCCTTAAGAGTGGACTGTAATTTTGTTGAGTATTTATGACTAATGACTCAATCCTCTCATAATACATGGAATTATGATTTAATACAAAAACTTGAATATTTTCGTCCATAGGTGCTTCCCCCTATGGGTAGGGTTTACCCTAGCCGTGACCTTAACCAATCTCATTTCATCATATCTTGCTTTAGATCGTTGCAAATTACCCGCGTAGGCCTTCCAAACCGTCCTTTTGTTGTGTATGGTTCTTTTGATGGTCAACCATTTTTGTAAGCTTTGTTGATCGTATTTTCAAAGATGGGTCAAGAAATATCAGATGATATTGAGGAATTTTATTATCTGATTCAGTATTTGAACCCCTGGAGCAGAAACTTGACACATTCTAGTCAATTTGTTAGATAATATAGAGACATTCTACATCTTGAGTTATCATCTCTAAAATCTTGTAGATCAACTCTCTTTTATGACGAACATGCTCTTGTGGGAAAATTTATTGGTCATTGGAAAAATACAAAGGTTGTGGAATCTTAGGTGTTGGAGCACTAGTTCCCTAAGGTTAAAGGTACAATAAGATATTTTGATGTAGGAAGGGGTTATTAATTTTTACATTTTTTAGCAAATTAGAGAGGGATTTAATATTCCACTATGGTCCATGTTTTATGGGCTCTAGGGGAGTTTTTCTCTTCCCATGGTATTTAAACTTCAATCCAAAAGATGAAATATCGACAACCCCAATGTGGGTAAGGATTCCTTTTCTTCCTTTAATTTTATGGGAAGAAAACTATTTGAAAGCTATCGGGAATAAATTTGGTGGATAAATAGATTGGGAAGAGAAAAAAGGAAACCATTATTCCTATGCAAGAATTTGTGTGCAAGTGGATTTGGAGAAGGTTTTGATATAGGTAATGCAAATCAAAATTGATGAGTGGAGTTTCTAACAACCTCGTGAATTTGAGCATATTCCATTCAAGTGCCAAATTTTTCATGACTATGGGTAGTTTGCCAAAAAATTCTCAAAGCTGCAGCAATCTCAACCACCCTCGATAAAAAAATATGAGTTTAAAATGGTCACAATCAAATGTAGGAATTCATAGCGTAAAGGACTGCACCAGCCACACTAGCCAAAACAATCTTAGGGGAGTTTTAAAAATAATCAATTCAGAGCCCTTGAAAATCTAGGTGATGCGGAAAACCTCAAAGATTAGGGGAAGGACCTAGGAAATCACTCTTCCAATGGTTTTTATCACCCACCAAAGGAGCCAATAATCAACCCAAAAATAGACAAGAAGGAATATGCTTCAGCGGAAGAAGAAGGAGATGATGTTTGGGAAGTCAAGAAAAATATGGAGATGAGAGTGAGGAGACTAAGGAAGAATATGGTGAAGCCAATGAGGATTTAAATGAGGAATAAATGGAAGCTTCATAAGCAAAGGTGGAAGAATAATTTTCAGATCAAGGGAATTTGGTTCCAAAAGTGCAGTCTCGTTTCGATCCTTCTATACCCTTTTCCTTCTTTGATGCTTTGAAAAATTATGCACCAAACCCCTCGCCTCCTCTTACAAGGGGAAGGAATTCTAAAAAGGAACATGTAAATCATGGAATAGGAAGACATTATAGGTCAATTCCATTCAATTGTTTTTAGTCCCACTTGGAAACCATGAGTATGTAGTGAAAATTTGTGTTTTTGTTTTCTCATATGTAAAAATATATACTTGGAAGGATAGTCGTAGCATTTTTGTAACAACTATTGAGAATACATGCTCACTAAGAACTAGTAAGGACCTTTATCGACTGAAAGCTTCAAGGAATTTAAAAATTTTGTATACTCTAGTTGTTTTTTCCTCTGCACATCCCCTTTTATAATAAAATCACTAATCGTTTCTATTAAAAAAATGACTCCATCCTCTCACTGTCAGGATTCTCATTTCCTAGGATCTTGTGAAGGTTGTACTTCTAGTGCGGTATATTTATCACCTCCAAGAATGGAAGAGTGATATGAAACTTAGTAATATCATCAATGATCTTAGAATCCATGTGGGAAGAACCTTCTACTTCACTTATTCTTTAGGTTTCTGTGGTATTGGGTGTAGATTACAAAGATCTCATTCTCATGGTCTATTCTGATATGATTTAGCCTTATCATGTTGAGGATAATTGGTGTTTATTGCTTTGAATTTATTTGATTGTGCTCTGGTTTGGACCATGTTCTCTTGATGTTGTTTCATATCCAAGTATTATTCATCTTCTTCCAAATACCCTTTCATGAATGGAAACATATCATTGTCAATTTCCATGGATTATAAGACCTAAGGGATTGCATCTGCATTATAATATTTATTCTCCATGAATTCATTGAATTCCTCAAGCAATTTTTCATAATATTCCTCCATTACAATTGTTTTTGGTTTGGGAATTCAGGGAGGCTTTGGTCTTGGATTGGGATCATCAATATTTTGATCTCTTTCATCCCTGTCTTTGAAACTAAGTGATGGTACTCCCACATTTTGGTGTTGTTTCTTGGGACTCAATTCATCCTTCCTTCTTAATTTAATTAATTAATTTTTCATTTGTCTAACCATTCTATTCAATTGGGAAATTTATTCATCTTTTTTTGCATGTTAAGGATCTCCATCCTCCAAAATATTACACACATTTGGAGGGATAACTTGGGAAATCCCTCTCCGCACTCCTCTATTTTCTATAGGATGATATGATAAAGAAAATATCTAACCAGACAAAGAAAGACTTGACATTTTACACTGCACTTGACCCAATATGATGTCTGGATCAACATTTATTTCCAACATTTCTTCCTCCATATCTTTCACTTTCGTCATCACTCCTTATAAGGAAACAATATTCATCGAATTGATCACATATGTAACATTTAAAATCATGGAATTATTATAGCATCCAAGTGTCATAGGGTTCTTGGGACACCGTCCTTTAGGGATTTGTTGTAATGCCAAGGAAAAGGAGATTAAAATATTTGATCTTATCATTTTTATCCAAATGGATCTTAGTGAATTGACTGAGTGGTGTATGGTATGAAATGGGTTGGGGATACCTCCTCATGATCACATATTTAATTTCATCAAAACACATGATAGAAATCACGAGAAGTGACATATACCAATCCTACATTGAGGCTATCAATGGTCATAGGAATACTTTGACCATAACATCATCATGCATCGCCAGATGAATATCATAGATTGTCAAGAACTGGTCAAGTTGACTTTTTGGACTCATGACCCTTGTTGATTAAAGTTGGTTGTCATTGATGTCAACCCTTGAAGAAATCCCCGTAGAAAAAAGGTTTGGGTAATGGACCCATGATAGTTTGATGTAAATATGGCTCATTATTGTTTTATCATGGTTGATAAGAAGTAAATATGGATGAAATCCAAAGTGGTCCCCTTATGGTGAAAGCCCTCACGAGAAGACGCTTTGCGGAGTAAGAGAACCCATGCTTAATTATGGAATAATGAGATGAAGGACAATTAATTTTTCAGGGAAACTATCCTAGATGGATAGTTCTTGTCATTCCATTTCCAGTGGTATGTAGAACATCACATAAATCCTCACGGTTAGAGAGTTATGATCATGTGAAGTTGGAGAACCCAGGTTTGGGTAATGGACCCAAGTTTGTTTGATGGATAACAATATGATTTTTGATATATTTGAAGGTACTAATATTCTATATGGATAGTATATGTCATTCCATTTCTGGTGGTATGTGTAATGTCACATAAATCCTCACGGTTTGAGAGTTATGGCCTTACAAAGTTAGAGGACCCTCATATGTCATCTAGAAGCCCCAAAAGGTCAAAGTAGTCAAACTAGTTTAAGAGATTTTAAAAGGTAAATAATAAAGTGAAGTGATGAGTGTATTGTAATTCAAAGTGAATATAAAATAAATTATTTCAATAATAAATTTAATGGAGAAATTAGAAGTGGGTTAACCCTAAAATAAGGAAAGTGGACCAAGTGACCTAGAAGATGTTTTTAAGGAAGCTACTTGGAGAGTATAAATAAGAGGCAAGGCTCTCTGATTTTAATCACACTTGAGAATATTGAATATCTATAGGTGTATGAGGTAACCAAGGATATCTAAACCTAATTTCTGAAGGAAGGTGAAGAAAAGAAGACCGAAATGCAAGGAAGGATAAATTCTTTTGATGGTGCTTTCTAAGGTATGTTATTTATGTTGATACTGAGAAGGGGGTGAATCAATATCAAGTACAATTTAAAACATTTTTCAACTTATACTTAAACCATTCAACTATATCCAATGAGCAATGAACAATAGTATAAGAGTTACACCAATACACCACAATACACCATGCACAATATATGAGAAATAATCAATAGTTATTGTTCAAGGGAAGTAATGACTTCCAAAGGTAGCTACAGCTTCCAAATGTAAAGGGAGGGATAAACCTCCAAGAGAAAGATACAATCCTCCAATATCAAGAGAGATTTGAACTCTCCATCCTTGCCCCTTCCTTCCACCCAAGAATATATGAGAGATAATAAAACTTTAGATTAATAATAATAATAATAATAATCTATTTTTAAGGTCAAGGCTAAGCTAGCACACCAAATTAGTGTATGAGACCCCCTTGTTTGTGGAACAAGGGACCCCCCTCCGCCCAATGATTTGAATGGTAAAGTCTACAAAGGTATCCAATCATCACATAGAACCTGATAATGCTTCCTGAGACTTCTTCAATTTTTGCAATTATTCAATTCTTGGAGTACTCTGATCCTATATATAATATTACTCAATGTATTCTTTGAAACTCCTCCAAGTTTCACTCCTTGAATCCTTCCCAAAAAGAAGTTATAGAAAGAATGGTAGACTTTATTCAATTCTGATCTATTCAAGAGACCAAACTTGTACATAATTCATCGCGCTCAATATTTAACATCTGATTTTGAAACTTGCAAAAAATAAACTAAATTCCGTACTATTTCCAATGAAATTCATCCCACGTCATTTGGATTATCGATGAATAAGTTATGACTGTTTTACCCGGAACACCTGTTTATTGACTAGATTCAGGATTGGTCACAAACCCTATCTTCCACAAAGTGTATCTCCATAATTATAGCGAATCAAGAGTTGAATTTTTACCAGAGGTACCTTGATATGTCTTCTAAATACCATAGCGATTTCACCATCTGAATCGTTCTATAAAACAAGTTATAGAAAAAATGGTAAGATGACCTGAAAATAACATACCTTAGAACACATCACCAAAAGACTTCATCCTCCCTTGAAATCCGGCCTTCTTTACTTCTTATTTCCTCTTAAATTCGACTTATATCAAATGAATGCATAATGATGTTTATTTATACCATTTATGCCACTTCCTTTTAACATTAGGGCTGAACTGACACTTTCTTATTTTGTAATTCTTTTCTTTAATTATCTTCAGGGCCTATATGTACTTCCTTCTTCAATTCACTTTGTCATATTCAAAAATTCATTTCTCCTTAACCATGAGGATCCACGTGATGTGCCACATACCACCGAAAACAATATGATGTATATTATCCATTCATGGGTGTTGTATATGCATGTGCATTTTCCTTCATGTCCAAATACCTTTATCAATCTTGCGGTCCAAAACCCATGACTAGGGTTGACATCAATGACAACAACCAATCTTCCAACAATCTCCCCCTTTGTCATTGATGACAATGCTCATTATCCCCCTATGATCATGATCCCAATTTCTCTCCCCCTTTGACATCAATGGAAAAGGTTAGGGCTTCTCCCCCTAAGTTTAATGGAAAAATGTAACTCTCTTCTTTGGGGTTGCTCCCCTTAAACATGTGGCACTCAATAATACTTCATCCTTATTTTTGTTCTTTGGGACTTTTTCTTCCTTAGAATCCTTTTGTGTGGCTTATGTCTTCTCTCTCTTCTTCATGTCTAGGATGTATATGTTGTTAGATCTTCTTGTTGCAGTTGCAACTAATCTTCCTGAGTTATTTTCTCTGATTTTTCATTTTTGGGAATCAAACGTAAGAGTGTATCCTTGATCACACATTTTACTAACACAGAGTAGATTATGATTGAAGTCCTCAACCAATAGAACATTCTTTGCTTTTACATTTTTTCTTCGAAGCTCTACTACACCTTCTCCAAGTATTTTGGCAGATGAGTTATCTCCAAATGCAACATTGCCACCCTTTCTCTTCACGTTGATGAATTTGTCTTGATCCCCGATCATGTGTGAAGAACATCCACTATCTATGTACCATTCATTTTCTTCTTTACATTCTTCAGCGGTCAATGCTATTCGACAATCTTCATTGTTTGGAATCTCTTTCCTTCTCCATACTGTGGCTGGCATAGGGACATCTTCATTCATATATCTGCAATATCATGCTTTGTGACCAAGATAATTACACTTGTAGCATGCAATATTTTTGTCAATCAATGGGGGAAATGAATTATAAATTCTGTTGACAAATCCATGATTATTTCCATATCTTTTATTTTAACCATTCATGTTTTTTTCCTATGTGTTCCTTTCATTGATTCTGCAATTAATTGCCTTATGTCCAAAAAGTTTGCAAGTATAACAATGACCAAGAAAGAAATTTTGATACCTTGGAGTAAGTGGGCTTCTTTGTGATGTAGTCCATCTAGGTTCATGATCTATTCTTCTGTAGTTTCCTTCATATTGATTGAAGCTTCTTTGATTCCTGAAGGTAGGAGGTCTTCTTGGATATTCATCTCTTTTGTAATCATTCCTTCTTTCTATTATCATGGTCCACTTCTCATCAACTATCTGTGTAGCTCTTTCTTCAACCTTATTGTTGGTATTTGCATCTTCTTTGTATGAAGTTTCACCCATGCATCCAAGATGTGCCAAGTCTTTTGGCGCTTGAGAGTTTTTTAAGCTCTTCCTCAATGAAACAACTTATTGTTCAAGTTTCTCACAATCTTCTTCTTTCTTCTTCATTTGGACATTACTTACTTCTCCTATTCTTCTTTCTTCTTCGAGTAGAGTTTTCAAGGAAATGGTTTCTTTTCTTAGTTTCTCAAAGTCTTCTAATTGTTTCTTCAAGATTACAACTATCTTTTCACAAATAACCAATTCACTTCTTAGTTTTCTTTGCGTGTCTTTTAGTTTGCTATTTTCAATCTCAACATGCTTCAATTTTTTAAGATTCTCATCTTCTTGTTGAATAATTTTTTTCTTCATGATTTTCTTCTTCTTCATTGGAATTTTCTTCTTCAATGTCATTTCTTTCAATCCTTGGATGAGGACATTCAAATTCAACATGACCTACTCCTTCACAATTAAAGAAAAAGAACTGACCTCTATTTTCTT
>ML792395.1:1387034-1408771 GCA_009831015.1 Picea engelmannii | reverse complement strand
GGTACAATATGTGGTCCTAACAACTTGCACTCCTCTTCTATATCCATTGGTCCTAACAGACCTGGGATACTCCCGAAAGGATATCGTCCGTTCATCTACCAAACGAAAGGGGTAATCCATTTTGATAAATTGATCCACTATCCTTTCTGAACTCGGGCAATGAAAATAAACCTCTCAGAGCTTCGAGCTTCCATGGCTCTGAGGCTTTCGAAAATTAACTCTTTCTTGCATAGGGTTCCCAGACCCAGGTCAACAGAACCTTCAAATGATTCTTGGGCAAGTTATCCCTACTCTTAGTCTGGTTTCTCAGTAAGATATCGGGCGTGTTTCGAAGTCCCTATGCTACTGACCTGAATGAAGTGCCTTCCTAACTCACCGAGTTAGGAGCTAGGACACCGGGTCAAGGTAAAATCGTGGATTTACCGTAGCGGTAGTCATACCAAGGAGCTTTCTTTGACTCCGAGATATGATGCAATTCCCTGAGGAAGATGTTTTCGAGGGGTTAAATTAGAACACCACGATAATCAAGTAGATGAGACGATTCTCGGTAGAATGAACCCATTCTCTGGACTTAATCATTTTTTACATAAAGCAACTATGGAATATAAGTATACAGATGCATCCATTACTTCCAGTCTAAAACACTAGGCAATCCTTCCACATAGAAACCATTTATGTGTGTATAAACATGAGCGTGTATCCATGATATTTAATTCAAAATATAAGGCATAAAACACTTATCAAATTCACAGGGTGTGATGCGAATGATGAGACGGGTGCTTGTTTCCACCCAACCATAGGCTCAGTGACTCCAAATGGATTTACCACTAGCCACCCCTGAGCTAGACCATGATGTTATGATATTCAATCTCTTTCCTCTAGCTCAATGAAATTCAAGGACGAAGGTTACTCTCCTTCTCTTGATACAGAAAAATAATCGAGGATGAATGTTACTATCCTTATCTTGTGGTTAGAACTTCATCTAATTCAATAGCTTAGGTTCCTCTCTGTGATCTTTGATTCTCTCCCCCTACCCACCCCCACGCTTCCTTTCTTGCATCCCTCTGCAAAATTGTGTGTGGTGCGAATGTCCTCATTTGTGGTAAGGTCTGAGAGATTTACGGATGGCCGGTTCACCCCCATCCCCTCATTAACTCTTGAGGAGCCTCCCCACCTACCATCTTGATGGGGAATTCATTCAGGGTTAGAGAGTTTCTTTGGTATTTGAGCAAGTAAAACCAGTATGGTATTGGTTCGGTGGAAGCTAACGCAACCATTCCAGGTCCCTTACACCACCTTTTTATTATCCATCATGGTCTCTTTTAGCACATCCCCCTCCGAACAGTCATGTAACACATATTCATAACATAATTTACATTCATCAAACTTTTATACAAAGGTCCATCAAATCAAACATTCACACCTTCGAGTTTGCCATAGTCCTTGGCCAATATAGTTATTATTATAGACCAGGGGACACGGGGTGTTACAATTCCCTCACCCTTAAAGGAACATCGTCCTTGATGTTCTATCTACCAATATGATGTGTATGTACAAAAGTAAAGAAAATTAGATATGCATGTTTCATGGCATCTTCAATTTCCCACGTAGCCTCATCTGGGCCAAAATGTTTCCACTGCACCTTGACCTGTGCAATAGTTTGGTTCCTGAGTGGGGTTTCCTTTCTATCCAGTATGCATTGAGGTTCTAGCAGGAATTCTACCTTCGGTTCCACATGGATCATAGACCATTCAATTATATGATTAGAATCATGTACATATTTCTTCAATAATGAAACATGGAAAACATTATGTGCTTTTACTGTGGGAGGAAGTGCTAGCCTATATGCTATAGGTCCCATTCTATCTAGAAATTCAAAGGGTCCAAAATATCAAGGTGCCAACTTGGTACAAGCTCCCATCCTCAGCGAACTCTTCCTAGGCCTAATTATGAGATATACGCGGTTTCCCGTCTTGAATTCTCTTGGAGTTCTCTTTCTGTCGGCGTAACCTTTTTATCTGTTCTGAGCGACCTTCATATTTTTCTTTATCTGAATCACTTGTTGTTCCATCTCTTTCAACATGTCGGGTCCAATAGTGATTCTATTTACGGGATTACTCCAACCAACTAGAGTGTTGCATGACCTACCATAGAGGAATTTGAAAGGACTCATCTTTAGGGATTCTTGGTAGTCGTTTCTGTAGGAAAATTCCACCAGTGGTAGGTAATCTTCCCAATTTTTAGGTTGATGCATTACATGCATCCTTAGCATGTATTATAATATTTGGTTCACTCTTTATGTTTTTTCATCGGTTTGGGGATGATAGGCCGTGCTAAACAGTAATTTGGTCTCCATACCAGTCATCAAGGATTTCCAAAAGTTTGAAGTAAATTTCATGTCTCTGTCAAACAAGATTTCCTTAGGCATTCCATGTAGTCTGAATATCCCTTTCATGAATATGTTGGAAATATCTATTTCCTTACAAGTTGATTTGACGGGAATAAAATGAGCGGACTTGATTAATTTGTCCACCACTACCATGATGGCATCATTCTGTTTGGTTGATGTTGGTAATCTGGTGATGAAATCCATGGAGATGGTTTCCCATTTCCATTCCAGGATTGGTAGAGGTTGTAATAATCCTCCAGGGTGTCGGTGTTCTTCTTTAACTTGTTGACATTCTATACATTTGGCTAAATACTTAGCAATGTATTTTTTCAATCTAGGCCAATAGAATTGTTTCCTGGTGGTCGTGATCATCTTCTGGTATCCTGGGTGACAAGTATAGGGTCTTTTATGTAGTTCATCCATTATGAACCTCTTCAAGTCGTCACAATATGGAATATATAATATTTTTCTGTAGGTTAGCAGCCCTCCTTATAGCATCTAGTATCCCTCATCTTTAATCCCGTGGGTTCTTTCTCTAGGTACGAGGTCACGATCTGGAAGAATGTGTCTGTTTCTTGTGTATTCCTGACTCTTTCCTTGACATTCGTCTCGCAGGTGCTCACCACTACCAAGTGAATTGTTTTCATACTTTTTCTAAGAGCATCGACCACCTTATTTTCCTTTCCTTTGATATGTTTGATTTCAAAATCAAACTCGCTCAGGAGGGCTATCCACCTAGATTTTCTAGCATTGAGTTTTGGTTGGTCAAATAGGTGTCGTAATCCACATTGGTCTGTCATAAGTACAAATTTCCTACCGATGAGGTAATGCCTTCACATTTTTAAGGCGTGCACAATGGCAGCCAGCTCTAGATCATTGGTCATGTAGTTGACTTCATGCTCATTCAATTTTCAGGATTCATAGCAGACTATGCTTCCTTCTTGCATAAGGACTCCTCCAATCCCTTCCTTGCAGGAATCTGTGCACACTAGGAAGTCAGTTTCGGGATCGACGATCTTCAACATGGGTGTGTGGGTCAGAAGGTATTTCAAGGATTGAAATTTTTCTTCACATTCTTGTGTCCACATGAATTTAGCTCCCCTCTTCTGGAAGACAGTGATTGGACAACCAACTTGGAGAATCCTTTTATAAATATCCTATAGTATCCTGCTAATCCCATAAAGGATATGATATCTGAAACGTATTTTGGGGTAGGCCATTCCATGATAGACTTGATCTTGTCAGGGTCTATTTCTACCCCTTCTTCTGATATGACATGGCCCAAGTAATGTATTTGATTCTATAAAAAGTCACATTTGCTAAATTTGGCATAGAGATGATGTTCTCTTAGCACTTGAAGCACAAGTCTAAGATGTTCCTCATGTTCCTCTCTATTCTTGGATTAGATTAAAATATCGTCAATAAAAACTAGTACAAATTTGTCTAGGAATTTGCTAAGCACATTGTTCATCAAGAACATAAAAGTGGCAGGGGCATTGGTTAATCCAAATGGTACTACCACAAACTCGTAGTGACCATATCTCGTCCTGAAGGTGGTTTTGTGGATGTCTTCACCCTTGATTCAGACTTGATGGTATCCAAATCTCAAGTCAATATTTGAGAAGATGGAAGCACCTCCCAATTGATCAAACAAGTCATCAATATGGGGTAATGGGTACTTGTTCTTTATGGTTACCTTATTGAGCTGTCTATAATCTATGCACAGCCGGAGGGTACCATATTTATTTTTCATAAACAAGACTGGTTCTCCACATGGAGACATGCTGGGCTGGATATAGCCTTTGTCCATCATTTCTTTTAGTTGTAATTTAAGCTCCACTAGCTCGGGTGTGCTCATCCTATAGGGTGTCCTAGATACTGGCACTGCTCCTGGTGCAAGTTCTATCAAGAAGTCAATTTCCCTTCTCGAAGGTAGACCTGGTACCTCTTTTGGAAACACATATCTATATTCTCTTAGTATGGGGTGGTCTTCGAGGCTTGGTTTGTTGTCCTCAACCGATTCCAACACCTGTATCACATATAGTGGAAATCCCCTTCTGCAATACTTTATCATTTGAAGGGTTGATATTTGTCTCACCAAGACAGGTTTCTGGATCCCTTGAAGCGTTATCCTTCTTCCTCCTTCACTTACACATTCTAAGGTTTTATGGTAACAGTCCAGTCTGGCTTTATATGCGGCTAGCCAGTCCATACCAATCAACATGTCATACGATCCTAGGGGTATTATGTTAAGGGTTGCTTGGGTGGGGAATCCACCCAAGGTGAATTGGCAAGCTGGTATGACCTCCTCTACCTTTATTTTGGTGCGAGTGGATGACTGTACCAACCATGACTTGGCATGTTTAAGTGGCTGTAATTTACACTTATCAACAACTTGAGGAGATATATAACTCTAATTTGAACCAGGGTCAATTAGAATAGACACTAGATGGTTGGTGATCATACCTTCCATCTCCACCACTGAATCTTGGTGGTCATCTTGTTTATTATCCATGGCTGCATAAATTCATGGCATACTCCTGGACACGTCATTGATGGTGGTAGCCTCTTGGATGTTGTAAATTGTCCTAGTATTCTATTGTTGGTGTAGGAAGTCCCTCAATAGATGTTCTTCTCCACAACCCCAACATTTCAAGGGTTCTTTCTTTGGTTTATCAGTCTTTCCGGGGGTTGATCCAAAAGGTTTATTTCCACTCTGGGAGGGGAAATTTTGCTGGTGTACACTTCGGGTCAGAAATATCATCCTTGAATCCTTTTTATAGTTTTTAAATATTGGGGATTTAAACCCCTTTTTCTGGAATCATGAACTATTCTTCTGCTTCCAGCGTTCGCGAGGTTCTGTTCGAGGCCCAAACTGTTCATAACAATATCTTTCCTTTCAGATAGTGTCTTCTAGGGTCCTTGGCTCATTAAACTCAATCATGTTTTGATTGTCCTTAGGTAGCCCACTGATGAATCATTGCACCTTTTCCTTTTATGCTTTTATGTAGGGTACGTATCTCAACAACTCCAGGAATTTGCTGACATATTCCTCTATGGTGAGTTGTCCCAGCTTGAGTTCATAGAACTCTTTAGTCTTTTGGTCAAAATACTTTTCTGACAGATACTTCTTCCTGAAGTATTTTTCAAACCGTTCCCAAGACAGGTCTTCTTCATGAATTCCTTTCACATTCTTAAGGTCTTCCCACCAAATGGAATCTTTTCCATTCAGGTTGAAAGTGGCTACTCGAGCCTTCAAGTTTTCTGAGAATTCATGGACTCTGAAATACTTGTTTAGTCCAAGTATCCAGGCCTCTGCTTCCTCTCCCCTCTTTACCTCACCGTCGAAAGAAGGTGGTTTGGCCTTCTTGAATTCTTCGAGATTATGAATTTTGGAATGCTTTTGTCTCTTTCGTTTCCTTCGAGAATGTGGACTAGTTCTGCTACTGGAAGATCCCTCTAATTTTCCATTTTCCTTTCCAGAGGAATCCTCTGATGCTTGTCCCTTATCTCTGGGGTGGACCTTTCTCAAGGTGGTCTTCCCAGTGTGGCTACCTAAAATACCACGTTTCCGTATCTCAAGTGGACTTCGACTCCTCTTTGTTTATCATCGGTCCACGTGACTGGTGTCAGGTCCATGCTGTAGTTGTCTTTGTATGTCGGATAAAATCTGCAGAAAGACTGCATTAATTTCCATTTTCTTCTCTTGCTCTTTTATCAACCTCTCATTGTCGGCCTTGCAGCTTTGTAGTTCGCCCATGAGAATCCTCACAGTCTCAGCTTGGTTTTCTACCACCCTCCTTTTGTCAAACTCTTTGTCTCTATTGTGGGACTATCCCCCACTTTGTGGTGCATCACCATTCTATACGTCTACATTTTCCCATGGTTGATCGTCCACTTGCGTGCAGACAAAAAACTTGTTGTTAGCCAACATTATATCCGTTCACAACCAACACATAATTCATATTTCAAAAATGCATACACACCGTAAAAGAAAATGCATACACACGTAGTAGTAAGTTGTTCTTCTCTCTATAATAAGGGCTTAACCAACCTTTTTAGGAAGAGAGTAAGGTAAGATGTCACCTCTTAATGTGCTCGTCCATGAGCCCAAACATGCCAAGTGTTGTGACCATGATCTGATACCAATTTGTAACACCCCCACGATAGGCGTGAATAAAATAAAATTTTATTCATGTCTATGGAGCCAAATCAACTCTTTTATCCCCTACCGGGGTCCTGCTAACTAATCCATAGACCTTATTGAACCCTGACCCCTACTTCGTAACTCCTAATCTCCGATTCCCTTCCAAGGATCAGATGTACGGTCCTATTCTATCTCCTCGATAGATGGCTGTGATCATATTGTGATTTCGTGTATTGGGATAGTGAATGTGAGCAGGCTCTGACTCTCCGTTCCCCAAAATCCTCATCTCCAGTAGCTCCTCCCTAAACCTTCCGCTCATATGACTATTCGCTACGACCAACGGCTTATTCTTCAAGCTCATCGAGACTTCATGTTTCTTGAAGTTGGAACACAATCAATGCCTACCTTTCTAAAGCCTGATCCCTGAACTCCTGATATCCCCACATCCAGATAAACGAACATGATTCTTCTGTGATCCGACGGTTCAGATCAAATCGGGGTTTCGGGTTTTTTGAGTTCAAAAAACTCTACCCTTTGACTTCCTTCATTCAGCGAGTTGGTGAAATGTTGATCCTTTGCCACGTGTCCTTTTCTGGTGGATGGTTCCAATTACATCGAGACTTTCGGGACTTTGACGAGTCCTCTCTCCCTCCTACATAAGGGTTAAGATCGACGGTCAAGGTAACTGCCGATGGTTCCTAGGATCTACGGTCCCGGTTCCATCGCTACTTGCGAAGGTTGAAGGGGGGGGTGAGGCATTAATGCCTATGCTCCTGTAAGATACCAGATATAATAAATACGTAGAACATAAATAAAATGATAGAAATGGCAGAATAACAGTAATATAACCAACATAATCTCCACAATAACACATAAATAATATGAGAACAACAACTGAAATAACACCTTGATTCAGAAAGCAATGTTCACAGGCCTCTTTGAGGGGGCAACCTCCAGTCGAGAAGTGCTCTGTTACAATAATCTCCAAGCTAGGGTTTTCATACCCTCGACCCTTATTTATTCTAAATATGTCTATTAAGAGAAGCATATAAAGGAAGATCCTTCTAGAAGTGAAAGCTTCTATTAGGTTTTCTTACATCCGCCTTATTCTATTTTATTTAAAGTCCTTATTAATATTGACCTTTATTACATCCGAATACATTGATCTACCTATGTGCGGGTTAGGACCTTAACATGTCCTCCCCCTTAAAAACAACCTTGTCCTCAAGGCTTGAGATGTGGAAACTGCTGCAGAATGGTAGTTGGTTCCCAAGTGGCATCCGCTGGATTCATATCTTTCCACTGGACTAGCACTTCCTTGATGGGTCTATGACATAGGTGACACTCATGCTGGTCCAAAACTGCTTTTGGATGTAGCCAAATGGATCCTTCTTCAGCTAAATCGGGAAGGTTGGTTTGAATTTGGCACCTGGTTCCAATCACCTTCTTTAAGCATGAAACATGAAAAACAGGATGTAGCTTCGACTGACTAGGCAGAGCTAACTAATATGTGACTTGTCCCACATGCTTGAGAACTGTATAAGGACCATAAAATTTGGGCGCTAGCTTCTGAAAATGCTCAACCTTGAGGGAAGTTTTCTTATATGGTTGCAGTCATAGAAACACCTAATCCCCTTCTACAAATTGACGTTTGGAGCGACCTTGATCTGCTTGCTGCTTCATGCGATTCTGTTCCATGACCAAGTTTTGTTTAAGGGTACGAAGAATATCCTCTCAGATTGTAAGTGTTTGGTCAACCGCCTGGACCTTTGAGGTACCCGGTA
This sequence comes from Picea engelmannii, assembly GCA_009831015.1. Taxonomy (NCBI): domain Eukaryota; kingdom Viridiplantae; phylum Streptophyta; class Pinopsida; order Pinales; family Pinaceae; genus Picea; species Picea engelmannii. The sequence goes on along the minus strand of ML792395.1, from coordinate 1,400,451 downwards.
AGTATGAGAGAACTGAAGGTGGCTTCTATCCATATACCGCTTCAAAAGGAGTCATGTGAGTGGTTGTACGGTATGAAGTGTTGTACCACCATTTGGCTAGGGGTAACCATTGAGCCCACTGGTGTTGTTTTTTAGAGGAAAAGCACCTCAGATATGTTTCCAAACACTTGTTGACAACTTCTGTTTGACCATTCGTCTGGGGATGATAAGCTAAGATGAGATGCAATTGGGTGCCTTGTAGCTTAAACAGTTCTTGCAAAAAATTGCTTGTGAAAGTTGGGTCATGCTCAGAAACAATAGAGTGCAGAATGCCATGAAGCTTGAAGACCTGGTTCATGAAAATTGGAGCCACCGTGGATGCAGTAAATTGGTGGTGAAGAATGTAGAAATGAGCATATTTGGAAAGGCAATCTACAACCAACATTATGACTGATTTATTCCCCGATTTGGATAAGCCGGTAATAAAGTCCATAGATATATCCTTCCAAATAGCAGGGGGAATCAGAAGCGGTTGTAATGTGCTCAGATATTTGATTGTTTCTCCCTTGTTGCATTGACAAACCTCACATTCAGCAACAAAAGTACGGATGTCTTGTTTTATACCATCCCAGAAAAAAGAATGTTTGACCCAGTCATATGTTTTGGTGAACCCTGAGTGCCCGGATGTGGGTGTAGCATGAAGCTCATAAAGTACCATGGATTTAAGCTTGGATTGTTTACTTAAATACAAATGACCTTTATATCAAAGCTCATCTTGGAGCCAAGAGTACCCTGGGGGAGCCAGAGCCTTGTTCTGTAATTTCTAGATCAGATGCAAACTTTTGGGATTTTGAAGCCATTCCTAGCGCACAGCTTGGAGCCAATCAGGTACAATGAAGGAAAGAGAAAAAAGGGATCCTTCTTCTTCATATTTTTGAGACAGTGCATCCGCCATGACATTGTCTTTTCCCTTGTTGTAAATGATCTCATAATCATATCCAAAGAGCTTGGTCACCCATTTTTTTTGTTTCTGGGAGGAAATGCGTTGTTCCAGAAAGTACTTGAGGCTTTGATGGTCGGTCTTAATTTGGAAGTGTTTCCCCAAGAGATAAGGGCGCCATAGATCAACGACATGCAGGATAGCCAACATTTCCTTTTCATAAATGGGTTTTCTCAGATTCCTTTCAAATAGTTGCTTGTTGGTGAAGGCCAAAGGTCGACCCTCTTGCATAAGGATAGCGCTGATTCCTTTCCCTGAGGCATCACATTCCAACACAAAGGTCTTTTTGAAATCAGGAAGGGCCAGAACCAGAGTGGTGCACATGGCTATCTTCAAGGTTTGAAAATCTTTCTTAGCTGCTGGAGTCCAAGTGAAAGAGTTCTTTTTGAAGAGAGCAGTGAGAGTTGCTGCAATCTTTCCATAGTTCTTAACAAACTTGCGATAATACCTTGCTAGGCCCAAAAATCCATGCAATATTTTGAGATTCTTTGGGTGTGGCCAGTCTTTCATAGCTTCAATCTTTTTCAGGTCCACCCTGATTCCATCCTTGCCCACCGAATGACCCAAGTATTCTACTTCTGACGCACCAAAAGCACATTTAGACCATTTTAGGAAAAGTTGGTGCTGAGAGAGTAGATGGAGAACTTGATCCACATGAGTAAGATGGTATGTCTAGGTTTTTCTATATATGAGGATATCATCAAAGAAAACTAAGACAAAATGATGGAGAAAGGGATGGAAGACATGATTCATGAGGCTTTGGAAGGTGGAGGGGGCATTACACAGGTCAAAGGGCATGACCAAAAACTCATAGTGGCCCTCATGATTTTGAAAGGCCGTCTTGGGGATGTTTGCCTCTTTCATACGTATCTAGTGATAGCCCGAGCGAAGATCAAGTTTGGTAAAGAATTGGGCTCAACTCAATTCATCCAGGAGGTCATCAATGACAGGAATGGGAAATTTATCTTTAATGGTCAGTTTGTTGAGGGCAGGAAAGTCAGGACACATTCTCCAAGAACCTTCTTTCTTCAGGAACATGACTATCGGAGAAGAGTAAGGGGTCGTACTAGGATGGATAATGCCTGCAGTAAGGAGTTCCTGGACCATTTTCTCAATTTCATTTTTTTGTGAAAAGGGGTGGCGATACAAACAGATATTGGGAGGAAGGCTTTCTGGTATAAGGGGAATGGAATTATCATGAACACCGTGGGAAGGAGGGAGTCCTTGGGGAGTGGAAAATACCATTTGATGTTTAGAAAGAGGGCTTGGAGGTCTTGCAGCATCGGGGGTGTCTCTGTTGCTTGTATGGAATGGAGTTTTGCAATGAAACCAGAATGACCTTTTTTGAGTAGCTTTTCCATGTGATGGGAACTAATGACCTTAGGTGAACCAATAGTGATGCCTTGGAATTTATTTGGTGGTCGTCCTGGTCGAATTGCATGGTTAAGTCCTTAAAATCCATGAGAATGGGACCCAAGGTCCTTAGCTAGTCTGCACCTAACACAATGTCACAACCTCCCATGTCAATAGAAAACATATGGGATTTGAGGTGGTAGTCATTGATTTGGAGATGCACATTTTCACAGCACACTCCACATTTCATGGAACCACCATTGGTAATCATAATTTGGAAATTGTTGACGGCATGGATGTAGAAATGGGTTTCTTGGGAAATGCAACGATGAATAAAATTATGGGTATTTCCGCTATCAACCAGAATGATGACCTTCCGATGCTTGATGTAACCAATTAACTTGAGGGTTTGGGGGGCGGAGAAGCTAGTGAGAGCATTGAGGGAAATGATCGGTTCTACTTCGGGAGGGTCAGAGGGAGGGGTTATGTCAGTTATTTCAGGGGACTCAGGCACAATGGGAGTTTCAACATCCTCTTCCAAAATATCCTCAGAGATGGCCATAAAAAGATTTTGTTCCTTACATTTGTGGCCCGGGAAATATTTGTCATCACAATTATAACAAAGGCCTTTGAGTTGGTGTTCAACCATTTTATCCCTGGTCAATTTTTGGATCTTAAATGGGGTGGAGGGAGTAGTGGGATTTATGGGTTTAGGGCGAGGGGTAAAGGAAGGTTTACGGGTTTGAGAGGATACAACTTGTTTTTCTTCTTTAGCTTTTTTAGTAGCCTCCACCCAACTCAAAGGTTGAGCCATGAGGACATGGGCCCGAATCTCCTCCTTGAGGCCACTGATAAAACACTCTCGAAAGAAAGCATCAGTCATGCACTCTGTTCAAAAATCCAGGCGCTCAAATGCAGCTATGAAGTCTTCAACTATTCCTGATTGTTTCAATTTTTTCAAATGACCCAAATGGTTGGTGTCAGTGTCAAGGCATTCATAAAGCTCAGTCACAAATTGGGTCCAAGAAATATACCCTTGATGGGAAGTTTTTCTCCATTGCCACCATTGCCAGCGTTCTTGATCTAGATGGAGAACACCATAGTGGAGTTTGGCCAAGTCATCTGTAATGTTGTAGAGAGAGAAATAATGTTCCATTTGTGTGACCCAACCAGTGGGGTCTGAGCCATCAAATTTGGTTACATCCACCCGCGAAAGGCATATGTCCCTTTGAAAGTGAGGGGGATGAAAGGTATGGGAATGGGAGGAAGTTTCACCTTCAGTCTTTGGATGTGGGTCAGGAAAAGGGTCATTGGTAGGGATCTTTAGTTTGGTGCAGAGTGATGCAAAGACAGATTCAAGCTGGGTGGTTAGTTCTTGTTTGAATTCTTCCATTGTGGAATGCACTGATGCATTTATGGTTGTATTGATGGATGTATCTCAGGAGGCAATAGTAGCACTGAGTTGTTTCACTTCGTTTTGGGTCTCGAGGAAATTAGATTGCAAGGTGTTGAAGCAAGACTCTAGTTCTTGGCTACAGGTATGGGCCATGAGGATGGGTGAACTGAAAAGGGGCAGGTGGGGTCAAAATATTTTTTCCAAAAAATGATATGGATGAGTGTGATAAGGGCGAAGGGATGAATCCAATGGAATATGCCTCAAATAATGGTGAAAAAATTTCCAGACTTTTTTTTTTGTTTTTTACACCGGTGGAGTTATACTCCAGTCTGAAGAATACTATAGTGATGAAATCCCCAAATTATTAACCAGAAAGAAATGTGTATTTACTTGGCAACCTAAACACAATTGTGCGTCAATAGATCTGGTCGGTTTTAATTTGTTTATGTTTTTGTCCCCCAAGGGTTAGGTATTCAAGGGTTCTATAGACAAGGGTTTGCCCTGTCCTATAGCTCTCTGATATATGTGTAGGTTCCAATAGTAGTACTCGGCCCAATATCTCAGGGCGATAACTAAGGAGGATAGACTGTACCCTTAGACATACTACCTAACTACCCAGGTACTAGAGAGTATCTTCCCGAGTGCTGTTCTCGGTGAAACTATAGCAGTACGGTGACTGATAGGTTTATCTAAAGAGGGCTTCAAGAAATCTAGGCCGATCCGTACACAGGTGTTGTCTGATGCACTACCATTCGAAGGGGTACCAACAGGGGTTAAAAGGGTGGCCAACAGATGTGCGCTTAAGAGCCACCTATATTTCCTGCATGTATGAATCCCTCAACCATGGGTTTATGCACGTAATGACAGATCTCTGTGGCTTAAAGATGCTGGAATATGTCTCTACCCTGGAAAAAACATTCCCACAATTTCTGCCAAGGAAAGTGCTCTGATACCACTTGCAAGATACCAAATACAATAAATATGTTGAACATAAATAAAATGCTAGAAATGGCAGAATAACAATAATATAACCAACATAATCTCCACAATAACACATAAATAATATGAGAAAAACAACTGAAATAACACTTGATTCAGAAAGCAATGTTCACAGGCCTCTTTGAGGGGGCAACCTCCAGTCGAGCAAAACTCTATTACAATAATCTCCAAGCTAGGGTTTTCATACCCTTGACCCTTATTTATACTAAATATGTCTATTAAGAGAAGCATCTAGTGGAAGATCCTTCTAGAAGTGGAAGCTTCTGTTAGGTCTTCTTACATCCGTCTTATTTTATTTTATTGAAAGGCCTTATTAATATTGACCTTTATTACATCTGAATACATTGATCTACCTATGTGCGGGTTAGGACCTTAACAACTCCTCTTATAGATCCATTGGTCCTAATAGACCTGGGATACTCCCGGGAGGATCTTTTCTGTTTGTCTACCAAACAAAAGGGGTACTCCCTTTCGATAATTTGTTTGCTATCCTTTCTGAACTTGGGCAACAAAAATCAACCTCTCAGAGATTCGAGCTTCCATGTCTCTGAGGCTTTCAAAAACTAACTCTTTCTTGCACAGGGTTCCCAGACCTAGGTTAACTAAACCTTCAAATGATTCTTGGGCAAGTTATCCCTACTCTTAGTCAGGTTTCTGAGTAAGAGCTCGGGCGTGTTTCAAAGTCCCTAAGCTACTGAATTGAATGAAGTGCCTTCCTAACTCACCGAGTTAGGAGATAGGACATCGGGGCAAGGTAAACTCATGGATTTACCATAGCGGTAGCCATACCAAGGATCTTTCTCTGAATCTGAGATATGATGCAATTCCACGGGGAAGATGATTTCAAGGGGTTAAATTAGAACACCATGAGAATCAAGCAGATGAGATGATTCTTGATAGAACGAACCCATGCTCTGGAATTAATCAGTTTGAACATAAACCAACTATGGAATATAAGTATACACATGCATCCATTACTTCCAATCTAAAACACTAGACAATCCTTCCACACATAAACCATTTATGAGTGTATAAACATGAGCGTGTATCCATGATATTTAATTCAAAATATAAGGCATAAAACACTTATCAAATTCACAGGGTGTGATGCGACTGCTGAGAGGGGTGCTCATTTCCACCCAACCGTAGGCTCAATACCTCCAAATGTATTTACCACTAGCCATCTCTCGAGATAGACCACGATTCTATGAGATTCAATCTCTTACCTCCAACTCAACGGAATTCAAGGATGAAGGTTACTCTCCTTCTCCTGATACAAAAAAATAATCGAGGATGAAGGTTACTTTCCTTCTCTTGTGGTCAGAACTTCCTCTGATTCAAGAGCTTAGGTTCTTCTCTGCAATCTTTACTTCTCTCCCCTACTCAACCCCACACTTCCTTTCTTGCATCCCTGTGCAAGATTGTGTGTGGTGAGAATGTCCTCATCCATGGTCAGGTCTGAGAGATTTACAGATGGGCAGTTTACCCCCATCCCCTCATTAACTCTTGAGGAGCCTCCCCACCTACCATCTTGATAGGGAATTCATTCAGGGTCAGAGAGTTACTTTGGTATTTGAGCAAGTAAAACTAGTATGGTACTGGTTCAGTGGAAGTTAACGCAACCATTCCAGGTCCCTTACACCACCTTTTTATTAGCCATCGTGGTCTCTTTTATCACATCCCCATCTCAACAGTCACGCAACACATATTCATAACAAAATTTACATTCATCAACCTTTTATACAAAGGTCCATCAAATCAAACATTCACACCTTCGAGATTTCCATAGTCCTTTTCCAATATAGTTATATTTACAGACTGGGGGAAACAGGGTGTTACAGTCGGGCTGTCAGGTTCAAGATTGTGCCTCTAGATTCATGGGTTCTTTGATATATATATTGATCATCGTACCCCACCATCATTCCCTATTTACTGTTACACATGTTTTCAGTCAAAAAAGATGAGGCTTACAATTTGACCCTTGGGTCCTCATTTTTCTTGAGTATCCCTTCACACCCTATTTCGTATTCCATATCCTTCGAACCTGCATGTGACATTAAGAACAATTATGGGAAATATATAATACATATTCTTTTTTAGTCCTTCTGATGTTCATCTACACATGCTTGCATTAGAAAAAGTTGGACTGGTGACATGGCCATCAACTTTTAATCATCCCAAACATCAACAGACTGACAAGGACAAAGGTAAATATGCATACATTCTGTTGCCCATATGTTTACCAAACAAATATCCTTAGATGTTTATTCATCTATGGCATGGTGAGTATGTTGATTTCATCTGCAACACATACTTTGTAGTTCACAAGAAGTATCAACAAGTGCAAGCGAGACGCTGAACATAGCGTACGTTCCGCAGACTAAGAGGTATGGTCACAAAACTCTAGCTGCATAGTTGTTATTTAAAAAATTGATAGGTGTCGATGCTAACAGATCTCCCTAGATCCACCTGAATCTAGAACAAAATAAGATAGGGCACTACTCTTTCCCTAAGTTGTGACCATTGAATCTACTAGCAGAGAAGGACAAGTAACATACCTTTAGATCACTTCCTTAGGTCTCTATTGTTCTTGCTTCACTCCAGTGCTCTCGTGCAATCAAGTCCAAGACAACACAAACCAACCAAAGTGAAGATAACAAAGTATATTCAAAATTCAACCTATGCATATGATCAAGGAATTACATAATAAAATAATAACGATTTTATGGGAAAGGGACATGCCTCTGTATCATATTATATGGAAATAGAAGATTACAACCTAATCGCCTTGATGTCTCAAGCTTCCTTTCGGTGGCTCTTTTTTCCAACACACACTTGTTCTACAATCATATGAAGAAGATCTAGCCCATCTTGATAGGTCAAATGAGAGCTCCAAGCTCTTATCCAAGTAGAATTCCTCACACAATTCTTTCACCAATTCTTCATTCAATCTCGCTTAACCTTTTCCATGAGAAAACTTTCAATATATAGGAGAAGGAGAGATGGTTAGATGGATGAGGATGATCCCACCAAATTAGAGAAGTCAGTAGGATGCCAACCATATGAATGCCAACTCATCCTCTAGAAGATTCCCTTCTAGAAACTTCGAGACTTCCTCTTTTCTCCAAGCTTTAAAACAGGTTCGCACCTTGCCTATATAGCAGCCTGTGAGAAGTTTGCACCCTAGTTGTGGGTGGCTTGTGAGAATCAGGCATTCTCACACCCTAATACATATGTGACATGTGAAATCACTTAAAAAATATGTTTTCTGGAGGAAGATAGCAGTCATCTTTCTCAGGAAAAAAGTCCTTGTTGGGAGCCTGAATACAACATTGTAGAAATTCGACCAGAGTGACCAAAAAGATGTGTAACAGAATTCCCCCCAAAGTATGAGGTTGGAACTTGTGATAGTCGAAATACTTTGTAAAATGAGTGTGTGTGTTAGAGACCAATAGCACACCTAATTGGAAACCTGCAAACAATCAAGCATCAACATAATATAATACCAATTATGAGATAGGCATTCCCATGCTCAGACCATAAATGAACGAAAACATAATCGTAGGTCATGGCCACCAAAAATACACCGTGGATCCATGCCGTCATCATGTTACATAGCCACCAGGAATACATCATGGATCTATGTGAAAATTTCTTGATTTGGAGATGACATAGCCACGTGACATACAAAGTGGATCTATGTACCGATACAAATCATACATACTCCATCGCAACCTGGGCCAAAATAGATAATACCCAGGGTCTTCAACCCCATCACAAGCATGAATATAACCATGTGATTACATGTGTTGAAGTCGAGCATGTTAGAATCCACTTGATTACAGGTCATTAATGAAAATCGTTAACAAGTGCGAGGGAAATCACCATTGATGTCAATGACTCCCAAGGTACCAAAGCACAATCTGAACGAATGCGAATATATGAGCTAAAGTCAATAACTCAGTGGAATATCTCGATCAGGGATCAATGATGTGAATCCCTGTCGACAGCGAGGAGACCTACCATTAAGGTATGCAGGTTCCAAGGTACTGAATGATTTCTAAGTCTTATTTTTAGATAATGAGTTGGAGTCGATGGAACAAGACTCATCATATGAGGGCCTTGATGTATCCCCCTTCAATGACACAAAATGAGTAATAGATTTTGAAGGTGGAACAGAGTATGGATGAACGTGGACACGGACATAGGGAAGGACGACATAGTAAGAATGGACAACTACAGATGGCCAACTCAATAAAAGGTTTTTGTGGACAACTCTTGAACATATGAATGACATGACCAAGGACTTGGCAGCACTGACTCAAAGACCACCCAAGATGTGACCTTATAGCAAGTTGAATGAGAGACAAATGGATTTCCCAACCTGGATTCAAATGATGAATAGGGGGTGTCATGTTCAAGAGTGACGCTTACTGCCATTGATATGAAGATGGAAAAATATCCCTTTTCCCAAATTCCCCCCCACCATTTTGGCGAGTACCTCTTTATTTTTATGCAAGCTTGGGGAGGATAACATATGCCTGTTGATATAATCTCATCCTTCGGATGAGTCCTTTGGAGTATGTTTAACGAACCCTAAGAAGGAGTGGGTCGGTCCCATTACGGGTTTTTCGATGTTTTTTTAATGAGTCCAAAGATAGAAAACTCAAAGTTTTTTCATGATTATAGAGTCTGGAAAAACACTTAAAAGAGAACTCTCTCCATTCCTTTTTCGTAAAATAGTTCGATGTGACCAAAAAAGTGATAAATTATTGCCCATCAAATGTCTTATTCGAATAATTTTATGAGTGTGGACAAAACAATATTGCTCGGCCATCTTTTCATTTTTAAAGAGCGTGAAAAGAGTTTAAAGGATACTCCTGTGTGTTTTCGTCATTTTTGTGTTACCATGACGAGTACGAAAAGATGAGAAAATTATACTCGGTTACGTTGTCATGTATTTTTGAGTGCGAGAATGAATGAAGAATGAGCTCGAAGTTTTGTTAAAAACTAAAAAAAAAGCAGTCGTACAGGCGACGAAAAAATAAAAACATCCATACTCTTTCGTGTGGACCCCAAAGTCATTGTATCTGCAAAAGGTCACACTCATAGGGCCATTAGTCATTAGGTATGATAAATAAGATGATATAAAAATCAACAAAAATGGTAAAAAGTAAATATAAGTGGGTAAAAGGGCTTTTACCATAGTCATTGTGATTTGTCAAGAACTTTGCCCAAAACAACTATTTTTTACCTCAAATTTCATTGTTCGATCGCGGGAGTCATAGGAGACCATTTGGCGAACCGTCTCCATCAACAAGGCAGGCTCTTGATTTCCCATATTTTCCATGGTTTATTTTTCATTTTCATTGGCAAATTTCAAGGTTTTGGGTTTGTTTTAGGGCTAAAACTTGCGCCCGGGCGTTCTCGCAGGCTAGCCATATGGGACATGTGAGAATGCATGATTCTCATAGGCGACCCCAAAGGAACCTGTGAGAACCTCGCAGTGTGCCAAAGGGGCACCTGCGAGGGCCGCAAAATGAAAATTCAAAAAGATTTTTGCCGAATGAAACATATGCCAAGGTTTGAAATGAGTTGCTGATCCTTGTCTTATGGTTCTTGTGCAGGTAATTGACCATCATAATGATGGAGTGGCAAGAGAGAGAGCATGAGGAAGATGATGCTATTACCGGGAATGACCCGAGTACCATTTCTTCCCTCTGAGACTACAAGATTATGAAATTCTTCCCGATTCCGGGCATGAGAGCCCAACTTAGACTACTGGAGTACCTGGTCCATATGTGGGACATAGATCAGCAGTTGTTTCATGTCGGAGTCCATACCTTGACCTTGGATATTGAGGATGTCTATTTCCTCACAGGCTTGTCACGACACAGGTATCATGCTACTCTAACTGGAGGCAGAGGTGGCGGGCTCCCCATGAGCGAATATTGCCGCCAGTATTGTGTCCCTAAAGCGGAGAGGAGTAAAGGTAAAGTGGCTATCTGGGGGGTCCAAGATTTGACCCTTCACACCATATTATTCACTATTTCTCACATGGTTGGGAGCACAGCTCCACACATGGCTCTTCAGAGCTATTTTCAGTACACCATAGAGTGTACAGAGCCTCGAGTCTTTAACTGGTCAGATGCAATCCTTCACAGTATGAAGAGGAAACTAACAAAATGTAGAAAGGGCAAGCTGAAACAATTTGGGTATGGATCCCTTTTAGTATCCTTCTTTCTAGAGAGGGTTCCATTGTTGCGGTTACAGGTTGAATGGGGCGTACTGGCTCCGGAAGACTCGAGGATGTTGCGGTGGTGCAACCTAATGGCTCGGCATGTGGCAGGGCCTATCATCAAATACAATGATGCCTTTTTTGACTGGTTGTGGCCTCAAATGTTAATGATTTATGATTATGCATATGCCGGGTTCGAATTCAATGGAGATCCGGATTTGGACTTACCTGAGGGTGCCCAGTGGGGTGATCTAGGCAAGAAGTATAAATTTTTTCTTTTTAAATGTTTTTTGTAATTTTTTCATATGCAATGTTTTTATGTTTTGTCAAGAACTAATTACAAAATATCTTTTTGATGACACATACGTCGGGCCCTATCGACCTCCGGGAACTTCTCCCATTCAGCGGCAAGGAGAGGTAGCTCTAGTGGCGAGGTGGGACATGGAATATTATGAAGCAGTGGAGCAGAATCTAGAGGGGTTGACTGCATGCATTTTGGATATGGCCATTGGGGAGATCCCTAGGCGTCACCAGTGCCATACAGTAGGCGTGTCTCAATCTATTGGTCAACTGCTTCATAGGGTGGCCCGAGTTGTAGTGTGCTATCATGAGTTTCATCCATGACACTATTTTGTAGAAGCCATAAGCTTCCTATTTTGAGATTTTTGGTCCTTGGACAATTTTTTTGTAAAATACTTTTGATCGTTATATATACACGACTTTTACCAGCTTATTTGGTGTTATGTTATACATGTGATATGTGATTGATTTATAAATTTCCCAAATGTTTGTCTAACACATAGTTAGCTAATGCATATGTCATTGTATTTAGACATCTAGTAATGTGTTGATACTCAATATAATCAAAATAATGTTCCAGGAGGTGAATTCGTAAATATCCCCATAATAAAGTAGGACTTTAGATAGCATAGACATTACTTAACTGTAGTACTACTAGATGTGAATTAATTTAGATAACCAGGCAGTGAATACCAAGAGAAATAGTGTCGATCAATAATTCAATGACGACGTTATATTCTGCAATGTTATTGGTTGCTCGATTGAAACACACACCTCATAAATTGATGAGTTTGTTTGTAGGTGCTTAAAGTGCCCAAGCAACAGAAGCAATTTTTTGAGTACTACGGCTAGCACCATCAGTGAAGCCAATGTAGGGTGCCGAAGACTCTAACATCTGGAAACCAAGTACAATGCAAAATAAGCAGTCAAGGGTAGAGGCCAAATAACGCAAAATCAAAACAAAGCACTCAAAAAGTATGGTACAAATAAAAATATAAGCACTCATGCATAGTACTTCTTTAAGTACAACCCATTTCTAGGTTCACTCAAAGGGATACCATCGTAGTCCACTAACTCGTAGGCTCCTTTCTCTAGAACTCATTTAACGATATAAGAACCTTGCCACATAGCTTCAAACTTTCCAGCTCCTAGGATATCTCGATCCTGTTCGTAGAGGAGAACTAGATCGCCTTTGGAGAAAACATGAGGTTTGACATGTTTGTCGTATTGGGCCTTGACGTGTTTTTTCTGGGCTTCTATGACTAGGGTAGCGTCGCAACGAGTCTCGTCTAATCGCATGAGGTGCAACAAACATTCTTCTTCTACAGAAGTGTTGGGTAGGAGTTCGATGGCTAGTTTTAAGGAGGGTATCTCACATTCAATCGGTAGGATGGCTTCCAAGCCATAAAATAATTTGAATGGTGTAAACCTAGTAGCACACTTAACGAACGTTCGGTACGCCCACAATGATGAAAACAACATCATGTGCCAACTTGTTTTGTGAATCCCTATCATTCATAGGAGCATGGTAATAAGGACCTTGTTTATTGCTTCAACTTGGTCATTGGCTTGTGGGTAATAGGGTGTCGAGTTTTCATGGTGAAGACCCAACTTTGCACTGAGTTTGGACATCATGGAGTTTCTAAAGTGGCTTCCGTGATCGGTAATGATAGCCTGAGGAACACCAAAATGAGCAATGATGTAATTGAATATGAACAATGCGGCTGTCCATCCGGTATTGTCGAATGTTGGCATCACCTCGACCCATTTAGAAAAGTAATCTATGGCTACAATGATGTAACCATGCCCCCTCGGCCGAGTGAGGGTGACATGTCATGAAATCGATACCCCATTTTTCAAATGGATCAACGGACACTATAGGGTGTAGAGGAGCAGGGTGTGATCATATCTTGTGGTTGTAGGTTTGGCAGGCATGGAATTTTTGGATGGAAATAATACAGTCGTTAAATAACAAAGGAAAAAAATAGCCAACATGCAAGATTTTATGAGCAGTAGTGTAACATACCCACTAACTCAATCAAATTTTTCGTTGATTTCTACTGATACAGAGCCCCCGAGTTACCTACGGTGGCCTAGTGCAAACTATTTATTTCTCTCTCTCTGTTCCCATGTGCTATGGTAATGTCAAACT
>ML792395.1:1357889-1376644 GCA_009831015.1 Picea engelmannii | reverse complement strand
AATCTTAGAATTGTGCACACTTTAATGATTAAATTACTTCCTCAAAAGGAAATACCATTCTTGTAGTTTGGCCCAGCAGGCAATCGGTCTTTCCTATGGGCTTACCTTACTTCCATATCCATGACCCTCTGCTTCCTACAATTCATTTCTCAATCAACCAAACAAATTGTTAGATTCTCCATGTACATATATATATATATGTGTGTGTGTGTGTGTGTGTGTGTGTGTGTGTGTATGTATGTATGTATGTATGTATGTATGTATGTATGTATGTATTCAAACGTAATTCAACATTTCAAAGGGTTTTAACAACTGTGCCACTATCCTCGGACACATTCATACCCAATACATTCTTGCATTGATTTCAAGTTTGTCACACTTTAGGACCGGTTCTTGGTCATGGGGTGTTGGGATTTAACCGATCCTCTCCTCATATGGTTTACTCGTTTTCATTCATTCTTTCAATAGAATCCACACTTCATGTTATAGGCCGATCACGACCCCAAATTGGTACATATTAAACTTAAAAGTTTCGCATGAATGCACCCACGCATTATGCCTTCATTAATAACCAAGGTGCCAACATTCATGGCCACCCAAATTTGATTTTCTCTAACACCTATACCACGTGAATAAAAATGTTGGAAGGTCTTCCTTCCTCAATGAGAAATCCATTGTTTGTCTTTTATGCAAATATGCATTTCCTGGAAGTAATTCCAAGCAACGTGCTATCCATGAGCACTTTTGTTTCCAATCGTTCTTTGATTGGTCCATGTGTTCATGACATATTAGTTCATGAATTCTTCTGAAGGTTACAATCGGTCTTTTAGTACCAGAGGTTCGTTCCTCCATTATTCAGGTCATCCTCCCCGAATCATACCCTACTTGGGTATCCAAGGCATACAACTGCCCTTTCAATTTTCAGGTATAGCATGCAATAATAAATATTTCGGAAGGGGTTCTTACCAAATCCCTTCATACCCTGTGCCACACAGGCATGAATACCTTTATACCTGTTCTTGGCTGCTTGCACCCTTTCTCTATCCTCTACCTTATCAGTAGTACTTTAGCGGGATTTCCACAGTCCCTTCAACAACCTTTCTACCGCAGCCTTTCCATGGTCACTCTCTACTTGAGGTTGTTCATTATTGGCAACTGTCTTCCTCAAAAGTTCCAATATTATTCCTTTCTACACATGACATTCACCATAGGCATATTAATTTTCATGAAATCGAAATGCAAATATCATAGCGTTTAATAAAAACATTTTCAGGAATGTCTAGCATATTAGTATGCACTTTCATCACATTATCCTTAATGTTTTTCATGAGTGTAACACAACAATTATTAATCATTTTCACAGTATTACAACCATCATTATTATGGTGTCAAAGCATTTTCGTTCTCATCCCCTAAAAGCGTGATGCACAGTCAAAGAAAGAATTGTGGGCTCTCCCCTTCTTCCAATTCTTTCTACCTCGCATGGGGATTTTCAGCCCAGTCAAGTTATCTCTAAGGCCTCACTGCCTTTCCTTAATCACAGCTTCAACCAAGATGTATCAATTAAACGTACTCATTTATTCAGTTAATCATACTCAGGGGTTTACTGGCATCTTACCAACCAAACTGGTTTCCACAACTGCTCATTTTTTGAGCAGCCCTGGTTTAGGCCCATCCTAACTCTTAGGATACTTCAACATGCTTTAGTAGCAACTCTTTGTTCATAATGGGTCAGGAACGTGTGCATCCTACACACTTCCATTAGGTTATCAGAATGGTCACTATTCGGTCATTAGTCTTCTATTACTTACATGATTCTTATACATGGACATACCTTGCAACCCATTGTCCAATCCTTCAACCATTATCAGGGTTGTGACTTTGTTCCTCTGACAGAGACCTTATACAATTCCTCCACCGGGAACTCCTTCAGCATGCAACTTCCTCGTTGCAGATCCATCACCANTGTGATGGCCTCAACCTTGAGTTAGCTTTTTAGTGGTCTACCAAATATTCCCTTAAGGAATATAAACATGCATCTTTGTTAACTTACATCTATGATGTACTTAACCACTTTCCTAATCCTAAGCCTTCATGTAGCTGTCATAGTTATATTTCATAGCCTACATACATTTCCATTTTTAAAATTAGTCATCTTAGGATTTATTCACAGTCCTTCTCATTGTGATCTGCAAAGGCATAAACATTTGCCTCTTATCGTGACAACAGAGCATCCTTGCTTGTTTACTCTTTCATTTAATTGCATTGGATTTTTTTTTTCCTGGGGATATGGAGTACATTCCCTTTAAGCTATCCTTCAAGACAGATCCTTCACGACTCTTCAGAACGGATTCAACCATGCATCCATGGTATTCATTCAATTTTGGCAAGTGTAAGTCTTGCCTCACGTTTCACTCATCAGGGCCATCATGTTGGGCCTTTAGTATATTTATACTCTTACATCATACATGTGCATTACTTGCACATTATATATATCATTCATACCTCACTGGTATGAGTATCAAGCTTCTTAATAGGAAGCTCCTCGGTGCATTAAACTCATGCACTATTCATCATACTAGCTTACACCCTCTCCTCACGTGACCACCAGTGGTGACCACGATCCAAATTTAAAAGGGCGCTTCGCATTTCGCGATTTCGGGACTTTTATTATGGAAAACCTCGAATCCTTCGATCTCCAGAATTGCAAAATTTTCTCTGAACGATCAATGGTCCAATTCTCTCCTTGATCAACGACTATGATCTTTTCGCGAATTCCTCATTGCTTCTCCCGAGCCTTTTGGTCTTGCAAAATTTCGGTATCTCCTCCCAACTAACCAGTGTGCTATTTCCTCAGATCAAACAACCTGAAACGTTTCGGTTCTTTCTGGATGGATCTCGACTCTAGATCCCATCCAATATTCAAAATTCTTTCCTGAAGGATTTCTCCTGCTATATCTTCTGAGATTTTTTTTTTTAAGTTACTTACAGGACTAATCTCATAGTCCCAACTCATATGGGTGTTACCCTCTCTTTATGGAGATGATCAACAAGGGTCACTCTTGGGAATTAGCAACAGTCTCAAAGGACTCCTCAAATAGGTTATCCTCATGGTCGATTCTAACCATTATAGGTCAGGTAAATCTGACCTTACGTATTTTCACCAGTCCTCTCAATCATGAGGAATTGTATGCTCAAGGTTTAGTCTCTTAATAATGCAGTGGTCATAACGTTCTAAAGATCCTACCCGTCTTTACCAGATTTCCCGAATCATGAAGGGGTTCTTCCTTTGGGTATCAATCCTTACCTAACCAACCATCTTAATCACAAGAGACTCTACCTGCTTTAGTAGGTATCCATTGTTACGCTAAAACAGAACCACTCAGTTCATGTCCCTTGTCTAGCTTGTGCAGCTTCATAGCACAATTTATTCTACCTCTGTCATTCACACTCAAATATTATCCATGATAATGATCAGTGATCCCTCCTCCTATAAGAGTAGTTTCCATTTTAATAGAAGGGTTATAAGAATTTCCAATTTACAATTTCATGCTGCAGTCCTTCTCCTCAAAGAGAAATGCAGATAACAATATCTTCTAACGCGGCTCGTGCCTTAGCCCAAGCAGGCCAAGTGTTGCAACCATGCTCTGATACCACTTTGTATCATACCCACTACCTCAATCAAATTTTTCGTTGATTTCTGTTGATATAGGGCCCCCGAGTTACCTACGGAGGCCTAGCGCAAGCTAGTTCTTTCTCTCTCTCCATTCCCATGTGGTCACAGATCATGATCACAGTTCAAATGAATGCAATGTATTTTGAATTTCATGTCTTGATGCTATGGTAATTTCAAACCGTTTGGCTTTGCAATCATCGAACCTCGACAGGGCTAGCAACCGACCAATAGGGACGAATCCCAACAGGGCTAGAGAATAGCCAATGAGAACAAGCCCCGTCGCACGGTTATGTGGAGTATAGGTGGCAGAGGGGGAAGTACGACACAATAGTCGATAGGACAGGAGGGGGCCCTACTTCACACGCCACACTATTCCAGACCCCCTCCCCCACTAAAGGCAGAATGGAAAGGGGGGTCTGGAATCCACCTGAGCATCGTTGATCATGATGAGTTAATCTCGACTGTTTGAGAGTTTCTCGTCCAATTCTGGACCCCCCCCTACTGCTAAAGGCAGAACAGTAAGGGGGATCTGGAATAGAACCTCAGCCGTAGATCTGGGTGGGTGGAGTCTGGGTGTTCAGATCTGGCCGCCACTTACCCTAAAGCATATTCATGTCCTAGCTTAAGTTGACGTCTCATCTCCACATCTAATGGTCATTACAGACGCTAAGATCCTCAAAAGAATCTTGTCCGTTAATCGAGGTTTATCATCACGAGAAATTGGACTCTCGATCACAAGACTCCAGAATCCTCGATCCCTTGTTTCTCGACGTGGTTAATCTCTCGACACGTAGCCTCTGCAAATCAGACGGCTCAGATCTACTCTGGGGTTTCCACCATGAAAATTCCCAAATTCATGTCAACAAAAATCCTGATTTCGTGATTCCTGATGAGCCAATTCACCGATATGGTCCCTTACATGTTATCCCTCCTGGCTAAACTCCTGGCCCACGTGACCACTATCTCACAAGACCGCAACCTTGTCCCCCATCGGAGTTTCAAACATCACAATGTCGAAATGCATAAACATTTTGTCCTCGGAATCCCCGATATCCCGATATGATGTCAGCTTCCGCTAGTCCCCTAGGATAGACCTTTGGTCCACATGACCTCCCTCTATATGACCGCAGTCATACCACCTATCGGGGCTTCGGGGTTTCAAATGTTGAAATGCATTTGCCCACGGGATTGCCAATCCCTCGAATACCGATTCTCCTCTATGATGACAGCTGGCCCGCAATGGAAGTTTCCTCTTTATCAGGGTTTCAGACTTCATGATTCCAAATTGCATAAACACCTTGTTACCAGGATTCCCGATATCTCGATGACCTAAATGCCAATAGATGACTTCTTGTCGGGACTTTCCCCGACGGCTCCGATTGCTGCCGCGCGTCCTCCTCTGATGGACGGTCTAGATTTGTGTCGAGGTTTTCAAGGTGGACTTACTTGATCTCCTGTTCACGAGAATGTCGATATCCCGACTCCTGACACCTCGATCTCCACCATGTGTCTCCACTAACGGACAGTCCAAATCATTTCTGGGTAATTTCCCATGGAAATTCCATATCTCATGTCATCGAGGCTTCTGATTTCTCGATATGTGAAACCCTGATGATCCAACCCTCCTTTTAGGATTTTTCCTTCTGTACACAAGCTTAACTCTCGTGCAACTTCTGTCAGATTCGATGGCTGACAGGTATCTGCTCAAGATCTGATGGCTCAGATCTATCGCACCTCGCACATTCTTCCACTACTTCGTGGATGTGGAAAGATCAATGGTCCAAATGTTCTCATGGACCTTGGGGGTCTACGATCCTAAACTCTTCACTACCCATGAAGACACAGGGAAAACCAAGTGGTAAGGATTTTAACGCCCCACTTTCTCCTACTAATCTAATGGTCATGGGGGAACGCAGATTTCCCGATGGAATCTCATCCGTTGATTTGATATTCCATCCTTAAGATGCCATGTTGGGTTTTTAAGAGGATTGTTTCCCTTCATACATAGTTACTAAGGCTTTACGCCTTCACATTTACCTTCCAGGTTCTTGAGGGGTTATTCAAGGAGAGTATCTCTATGGGGAGACTTACTCAGGGTACTTTCTATGGTCAAAAGGGTATCATCCAACCGAGGTCCAGACATGAAGTCTGAAATAGAACAGTACACATGTAAATAACAATTCATGAGGACATAATCCATACATAGTCCTTCTATACAAATATACAACTACTAGTACTAATCAAAATACTATACAGACCTTCTTATAATGAAATCATTCATAGTTTCACAGCTTATGGGCATAATCATCAGAATGAACATATACATATATTTCAAGATGCCAAAGGAAAAACACTTATCAGGAATAACACCAGGGGTTAAGCAACTACTGAGAGGGCTGCTCTTTTCCACCCAACCGTAGGCTTAGCGACTCCAAACGGATTTACCACTAGCCACCCCCGAGCTGAGACCATGATGCTGTGAGACTGCGTCTCTCTGTCTGCCAGTGACTAGGAGTGAAGGTTGCAATCCTTCCTCTCTGCTATCACTCACTCTGCGTAATGAAAAAGTTCCCCTCGCATCTAGCCCCTTCAATCGCTTCTTCCCCACGCATTATCCTCTTGCGAGGTTGTGTGTGGCGCGATTACCCTCATGTTGATCAGGCCTGATGGCTCTACGGATAGGTAGTTCACCTCCCCATCCCTCATTAAGACATCAACCTACCAGCCTGCAAGGCATTAAATTCAGTGCCAGCGAGCCGCTTTTGGTTCTCTGGGCCAGTGGAGTCCAAATACGGTAATTAATTCTCAGTGGAAGTTAACGCCACCTTTTCAGATGCCTTCCATAGCTATCGTGGTCTCTTTTTCATCACATCCCCTCTCAGCAGTCCTGCAATATAAATTCATAATGTTATTTACATTCATCGACCTTCTTCAGAAGGTCCATTCACATCATACATTCACATTTTCATCATGTTTAGCATGGTAATTCCTATATTAGGATTAATTACAAATTTGGGGGAAATAGGGTGTTACAAGTAGCATACCCAAACATGTGACCACCACATGCTCCGGAGTGGCAGTCATTGAGGGCTTTCTCGGCTTCATCAAAAGTGAGGTAGCGTAAAAACACTTAGTCAATTCCACGATGATAAAGAGTATCACCGAGGATAATATACTGATGGGCTTGGTAACGGATTCGACGTCAGTAAGTGCTAGAAACATTAGGCCGGAAAGTCTGGGTTTGAAGATATATGATGATATCTCCATTTCAAAGGTCATCGGAACTGATCATGAAAAGAGATTCATCAAGTAATGAATCTGCTGATACATTTTTCGTCTCAGGGCAGGGAAGATCACATATCAACTCGACAAACACTAAGGATTTCTTGGACTTAGCGCGTTCGAATTCTAAGTCAAACTCCTATAGTATCACGATCCATTTGGAGTATTTTCCCCCTAGCAGTTGGCGTGTAAGAATGTGCTGCATAGGGTTGCAAGTAGAAATAACGGTAGTTTTGCGAGAGAGGATATAGTGCCGGAAATGTTGTATTGCTTGGACGGTTGCCAAGGCCAGTTTTTCAACATGTAAATACTTGGTTTCAGTAGTCGTGAGATTTCAAATCAAGTAATAGATGACATGTTCATCGTGGGAATCATCTTCCTGGATGAGAACCATAGTGATGGTAAGGTCCGAGCCTGCGAGGTAGAGGAAATAATCACGATGGTAATTAGGGGGGAAGATTAGCGGGGCACGTGTCAATGATAGTTTCAAAGCTTCGAAGGCTTTGTTGGCAGTGGTGTCCCACACAAACTCAGACCCTTTCTTGAGTAGTTTCGTAAATCCAAGAGTTAGCTCAGCGTAGTTTGGGATGAAACAATGAAGAAAGTTTTCCTTCCCTTGCAAAATTTGTAACTGGTGAAGTGAGGAAGGGGGAGGAAGATTGAGAATTGCCTCTACCTTCAAAGGATCAACCTGGATCCCCTGACGTGAAACGATGAAGCCTAGAAGTTGGCTGGATTTTACGCAGAAAACACACTTGTGGGGATTCAAGCGTATATGGTAAAATCGACAACAAAGGAAAATGGCACAGAGGTGTATAGGATGATCATCCTGACGCATGGAATGGGCAAGTAAGTCATCGAGATATGGCTGCACAATATTCTTGATATCATGGAAAGCGTAAGACATGGCACGCTAAAAAGTGGCACCAACATTTTTTAAACCAAAAGGGAGTTTCCGGTAAGCAAACGTACCCCAAGGACAAATAAAGGCAATTTTGTGTTGGTCTGTGGGGACGATATTGATTTGATTATATCTGGAGAAATCATCCATCAGGGTGAAGATTTCGCTTCTGCCACAGTCATTGACTATCTAGTCGACAAAGGGGGTAGGAAAGTTGTCTTTAGGACAAGCTTTGTTAATGTCCCTATAATCAATGCACACGTGGATGGTGCCTTGTTTCTTGTCAATTGGAACAAGATTGGAAACCCAGTCAGTTAGGGCCACAGGGTAAATAAAGCCATCTTTGAGAAGTTTTTCAACTTCAAGCTTGATAGTGGTTGCTTTACGTGGGTGGACCAGATGAAGGTGTTGTTGGACAGGTTTGGCATTCGGGTATGTCTTAATCTCATGTATTACAATGGTAGGGTAAATACATGACATTTATTCATATCTCCAGGTGAAGACATCATGAAATTCTTGGAAAAGAGACTTGTAGTTTACAACTTCATCATGGGAACAGGAAGCTCTGATATGCACATTTTTGATGATTCTAGGTTTGATGGATATGTTGAGGGGAATCATGGGTGAGATATTGCTTAAGTTCCCTTCATAAATAACATCATGTGTAGACTCAGGAATGGTAGAAATAACAACAATGGTTGAAGGGGTCGACAACCATTGGTAACTCTTGATGGTGTGTTGTTCTAGGAAGAGAATGGAACGATGATGCCCATCGTCTCAGGGGGTGTCTACCATGGACATGAGAGACATAATCATCTCATCCATGGGAAAGACAATGCAGAAAGGATCGGGAGATGAATCATCAAGAGAAGGGGTAGTAAGAGTTGCTGATTGAATGGCTTGATAAGCGGATTCAACCAGACGCAAAGGAATTTCGTCACCATAATGAAGATGATCGCCTAGGTTAGGGACCATCCATGGGTCATGAGACTCATGGGTGTCGTGAACAGAGGTGAAGATCATGTTGATCGAAGAGACATATGGATAGACATGACACACATTGACACACATGGAGATCATGTTGATCGATGGATTTCCAACAAGTGATAGACATGACACACGTCAAGGCGCCCTCGTCGATGATTATTCTACAAATGTTCTTGTCAAAGACAATAACTTCTATTTGGAACATGAGTTGAGGGGGTAATATTGGAATGTGATCTTCCAAGTCAAAGATTATTAAATTTGTATCCATGGGGTTGATTCCACCAATATATTTCAACAATGCCTTCTGTTATGTATGACAACTTTGGAGGACTTTGAGGGATGACATCGCAGATGGTGCTTGGGATAGATCTTTGACAATGTTGTAGTTCTGGGCAGCACATGCATGAGGATTGAAAGCCAATTTCTGAACAAATCCCTTTGGGGGAGGGTGAAGAACTATATCGAGGCTCCGTCGTTTGAGATGAAGAGGACCATTGGTAGGTGGGGTCATAAGAGAGGTTTGAACCAATGAAGGTGGTATCGTATCAACCTTCTCTTTGGAAGAAGAATAATCTTTGGCTCAAGTGGTAAGTGTGATGTCATTCTTCTTTGAATCACCGGTACACATTAATACATAAGATGTATTGGAGGGGGACGATTGGTCATGAATGACGAATTGAGCCTATTTTTGAGAGGGGAAGGGTTGTGACGATATGGTCGGAGTGGGAGGTTTTGGGGTGCCTTGAAGGAATTTGTTAACTTCAACGTGACGTGGAAAATCCTTCATGTAGTGATCATCACCACAGATAAGACAAGGATATCGAGGTTTGTGCTTATCCCTATCGTCAACAGGGGGTGCTTTAGTTTTCTTAGTTTGTGGATTATTTTTTTCCTCCTTGGTCTTACCCTTTCCTCCCTTGGATTTATTTTTGCTGGCAGCGGTAGATTGAATAACATTTACCTCAGAAGTCTTTTCGGTGGGAGGGGTAGGAGATGGAGCATTTTGAACATTAGAAGACATAGATTTGGGGTTGTTTCCAGAGGTGTGGATGGAATGAGGTTGGGCATGGAAGGTGCCAATCACACCATCGGTAGCATGTGAAGCCGCAGGAGTGGTTGAAGTAGTAGAAGTAGAAGCACGAGGTGCGTCAGGGAGCAGGTCGTAAAGAGTACACGTTTGTGAGTAAACGAGGTCTAGATATTGGGCATGACTGATTGCCTGTTCTTCTGTGACAACTCCACCCATGGAAATGTCACAAGCGATGTCATTCATGAATCATTTCATGAACCATTCTTCCAACAATTGATCGGGAAGTTCAATCTTGATGAGACGTCTTCTGTGACGCCACTCATGAATGTGATCGGAGATGTGAGTGGCTTTTGTCTATTTGAAAGAGCTCAAGATCTCGGTTCCGGTTTCATATCAGATTGGTAGCTGGTAGTGGGTGAGAAAATCCATGGCAAGGGTGTTGAATTCGATGAAAAAACCTCATGGTAATTCTATGTACCACTTCACGGCGGATCCTGTGAGGGTTCGTTGAAAAAGACGTAGGCGAATAGAGTCATCCATCAAAGAGTTGGATGAGCACCAAAGGTGAAAATTCATGATGTGATTGTTGGTATCTTCTCCTGGTTTTCCATCAAATTTAAGGATGTCTGATGGTAATTTGGCCGGTATTGTAGGCCAGTGAGGAGAGTGATGGATAGGATCATTCAAAATTATCGATAGATCCGGTAGGTCCAAGGTGGCTAAGAAGGGTAATTGTCTATTCACATGTGGGTACTGGTGAGTTTGGGGAGGGAGTAATGTCGGTAGACCAGTGGGACCATAAGTAGTTTTCATATAATGCGACGTTCCGGGTAGTTTTGGTTGTTGGTGTGGAGGCAAGTAATTCATAGGGTTATACCCTTGAATAGGAACTTGGGGCTGGGGGTTCGAGCCCCAGATAGGATTGGACGTGCTTGGGTATGGTTGGCCTGTGCTGGGGGGAGAGATGGAGCTAGCTTGAGGATATTTCCCCCTAGTCGAGAAAGGATTACATTGAACAAGATAATTCTAGTACTGGTCCAAGGATGAAGGTATATTTTTTCCAAAGGGTGGGGTTGGTTGGGGTTTCCCCCCAATCGGGGGTTAAGTCCCAATTGGAATTTTTCCTGTAAAAGGGATATGGGTTTGGCCTCCTTGGTGAAATTTTCCACCAACAAGAATTTGGTAATTAGATGTGAATGATGAAATAGTGCCACTAGGATTTGTACCTTTGACAGAAGACATAAGAGGTCCTTTGAACAGGGGTGGAGGAAGTGTCAGAATGAAATTGGGAGGGGAGTGCTCAGAAGGAGTGGAATCACCGGGAGTCCTGAACGTTATCTGTGAAGGAGTGGCGATAGAAGCATTCAATGCATGATATCCGGGTGGAAGGGTCGGGGTGACTTTGGGTGAAAGCAGTGTGCCAATGGGATCTTGGCTGGTTGTCGTGATCTTGGTGTGTGGACTCTTGGTTTCCGAGGCCATTATGTAATGGACCATATTTAGAGGGATAGTCAAGACGTGGTTGGTTGATGAAGTTTCTGTACCAGGAAAATAGTAAACAGTAGTAAAAGGTACTCTGTCCAGATCAGATGTCTCGGGAAGTTCATGTGCAATAGTGATATCAACACCATCTCCTGAGCCGAAGAGATCTTTCCTAAAAAGGCTAGTAGCCCAAAAAGGATCTTGACCCTCAGGTCCAAGGTAAGGTCTAGTTGGTGATCCAGAAGATTGAACAACTAATTCTCCGGAAGCATTAACCCGCACAATATGTCTCTCAGAATCGGGGTGAAGTCGAAAGTCCTCTCGAGAATTGGAAATTCAGAATGTCTCTAGAGAGTCAGTTCTTTCCACATGTGGAGTGGTGATGTCCTGGACTTCACTCTGTTGAGGAGAGACCTCCAGTGAGCTGGCAGGCAAGGGTTGAGAACCTTCGAGATCTTCTGGGGGTAAACCTTTCATTCTATGTGAACGACATGGAGGTTCAATTGTGATTGAGTTTACAACTTACAAAAGAGATTTCAAGGTCTGCTCGGGTAAAAAAACGACACACGCTAGTAAAATCTAGGAAGAAAAACCAAACAAAAAAGACCTTCTAATATCGAGGTCACTAGTTGGTGATGAAATCCAATGTCGCAACGATGAGACAAGAAGGGGTTGGGCTAGGGTGGAAAATTTATGTCAACGACCTTCTTAACGGACTTACACCCTAGTGCAATCTCCCACACATAATCGTGGGTATACCCTCCAAGGAGTTCGAGTGAGTTTGGCCAACATCGATTCCAGGTATAGTGAAGACTTTCCCCTTCACATTCACCTTATGTAAGAACCTCAGAAGATAGGCAACTAAGGTTACCACCAACAACAACAATGACTGGGGGGGCAATCGACAGTCTGATCCACACGCAAGGGCAGGGTATCTGGCCCAAAATTAGCTTGAGAGGCTTCCACTCATCACTGTGGGTATACCTTCAAGTGACCCTCGTAATACATGCAATCTCTACATTAATATCAACAGAGTAGGGTGAGTAAATCTATCAATCTCGATGCGACCTCAGGTTTGACCCCTGTGTGAGAAGGGCTTCCCAGGACAAAATGTTGCAAATGGAATTTGACACTCCCTATCACAAGATACTATTGTGTGTTTTGTACTTTGGAGAGTGTGTCTCACTACCTGTTCCAAAGATCTAGCCTAGCTAATGTTGGTGTATTAGAGCCCTAGAAAAAGTTACTAGTTAAATTTTACAATTTCGCAATATTATTAAGGGTTGTTGTTACTCAAGAGGACATGGAGATGAAACCAATGTTGTATGAGACTTTGACCCAAAAATGTGGAATTAGGAATGAAATATACAAGTTTCATTCGATGAATCCTACTTACGGGAGAGATAGAAGAATTTTCCCGAACAACATGAACTATAATGCACGAGTCTTTAAGATGCAATATCAAACAATCACTTAGTAAGGCAAATTCTCTACTCGTGTTTTTTTAATATTTAAATATTGCTATTTTTGAATAACAGGTTGCTTAAAAGAAAATGTTTTTAATTTTGATTAGAAACCAACAAGAGATATGGAACTAAAAGAATAAGCAACCAACGAAAACAAAACAAAACACACAGCAAAATCCCAAATAAATCTTTCAATGAAGACAAAAAGACAAATTGACAAAAAGAGTCTTTTCAAATGCACATGGGTAGATGTTTCCAAGTAATAAACAATTGAAAAGATAATCACTCTCAACTTTTAAACCATTGACATACTCTTGGACCAAACAAGCACCTGGATACTAAGATCGAAGATTATGCCCTTGTTCGAAGAAGAGGGGTCAAGAAGTAAAAGTCGAGACAAATTGAACAAAGAGGGCTTTTGATTTCCAAAATCCAATCACTCATGGGGTCTAAAGCTAAGAAAAATCCAATCAATGATCAAAGAAGTTCCTCCTAGACACATAAACAAGTTTGGGTATCTCAGGACATAAAAGTCTTAAACCAAAAACATTTGCAAGAGGGTTCGCAGGCTAGCAGTGTATTACAGTGAAAGAATCCAAGATTCTCGTAGGCTGAACAAAGATTGTCTGTGAGGGGTTCACATTGGACTTAACACCAGGGTGAGAACTCAGTTAATTCTTGTAGGCCACTAAAGGGTATAGTGTGAGAATGCTGGTAAACAAGAAAAAATTAGAAAAAGGGCTAAATTTATGAGGGAACTTCAGGACCCAGGGAGTTAGTGAGGGTATCCTCAAGACTCAGAGATTGATGGGAATGAGAAATTGTAGCTCAAGAACAAATGGCCAAGAAAAAACCAATAAAAACCAATAAAAATGCGTATCCTCCCCAGTGGAGTTGCCAATTTTGTTATTGGACAAATCAGTAGGTTCAGACACTAACAGATCTCCCTAGATATGCCTAGATCTAGAACAAAACAAGACAGGGAACTACTATTTCCCCAAGTTGTGACCATTGAATCTACTAGCATAGAAGGACAAGTAACATACCTTTAGATCGCTTTCTTAGGTCTCTGTTGTTCCTGCTTCGCTCCGATGCTCTCATGAAATCAAGTCCAAGACAACACAAACCAACCAAAGTGAAGATAACAAATTATATTCAAAATTCAACGTATGCATATGATCAAGGAATTACACAATAAAATAATAATGATTTTATGGGAAAGGGACATGCCTCCGTATCATATTATATAGAAATAGAAGATTACAACCTGATCACCTTGATGTCGTAAGCTTCCTTTTAGTGGCCCTTGGTTCCAACACACACTTGTTCTACAATAATATGAATAATATCTAGCCCAACTTGATAGGTCAAATGAGAGCTCCAAGCTCTTATCCAAGCAGAATTCCTCACACAATTCTTTCACCAATTCTTCATTCAATCTTGCTTAACCTTTTCCATGAGAAACCTTTCAATATATAGGATAAGGAGAGATGGTTACATGGATGAAGATGATCCCACCAAATCAGAGAAGTCAGTAGGATGCCAACCATGTGAATGCCAACTCATCCTCTAGAAGATTCCCTTCTAGAAACTTCGAGACTTCTTCTTTTCTCCAAGCTTAAAAACAGGTTCGCACCCTGCCTATATCACAACCTGCGAGAAGTTTGTACCCTAGATGTGGGTGGCCTGCGAGAATCAGGAATTCTCGCACCCTAATACATAGGTGACCTATGAACTCACTTTAAAAATATGTTTTCTGGAGGAAGATATTAGTCAACTTTCTCAAGAAAAAAGTCCTTGTTGCGAGCCTAAATACAACATTGTCGAAATGCCACCAGAGTGACCAAAAAGATGTGTAACAATAGTTCATTCAAACTATGTGTCTACTTGTACATTTATGCCAGGAAAAAAAGAAAACAAAAACATTAATGCACACTACCATTTACATTACTTTTCCTATTCAAAAAATGTCACCAGGTCTAAACTTGTAACACCCAAAATACTATCAATAGAGGGCTTGAACAACCACTGAACTAGACAAGTGTTCATCGGGGACATAATGGTCATCCATAGCACCTACTTGGACAAGGAAAACAAAACTAGATCCATTATGCGTGCTGACATGATAGACAAGGAGGCATTGATGACAGTCACACTGACTATTTCCACACAACTTGTCCAGAAACATGCAAAAAAGATATAGCTAGGTAATGGGATATCCATTACAACTTTTAATATATTTCCCAAAACAGTATATGATTTTGGTGATTGTGATCGGATTATATTGCTCAACGAAACAAGTATTGTGGAAAACATTCCTGCTATTTGTTTAGAATATCGTTTCGTCCTGGACGCAACTATCAACCAACTTGTGCAGAGCAACGACATTTACCCAATCGAAACCATTGGCACAACTATGACACTCATGAGAAAACTTGGCTCGCAACACATTCTCCATATAAAATATGGATAATTAGACAACGACAAGGCCATGGTACCGTTCTCCATATCCAGTTTTGTCCTTTACTTTCCCATGTCCATGTATCTTGGTTAATTTACACAAATATTTCACTGTTCCATGTTGCAGTTGCAATTGTTCGATACATATTCAAATTTTTTTCGTCAATGGAACAAAAATTGCATAAAGGGAAATTTCCACTTCTTCTCTTCAAAAACATAACAAATAAAAGATATGTTAATTAAATGATATTTCGCACAACCCAAACAAAATTTGTAACATAATTGTGAGAAGACATAGTACAGGATCTCAAGAAACTAACTAGCTCTACAACTGTTGTGCGTATACATCTACAGATTCATCCTCACTTTGCTCATACAAATAGCCTTCAACAAATTTATGCAGTTATTTATTTATTTAATTGGTGCAGTTGTATATTATATTTTTCAATATATTAACTACTATGTTCACGTTTCCAGGTTGAAGGTGTTTTGGTTGCAGCGAATGCGTACTCAACCCCCTTTGAGCCTATATGTGAGAAATGAAACTCTTTTGCTTCTTCTTTCATATGTGAGATATAGTAAAAAATGTCCATACATATATAGACATTGCCTCAATGCTGCCATCCAAACCATGGGCAACACAATCGTGCATTGTACAATTAGACAATCTCTGTTACAAGATGTGCTTCCTGGGTTAGTAGAATTGTCATATGAAGCATACCTATAGAAAAAGGAAAACATTGTCTACAAGTTGCATGACTTTTAGATACATAGCAAATTTACCTTAAATTAGGACAATGCAATATTGCATATCGACTGGAAAATAAATAAATCATATCAAGCTTTGGTAGGAAACGGAAATATCTCATGTGTGTATGTAATTTTTCTTCAACACCTAAATGAATATTCATCAGAATCAAGTTCTTCATAGTTTACATCTATAGCTATAAAATCCTCTTTCTAGAGATTTTGTCTCTTCTTGTGCACTTGAAACAACAAGGAGAATCTAATTACAAATGCAATTAATGTTGTTATTTTGATGTTTTTTTTTCATCTTCCAGTAAGAATTTTTCATATTTGTTGTGGTGTGCAAATTAAAAAAAAATTGGTGGTTGGATGTCACTTTGATGGAGTCTGCATGTTTTTGGGTGCCCAAATTGGACAATTGTTTTCCAACTATATAGCCATGGCAGGATTTCTGCAATTTTTTTGGGTACCCAAATAAAAAAAATGGTCTCCAACTATACATTTATGGTATGGTATTTGCAATTTTCTCGATGCCCTAATTGAAAAAAAGGGACTCAACATGGATTGAAACATGAGCTTGATATTTTCAGATCTTTCTATAGAGATTGGGGAGTTCGGGCATTGGAATACATACAGGAAGGTGCAGTTATTGGTGATGTACACGTGCATAATATTGTTCAGTCCATAAATGGGAAGCATGAGAGAAAACCCCATAAAAAGTGTCCAACTGTAAATAAATCAGACCCATATTTTGAATCATCAAAACAATTTTCTCCTCTAGGTAGAAGCATTAGGCATTTCCAATAATATTGGAAATTTGGCATTCTTAAAACTGGCAGTGATAGACCATGGAAATATTAGAAGAAAATGTCCATAGTGATCTTGCTTATTGGTAAAATAGTAATCGACAAATTTCTTGTTCCCCATTTTGAGGTCTAGTTATAACTAGCGTAAAGTGGCGAAGCTCCGCTAGTTTTGTGTTGTCTTGTGTTTGGAAGACTTTTGTTCATATCCCATAGCCCTGGTTATTTTCTCGTGGGAACATATACCAAATGTAAGAGAAAACCAATGCCACAATGTATTTTTTTTATATATCAACTTGTTTGATGAAAACGTCCATGCGTACTTCTCTATGGAACCTTGTGGGATCTTGCTTGACGCCTTCTGTGTTCATGTGTTGCTTTCTGCCTCAAATTTCAATACATTTGGTGTTTACTTGGTTCTTGGTTGTATGCTTCGTCCTGGAAAATTAATAATACATTCAGGATCTTCATAGTTTTTCTATGATCTTAAGGACTATAGAGGACATGCTTTGCCATTTAATATAAGCTCTATAATGCAAATGTAGTATGTGGCTCGTTTTAGCACTTTTCCTTGATCGATGAACTTAGCAAAATTAATCTCCTGGAATAATTTGAAATAAAATAATATATACTATGTGAAGTCCAATTGAACTATCATATCAACAAGAAGACATTAAAATTAAAATTCGTCGTTGTTATACTTGCGGTGAAGCTGATAGTACAATAACTTTACTTAGACATCCCAAAATTGATTTTATTGTAGCTTTTCGACGCTTCTCTTATACAAACACATCCTGGAAACTATAAGCATGGCCCACTGTATCTATTCCTTGATTGAAGAACCTATTCACATGCTTAATATACTTCATAGTTACTCTTAAGATCATCAATGGGGCTTTCTTAGACCAATTCCTACTTCCGAAAATTTCCACCCCGTTTCTTTTTTCCCTATGCTTTCCCTTTCTGGTTACTTACTCATTTTTCACAAAATGTCTAGGTGCGATAGTTGGTGGATTCACGTCTTCAAATATCCACTATTACTTTTATATCACTAGCTCGACCGATCGCTTCCCCGTTTCGTATTGAATTTTTTTTTTGCATTGCGGATTCCTGGATAGGTGGGTTCAACATTGCGTTTCTATTGTTTCGCTGCCTGCAAACAACACCCATACTTTTGCTATCTACAAATTAGCAAACAAATTCCCCTTTATCTCGTTTTTAGCATTTTTCCTGTTGATTAAGGTTGGTTGTCATTGATGTCAACCCTTGAAGAAATACCTGTAGCACAAAGTTTTGTGTAATGGACCCAATCGTGTTTGATGTAAATATGACTCATTATTTTTTTATCATGGTTGATAAGAAGTAAATATGGATGAACTCCAAAGTGGTCCCCTTATGGTGAAAGCCCTCATGGGAAGACGTTTTGTGGAGTAAGAGAACCCATGCTTAATTGTGGAATACTAAGATGAATTAAAGTGAATTTGTTAGGGACAATATCCTAGATGGATAGTTCTTGTCATGTCATTTCCGTTGGTATGTGGAATGCCACATAATTCCTCATGGTTAGAGAGTTATGGCCATGAGAAGTTGGAGACCCTAGGTTTGGGTAATGGACCCTAGGTTTGGGTAATGGACCCAAGTTTTTTTGATGGGTAAAGGTATGAGTTATGATATATTTTCAGATAATACTATTCTATATGTATAGTACATGTCATGCCATTTCTGGTGGTATGTATAACGTCACATAACTCCTCACGGTTTGAGAGTTAAGGCCTTACGAAGTTGGAGGACCCTCATATGTCATCTAGAAGCCTCAAAAGGTCAAAGTAATCAAAGTGGTTTAAGATATTTTAAAAGGTAAATAATAAAGTGAAGTGATGAGTGTATTATAATTCAAAGTGAATAAAAAATAAATTATTTC
>ML792395.1:1319967-1340979 GCA_009831015.1 Picea engelmannii | reverse complement strand
TTCTAGAAGTAGAACCTTCTAAGAAGTCCTCTTACATTTATTATATCTAATTACCCATTTATTATATCTAACTACCATAGTGAGCCTTATTTAATAATATAATGGACCTATTCCACCTTACATTGATTGACCTCCACTATTATCACTATGGGCCCTCTGGCCCCCCCCACTACCTCTCTAGCTACCTTACAGTAACACCCTATTTCCCCCAGTTTGTAAAAATAACTATACTGGCCAAGAACCATGGCAAACTCAGAAATGTTAATGTATGATATGAGTGGAACTTATGAAAAAGGTCATTGAATGTAAATAATATTATGAATGTATATATTGTAGGACTACTGAGAGGGGAAGTGCTAAAAAAGAGACCACGATGGCTGAAGAAAGGTGGTGGAAGGCACCTGGGATGGTGGCGTGAACTTCCATCGAAAACCAATACCGTATTTGGTATTCACTAGCCCGGAGAACCAAGAGAGGCTCACTGACCCAAATTAAATGTCTCACAGGTTGGTAGGTAGATGGCTCCTCAAGAATTAATGAGGGATGTGGGAGGTAAACCACCCATCTGTAGGAGTCTCAGGCCTGACTAGTGCGAGGAAAGTCATGCTACATGAGACCTCACAAGAGGAAAAGGTGTGAGGGGGAAGCGCTAAGGGCAGATGCGAGGGAATGCAGGAGAAGGAAAGAGGAGGAGAACTCTAGAAAACCTAGAGTGAGTGATAGCAGAGAAGAAGCAGAGTAACCTGCATTCTCGGTCACTAGAAAATAGAGACGCAGTCTCCCAACATCGTGGTCTCAGCTCGAGGGTGGCTAGTGGTAAATCCGTTGGGAGTTGTTGAGCCTACGGTTGGGTGGAAACGAGCACCCCTCTCTATAGTTGTAGCACTTCTGGTGTTTTTCTGATAAGTGTTTTACCTCTTGCATTTTGAAATGTATATTCTGACATTTATGCTCATAAAATGTGAAATTGTGAATGATTACAATATAAGACTGTCTGTGTAGTGTTTTAATCAGAAATGGTAGATGTATGCTTGTAACAGAAAAACCACACATGGCTTATGTTGATAGATAAATTTATTTATTTGGAAGTTGAACCAAGTTAGACTTCTAGTCTGTTCTCAAGAATTTGTTTTTCCTTAACTGTCTCCAGGAATTCTCTAGAATAGATCTCTCCACAGAGATACCCTTCTTGGAAAAGTTTACCAATAACCTGGAAAAAGGACTTGAATGCGCAATTCTTAGCAACCTGGTACGAGGAAGCACGATCCTCTTGAAATCTTGAAATATCGATGTAGGGATAGGTGTCGATCGATGGATGAAATGCTATCGAAAGATCTGTGGCCATTCACAACCGTTAGATTGGTAGATGAAACGAGGGCGTTAAATGCCTTAACCATTTTTCCTTTGTCTTCATGAGTAGCGAAGAAATTGGGATCATAGATCCCCAAGGTCCATGCGAGTATCTAGACCGTTGGTTATTCCATGTCCAGGAACTCGTGGGAGAGTGCACAGCATGGGGACCGATCTGAACCGTCATATCTCCATTAGAAAACCAGACAGTTGTTGGATCTGTCAGGGGATACACGAGGGTTAAGCCCCCCATGAGTAGGGGAAAAAGTCCCGAAAGAGGAGTCAGTATCAGGATTCATAGTTCTAGATTCCAGAAGTCCTGGTGACAAGAGATCAGGACACTCCATGGTGGAAGCCCCGAAATAGATTTGGACCATTTGACTAAAGGAGGCCACATGTTGTGAGATTACCCACTTCGGGAAATAGAGGATCGAGGATTCGGGAGTCCAGTTGACAAGCGGTCGAGCTCTCATCTTGATAAGTCCTGACGGGAATAAGAATGTGGTCTTATGAGAAGTGGTCATACTAGCGAAGGCATAACCCAGAGGGCTGATTGTTGATCAAAGCATGTTCGACATTTCGGCATTTCGGTACCCAGAGTAGCGAAGGGAATGTTCCTCTTGTGCTCGCAAGTCCCGAAACTTTGACTGGTGAACTCCCAAAATGTTAGCATATGATTAAGTCTCGATTAACAGATGAGATCCTCTCAGAGGATCCAAGGTTTGTAACAACTGTTAGATGTGGGGAAGGAACGTGGATGATAGTTCCTCAACCCTTCTCCGCCTTTGCAAGCAATGCATGAACATGATCCCTTCGGAGGATCCAAGGTCTGTAACGACCATTAGATTTGAGGAAGAGATGCAGGCACTAATGCCACGACCATTTTTCCTTTGCAAGAAATGGAGAGAAAATTTGGGTGGCCAGGATCTGCGCGCCTAGATCTGTGGCTGAGGTTTTATTCCAGACCCCCCTTACCGTTCTACCTTTAACGGGGGGGGTCTGGAATCAGGCACACATCTCTTGAATGGTCAAGATTAGGGCACCTAGATCAACGACGCTTAGGTGAATTTCGGACCCCCCATGCCATTTTTCCTTTAACAAGGGGCGGGGGGTTCGGAATGGTGTGTTATTGATGTGGGGCCCCCTTCTGTTGTGTCACCTTCCGTATCTTTTATTCCCCCCTACCACCTGTTCTCCACTGAACCACATGATGGGGACCATTCCTTTGACCGCTCGCTAGCCTTGTTGAGGTTTGACGTATGCAAAATTGACATGGCTCGATGCTCTTGTAGCATTGAGTTATGTATGGCGAAGAAGCGCCATATTTTTTCAACCTGTGGTCATGACCCATGATCCTATGGGAGTAGACGAGGGAAGAAATAGCTTAAGCTAGACCTCCATAGATATTTAGGGGGTTTTGATCCTCAAGAAAAAGGCCAAAAATCTATATCGTCATAGTGGGTATCTGACAAATTGGTATCAGAGCATGGTTACAGCACTCAGCCTACTTGGGCTCATGAACGAGTTGCACAGAAGCTTCATTCAGAACACTCCTAAAAGGAGTAATCCTCTATCTTAAACCCTTTTATATTCAAAGATAAAAGTTTGAAAATGAAAACCTAATTGTGTGTATGCATGTGAAAGAAGTATGAGTTATGCGCGAGTTGTGAATGTATATAAATTTTTGAATGACAAACAACATTTGTCTTTTTCTTCGAAGTGGACGATCAGCCACGGGAATTTACAGATGCAAGGAATGGTGACTCACCAAGAGTTGGGAGAGGGATCCCACAATAGAAACAAAGATTTTGACGAAATAAGGGCAATAGGGATCCCTCCATATCTAGCTGAGACTATGAGGAGTCTCATGGTCGAATTGCAAAGATCCAAGGCTGACAATGAAAGGATGATTAAAGAACAAGAAAATAAAACTAAAATTAATGTAGTTTTAATGCAAAGCTTATCTGACCTACAATGAAAAATGCAGCATGAACCTGAGATACAGAAACACGGTCATATCAGTGGCCACACTGAGAGGAGCACCTCAAGGAAGGTCCACCCCAGAGTTAAAGGACCAGTGCTGGACAATTCCTCTGAGAAGGAAGCTGGTGACTCGAAGGGCTCTTCTAGTAGCAGAACTAGTTCCTATTCTTGAAGAAAACAAAAGAAGCAAAAACTCTCTAGGGGTCATAAATTTGAGGAATTCAGAAAGGCCAAACCACCATCCTTCGATGGTGATATAAAGAAGGTAGAGGAAGCAGAGGCTTGGCTACTTGGATTGAAGAAGTACTTCAGAGTCCATGACTTCTCAGAAAATTTGAAGGCCCGAGTGGCCACTTTCAATATACACAGAAAGGCTTCCATTTGGTGGGAAGATCTTAAGAATGTAAAAGGGGTTCACGAAGAGGACCTGTCCTGGAAACAATTTGAGAAATAATTCTGGAAGAAGTATTTGTCGGAAACATATTTCGACGAGAAGACAAAAGAGTTTTATGAACTCAAACTAGGGCAACTCACTATAGAGGAATATGTCAACAAATTCCTTGACTTGTTGAGATATGTGCCTTATATAAAAGCAGAAAAGGCAAAGGTGCAATGCTTCATCAGTGGGATACCCAAGGACTACCAAAACAGAATTGAATTTGATGAGCCAAAGACTCTAGAAGGCACTATTCGAAAGGCAACATATTGTCATAAACAGTATGGACATCGGGAATAGCCTCGTGAAGACTAGAAACAGAAGAGTGGTTCGAGATTTTAGAAAAGGGGATGAAATCCCCAGGCTTTAAGAACTACAACAAGAACCCAAGAATGAAATTTCTAGCCCGAAGTGTACACCAGCATAACTTTCCCTCATTGGGTGAAAATAAAACTTCTGGACCTTTACCAGTGAAGGTGGATAATTCAAAGAGAGAACCTATGAAATGTTGGGGTTGTGGAGAAGAACATCTCCTGAGAGACTGTCCACACCAACAACAGAATAGTTGGAGGATTTATAACATCCAAGAAGCTACTACCATCAATGATGTGGCCAGGAGTGTGCCGCAGATTTATGCAGCCTTGGATAATAACCAAGCTGACCACCAAGCTTCAGTGGTGGAAATAGAAGGTATGATTTTCAACCATCTAGTGTTTGTTTTGATTGAACCTAGTTCAAATTTGAGTTATATAGCCCCTAAAACTGTTGATAAGTGTAAAATACAGCCACAAAAACATACCAAGACATGGTTGGTACAGTTAGCCACTGGCACCAAAAGGAGGATAACAGAGGTCATACCAGCCTGCCAATTAATGTTGGGTGAATTTCCCACCCAAGCAACCCTTAACATATTACCCCTGGGATCATATGATCTATTGATTGGTATGGACTAGCTAGCCACCCATAAATCCAGATTGGACTATTACCATAAAACCTTAGAATGTGTAAGTAAAGAAGGGAGAAGAATAACCCTTCAAGGAATCCAAAAACCCATCTCGTTGAGACAAATATCAACTCTGCAAATGAGAAAGTATTTCCAAAAGGGATGTCCCCTATATGCAATATAGGTTCTGACAATAATTGAAGGTGACAAACCAAGCCTTAAAGATCACCCTACCCTGAGAGAATACATAGATGTGTTTCCAGAAGAGGTACCAAGTCTACCTCCAAGAAGGGACATAGACTTCTCGATAGAACTTACACTGGGAGCGGTTCCAGTGTCTAGGAAACCCTACCGGATGAGCACACCTGAGTTAGTTGAACTCAAGTTGCAATTAAAAGAAATGATGGATAAGGTCTATATCTGGCCTAGTGTGTCTCCATGGGGAGCACCAGTCCTGTTCGTGAAAAAGAAGGATGGTACCCTTAGACTGTGTATAGATTATAGGCAACTCAATAAGGTAACCATAAAAACAAGTACCCCTTACATAGGATGGATGATCTGTTTGATCAATTGGGAGGTGCCTCTATTTTCTCAAAGATCGACTTGAGGTCAGTATACCATCAAGTCTGAATCAAGGGTGAAGACATCCAGAAAACTTCTTTCCAGACACGGTATGGTCACTATGAGTTTGTGGTAGTGCCATTTGGGTTAAGAAATGCCCCTGCCACTTTTATGTGCTTGATGAACAATGTACTCAGTAAATTTCTAGTCAAATTTGTGCTAGTTTTTATTGATGACATATTAATCTACTCTAAGAATAGAGAAGAGAAAGAAGAACATCTTAGGCTTGTGCTGCAAGTACTTAGAGAGCATAAGCTCTATGCTAAATTCAAAAAATGTATCTTCTTCCAGAAGAAAATACATTACTTGGGTCATGTTCTGTCCGAATAAGGGGTAGTAGTAAACCCTGACAAAATCAGGTCTATCATGGAATGGCCTACCCTGAAGGATGTTTCAGATATCATATCCTTTATGGGATTGGTGGGATACTATAGGAGATTTATAAAAGGATTCTCCAAGATTGGTTGTCCAATCACTGCCCTCCAAAAGAAGGGGACAAAATTCATGTGGACACAGAAGTGTGAAGAAAGATTTTAAACCCTGAAACATCTATTGACCCATGCACCCATGCTGAAAATCACCGACCAAGAAGTTGACTTCCTTGTGTGCACAGATGCCTGTAAGGAAGGGCTCGAAGGAGTCCTTATGCAGAAAGGAAGTGTGATCTACTATGAATCTAAAAAATTGAACGAGCATGAAGTCAACTATGTGACCCATGATCTAGAACTGGCTGCCATAGTGCACGCCTTGAAAATGTGGAGGCATTACCTCCTAGGAAGGAAATTTGTACTTATGATAGATCACTTTGGATTATGATATTTGTTTGACCAACCGAAGCTCAATTCCAGATAGGCTAGATGGATGGCCATCCTTAGCGAATTTAATTTCAAAATCAAACACATTAAAGGAAAAGAAAATAGGGTTGTCGATGCCCTTAGCAGAAGCATGAAAAAAATTCACCTGGTAGTGGTGAGCACCTGTGAGACAAATGTCAAGGAAAGAGTCAGAAATGCACAAGAAACAAATCCCTTCATTTAGACTGTGACCTTATACCTACAGCAAGAACCCGCCGATGTAAAGTATGAAGGCTACCAGATGATCGAAGGAGGTATGCTCACTTACATAAATAGACTGTATATTCCAAATTGTGATGAATTGAAGAGGTTCATACTAGATGAACTACATAAAATACCCTATTCTAGTCATCGAGGATACCAGAAGATGATCACTGCCACCAGGAAACAATTTTATTGGCCTGGAATGAAGAAAGACATAGCCAAGTACTTGGCCAAATGCATAGAATGCCAACAGGTCAAAGCAGAACATCGACACCCAACAGGATTATTGCAACCTTTACCAATCCCAGAATGGAAATGGGAAACCATCTCCATGGATTTCATCACTGGATTACCAATGTCGACCAAACAGAATGATGCCATTATGGTAGTGGTGGATAAATTGAGAAAGTCTGCTCATTTCATCCCTATCAAATCAACTTGCAAAGCAATCAATATCACCCAGGTATTCATGAAAGAGATATCCAGACTGCATGGTATGTCGAAAGAGATCGTGTCTGACAGAGACACAAAATTTACTTCCAACTTTTGGAAATCACTGATGGCTAGTTTAGAGACCAATTTGTTGTTTAGCACCACTTATCACCCTCAAACTGGCAGACAGATAGAAAGAGTGAACCAAGTATTAGAAGACATGTTAAGGTTGCACGTAATGCATCAACCCAAGAAATGGGAAGACTACCTGCCACTGGTAGAATTCGCCTACAACAACGGCTACCAAGCATCCTTAAAGATGAGTCCCTTCGAGGTCCTCTATGGTATTCCATGTAATACTCCAGTCAGCTAGAGTAATCCCATAAACAAGATTTCTTTTGGACCCAACATGTTAAAAGAAATGGAACAACAAGTGACTCAGATAAAACAAAATCTGAAGGTCGCTCAAAACTGACAGAAAAACTATGCGGACCAAAAGAGAATTCCATGAGAGTTCAAAACAGGAGACCATGTATATCTCAGAGTTAGGCCCAGAAAGAGTTCCCTGAAAATGGGAGCTTGTGCCAAGTTAGAACCACGGTATTGTGGACCCTTTGAGGTTCTAGATTGAGTGGGACCTATAGCCTATAGGCTAGCACTTCCTCCCACCGTAAAAGCACATAATTTTTTCCATGTTTTAATATTGAAGAAATATGTACATGATGCTAGCCATATAATTGACTGGTCTATGATCTAGGTGGAATCAGAGGGAGAATTTCTACCAAAACCTCAATGCATACTGGACAGAAAGGAAACCCCGCTCCGGAACTAAACCATTGCACAAGTCAAGGTGCAGTGGAGACATTTTGGCCCAGATGAGACTACATGGGAAGTGGAGGATGCCATGAGACAAGCATATCCGATTTTGTTTACTTCTGTACATGCATTTCATGTTGATAAATAAGAACATCGAGGACGATGTTCCTTTAAGGGGGAGGGAATTGTAACACCCTGTTTCCCCCAGTCTATAAAAATAACTATACTAGCCAAGAACCATGGCAAACTAAAAAATGTGAATGTATGATGTGAATAGACCTTATGAAAAAGGTCGATGAATGTAAATAATATTATGAATTTATATATTGTAGGACTATTGAGAGGTGAAGTGTTGAAAAATAGACCACGATGGCTGAAGAAAGGTGGTGGAAGGAACCTGGGATGGTGGTGTGAACTTCCACTGAAAACCAATACCGTATTTGGTCTTCACTGGCCTAGAGAACCAAGAGATGCTCGTTGACCCAAATTAAATGTCTCACGGGCTGGTAGGTAGATGGCTCCTCAGGAATTAATGAGGGATGGGGGAGGTAAACCGCCCATCTGTAGGAGTCTCAGGCCTGATCAGTGCAAGGAAAGTCGTGCTACACGCAACCTCAGAATAGGAAAAGGCATGAGGGGGAAGCACTAAGGGCAAACGAAAGGGAATGCAGGAGAAGGAAAGAGGAGGAGAACTCTGGAAAACCCAGAGTGAGTGATAGCAGAGAAGAAGGAGAGTAACCTTCATTTTCGGTCACTGGAAAACAGAGACGCAGTCTCGCAACATCCTGGTCTCAGCTCGGGGGTGGCTAGTGGTAAATCCATTGGGAGTCATTGAGCCTACGGTTGGGTGGAAACGAGCACCCCTCTCAGCAGTTGTATCACTTCTGGTGTTTTTCTTATAAGTGTTTTACCTCTTTCATTTCAAAATGTATATTTTGACATTTATGCTCATAAATTGTGAAATTGTGAATGATTACAGTATAAGACTGTCTGTGTAGTGTTTTGATCAGAAATGGTAGATGTATGCTTGTAACAGAAAAACCATGCATGGCTTATGTTGATAGATAAATTTATTTATACATAAGTTGAACCAAGTTAGACTTACAGTCTTTTCTCGGGAATTTTTTTTCCCTTATCTGTCTCTAGGAAAGCCCTGGAATAGATCTCCACAGAGATACCCTTCTTGGAAAAGTTTACCAATAACCTGGAAAAAGGACTTGAATGTGCAAGTCTTAGAAATCTGGTACGAGGAAGAACGATCCTCTTGACACCCTGAAATATCGATGTAAGGATAAGTGTCGATCGACAGAGGAAATCCTGTCAGAATATCTGTGGCCATTCACAACCGTTAGATTGGTAGAAGAAATGAGGGTGTTAAATGCCTTAACCCTTTTTCTTTTGTCTTCATGAGTAGCAAATAAATCGAGATTGTAGATCCCTAAGGTCCATGCGAGTATCTGGACCATTGAATATTCCACGTCCATGAAGCTGTGGGCGAGTGCATAGTGTGGGGACTGATCTAAACCATCATATCTCGGTTAGAAAACCCAACATCCATTGGATATGTCAGGGGATACACGAGGGTTAAGCCCCTCGTGAATAGGGGCGAAAGTCCCGAAAGAGGAGTCGATATCGAGATTTTGGAGTTCAGGATTCAGAAAGTCCCGGTGAAAAGAGACTGGGACACTCCATGGTGGAAGCCCCAAAATAGATCTAGACCATCTGACT
The DNA here is from genome assembly GCA_009831015.1 of Picea engelmannii. Taxonomy (NCBI): domain Eukaryota; kingdom Viridiplantae; phylum Streptophyta; class Pinopsida; order Pinales; family Pinaceae; genus Picea; species Picea engelmannii. The sequence continues at coordinate 1,331,612 of ML792395.1, read as the reverse complement.
AGAAGAGGCCACGTGTCGCGATATTACCCACTTCGAGAAATCAGGGATCGAGGATTTAGGAGTCCCGTTGACAAGAGGTTGGGCTCTTGTCTTGATAAGTCCCGATAGGAATAAGACTATGGTCTTATGATAAGTGGTCATACTGGCCAAGGCATAGCCGAGAGGGCTAATTGTTGATCGAAGCCTGTTCGACACTTTGGCATTTCAGTACCGGGGTACCGAAGGGCATGTTCCTCTTGTGGTCACAAGTCCTGAAACTTCCACTGGTGAACTCCCAAAATGTTAGCATATGATTAAGTCTCGATTAACAAACGAGATCCTCTCAGAGGATCCAAGGTCTGTAACAACCGTTAGATGTGGGGAAGGAACGTGGATGATAGTTCCTCGACCCCTCTCTTCCTTTGCAAGCAATGCACAAACATGATCCCTTATGAGGATCCAAGGTCTGTAACGACTGTTATATTTGAGGAAGAGACGCAGGCATTAATGACATGACCCTTTTTCCCTTGTAAGAAATGGTGAGACAATCTGCGTGGCCAGGATCTGCACGCCTAGATCTGTGGCTGAAGTTTCATTCTGGACCCCCCTTTCTGTTTTTCCTTTAACGGGGGTCCAGAATCAGGCACGCATCTCTCGAACAGTTGAGATTAAGGTGCCTAGATCAATGACGCTCATGCAAGTTCCGAACTCCCCATGCCATTCTGCCTTTAACAAGGGGGGAGGGGGGGTCCAGAATGGGGTGTTATTGATGTGGGGCCCCCTCCTATCATGTTACCTTCTGTGCCATTTATTCCCCCCTGCCACCTATTCTCCACTGAACCACATGATGGGGCCCGTTCCTTTGACCATTCACTAGCCCTGTCGAGGTTCGGTGTATGCAGAATTGACATGGCTCGACGCTCTTGTAGAGATGAGTCACGTAAGGCGAAGAAGTGCCATATTTGTTCGATCTATGGTTGTGACCCATGATCCTATGGGAGAATATGAGGGAATAACTAGCTTATGCTAGACCTCCATAGACCTCCATAGATCCTTGAGAAAAAGGCAAAAAGTCTATATCGTCGTAGTGGGTATCTGACAAACAAGGTAATGTCTCCATTTCTTCAAGGCTTGGATTATGGCATAAAATTCCTTATCATATGTGGAGTATTTTCTCTTTCTCTCATTCAACCTCTCACTGAAATAGACAACCAGTCTATTATCATGGCTCAAAATTGCTCCAATTGCAACTCCACTTGCATCACATCTCACTTGAAATGTCTTTCCAAAATTTGGTAAGATCAGAATTGGTCATTCTGTTATTTTCTCCTTCAGTATATTGAATCTCCTCTCGGCCTCCTCTGTCCATTTAAAATACATGTGCTTCTTCTTTACTGTGTCCATCATTGGTGTATAAATTCCACTAATATATCTGACAAACTTCCTATAGAAACTTGCTAATCCATGGAATCTTCTTACTTCAAACATACTCCTTGGTGATGGCCATTCTTTGATTGCTTTCACCTTCTCTAGATCCATCTTCAGTTCATTTGAAGAGATCACAAAACCCAAATAAATGAGTTTTGTCTTCATAAAATAGGGCTTCTTCAGATTTATCAACAACTTCTCCTACTGTAATCTCCTCATCACTAGTTTCAGGTGTCTCAAATGCTCCTCTTTAGTCCTGTTAAAGATCAGTATATCATCTAGATAAAAAACCACAAACTTGCCAATGAAATCTTTCATTATGTCATTCATCAACCTCATAAAAGTACTCCGGGAATTTGTTAAGACAAATGGCATAACAATCTACTCGTACAAACCTTCATTGTCTTAAAGGTTGTTTTCCATTCATCACCTTCTCTCATCCTTATCTGGTGATATCCACTTTTCAAATCTATCTTAGAAAAGAAATTTTCTCCACTTAAACAATCCATTAAGTCATCCATTCTTGAGAAAGGAAATCTATACCTGATGGTGATCTTTTTAATGGATCTTGAGTCTGTACACATTCTCCATCCTCTATCCTTCTTTGGACTCAACACAGTTGGTACTACACATGGACTGAAGCTCTCTCTGACCAACCCCTTGTCTAACAATTCTTGTACTTGGTTATTTACCTCCTCATTCTCTCGAGGTTTCATTCTGTATGTTTCTTTGTTTGGAAAACTTGCTCCTGGTATCAAATCAATATGATGGTTGATACTTCTGATGGGTGGCAATGAGTTAGGCAGCTCATCCACCACTTTGTCAGCAAAATTATCCAACAATTCCTTAACGTCTTCAGGAAAATCATCCATCGAAGTACTTGTAAGGATAACTCTGGGTTTCCTCACCACAACAAATCGCTTCTCTTTTTCTTTCTTAACTTCTTTCAGGAGTTCCTTCCCACTCATGCGAAGTATGCTTATGCTAGCTTCCTCTTTTAGTTTCTTCTCCTCCATTGGCAGCAACATGTGTGCCCTACCATTCTTCTCCAAGGTGTATGTATTCTTCCACCCATCAATAATGAAATTCCTGTCAAACTGCGATGGTCTTCCCAAACAAATATGGCATACATCCATGGGAATTACATCACATAGAATTTGATCTCTATATCCTCCTATATTAAATTCAACCAAGCATTATTTAGTAACCATTACCTGGTATCCTTTCTGCAAGCATGAGACTTTGTATGGTTTTGGGTGTTCACTTGTCTCCAACTCCAATTTCTCCACCATCTCTGTGGATACTAGGTTATCAATGCTCCCACTATCAATTATCACCTTGCATTCTATGTCTTTAGTCTTGTAACTTGTTCTGAATATACTGTTCCTCTGCACTATCATTTCAACTTTTGCCTCTGGTTTTAAGAGAACCTTTCTCAACATCAGGGGTGTTCCATCCTTTGCTCCTTCTTCTTCAACATTCCTTCTTTGTGCTTTCGAAATGTGAGCTTCACCTCCTCCTTCTTTATTTTTCTTCAGACATTCCCAAGACATGTTCCCTGTCTTTCCACAGGTATAGCACCTTACTTCTCCTCTTCTTCTTCCTCTTCCTCTAGAAGAACTTCTTCCACCATCGTGTATTCCTTGGGAACTTCCTCCTCTTTCCGAGTGACTATGTGGTTTCTCAATCTCGTCTTTGGATTTATGTGCCTTGTCATGGGAAACTCCATTGCCTTTGTTCGGGACTGGGATTTTACCTCTACCTCGTTGGCTTTGTTTTTTGGTCAAATTATTCTTTGACTTCAGTGCAAACTGATAAGAATCCTCCATTGTCCTTATTGAAATCATGATGATCTCATCCTAGATTTCATACCTCAAGACATTTATATACCTGGAAATTTTTTCTTCATCTTTCTCTCTTTGTCCAGTTCTAATGTTCAGCTCATAGAAATCCTCCGTGTACTCCTTAACTTTCATACCCTTCTTCCTTAGGTTCTGCAACTTCTTGAACATATTGATCTGATAATATTTTGGCATGAATTTAGCCTTCAGCTTGGCTACCATTTTGTCCCAATTCTTTATCTTTTTTTTTTCCTTTGCTTCTCCTCTCAGCTTCTAGTTCATCCCACCACAGTGCTGCATGTCCTTTTAGTCTGGTGATAACATGTCTCACCCTCTTCTCCTCATCGACATATTCATATTTGAAATATTTGTCCATGTATCTTACCCAATCCAACGGCTCTTCAACATCCAAATTTCCTTCATACATTGGGACCTCTATCTTGGCTCTAGCTCCCAATCTAACAACTTTTCTTAGCAAGCGTTCTTCAGAAACATTTTTCCCTACAGCTTCATCAACTTCTACTTATTCACTCTTGACATCACTGATGTATCCAATATCAGGTGCTCTCATATGCCCTACCTCCATCACCTCTAACCTTGCATGAAGCTCTCACATTTCTCTTTCTACAACCCAATTGGATAAAGGCGGCTCCACTTGTCTCCTTAGTGTTATTGTGCTGAATGTCTCTCACACATAGAGTAAAAATTCAAGTTCTTTTGCCTCCTCTCCTTTTCCTGTTGTCTGCTAGAAAAAATTTAGCTCTGATACCACTTGATGCAACCCCCCCCTTCTCTCCTAAGGGCTACGCGACCTCCCAGTCAAGGATATTCAAATCCAAGTTGAATTATCTCTCTGAGGCATGATCTCAATTGTGAATTAACATAGGTCCTCTCAATCCTCTGGTGCATGTTCTATGACACCCACGATCTCTTTTCACAACTGCTGAAGTCACAGGTTTTAGGTACTAGCTCTTTTCTCATTAGCCCCTTGTCATATGTGACCTCAGGCTAGGTCCTTATGTAAACACATGATTGAGGGAGCACCCAAGAGTGGTTTGGGATCAAATTCTTTTCTCCTTGCAATTTACCTCCAGTTTCCATTTACCTCTTCATCGATACCATGGTTTCGATTGTGGCCCGCACTCAAAATTTTAATGTCTGGGCACTTTCTGGCCCCATAATCGAGCGTGCCCATTGGTCTTACGATCTTGATGGTGCTTCTAGAATGATGACTGAGATATATCTCTTTCAAACCAATGATTCAAATCTAATTCTCCTGAATCAGACGATTGATATTTACTTCGGGTCTTTACCCAAAGTCCACAGATTTATGCCACCTGCCCTCTGGATTGGACGATTGATGTTTAATTCAAGTATTTACCTGGGATCCATAGATTTGTATTTACCTAGGATCTGATTCTTGATATTTACTTCTGACTATCAGATGGTCCTGAATTACTTTAGGACTTCAGAACTTTGGCAAGTTCCCTCTCTTGTGTGTGCAAAACGCTAAGGCTCACGCACCTTGATTTGATCGGACAACTATTGATCCTATGAATCAGTGATCCAATGACCATTGTCTCTCTCCCTCCTGATATTTTGAATCCCTCTGAGTTAGAATATTTTCTAAGTATCCAAAGGCCTCAGACTTTGTTCCTTCTATGAGTCCATCTCTTGGACCTCATCTGCACTTCTGGAAAGAGATATCCCTTCTAAGCTTTCTTGTCTTCTGCTCTCTTGACTTATTAAAGAGTCACTTCGACACTTAGATGAAATTCGGATCTATGCACTCCTTGCAATAGATTCCTACATAAGTTTAGGTTCTTGCAGATGATTGTGCATGCCTTGCAGCAGTTACTATGCACTCCTTGCAAAGGGAAAGTTCATGCTATCTCTTCTGAGCTTCTGAGTCAAAACAAAATCTTTCCACACACTCCTTGTGGACTATGTGCACACCTTGCATAGACTTAATGAAGAGAAACACTTGAACTTATGAAAACATCTCACAATTTCATATGCTCGAAATTCATTCATTCATTCATGAAAACAACAATAATAGGGAATTGCAAAATAATCACAACACCATGCATTGGATCAATTTTCCTCTATTATGTTCATTCAATATTAAAATGGCTACAATTATGATCAAAACAACAACTAAAAACTAAGAATTTTCCTACTAAATCACAACAACCACATTTAGGTGTACAAAAGTTCTATTTATCTCAGAGGGATCTTAGGGTTTCCCTTGACTACTCATCTATTCAAAAATTAAAACCTAACTTCTATTTAAGTTCGGTTACATTTAAGACTAGGAGTGAAACTCCTAGATCACTTGTGATCATTCAGCGTCCAAGCATTTGATCTTCTTCCATTTTTCAATCAGATCCAAAATATTCATAGCAAACACTAGGGTAAATATTCCAAAATGATTCCAAGGCACTAAGTTGTCCTACCATGCATGCTCGCTGATGATGCTCCCGCATTAGTATGAAATTAGAAAGCACTAATTCTAAACTAGGATTTGAGGAGATCTCCCATTAATACTCATAAAACCATTTTTTTTGGATGGTTATATTATCCCTTCCGAGTGTTAATTTCAAACATAATGGACTGTCATTTTTGCATCGTCGGGTTGGTCCATTCACGAATATTCAATCCTTAATTCCAAAAATGAGTCTGACTGACCGTTTCCCTATTCCATACTTAGCCACTTTCCTAAAATTTCACAAATATACAAATCAACCACTGAACTTCCCCATCATGCTCTCTTATGTTTTACACATTTTGCAGTCAACAATTCTGATACATAAAATTTTACCATCAGACACTCACCTCTCCTGAGTATCCCCCGTAACCCTATTTTGAATTCCATCCAATCGCTTTTCAGACCTTTCCATTTCTTACTTTCTCTTCCCCGTCTCCGTCACCTTCACACTTGTCTATAATAACAATATATATATATATATATATATATATATATATATATATATATATATATATATATATATATATATATATATATATATATATATATATATATATCTTGTTTCAAAATATGAAATTAGTGAGCTTTAATTCTAATAGCTCATCGTGCAGGAACTGTAAAGATTGTCATTGATGAGCGAAAGGATCGAGGAGATATCCTATTAATACACACTAAACCAATATTTGTGGAGGGTTATATTATCCCTTCCGAGTGTTGATTTCAAAATCATGAAATTTTGTTCGCACGTCGTTGGGTTGGCACATTCACGAAACCTCCAATCCTTAATTTCTCTTCATTGTACCTGCCACCTTCGCACTTCTAAATATGCAATAAGTAAGCTTTACTACTAACAATGCACCATGCAACACCCATATAGATTCTCATTAATGAGCGAAAGGCTCGAGGAACTTTCCCATTCATAAGCATTGAACCAACATTTGTGGAGGGTTATATTATCGCCTCCAACTATTCATTTCAACCATCATTTGGAGAAAACGACCATTCTCATAAACCTATGGCATCAACTCGACAAAAATTCTGTGGAGATACAGTGAACATCTTCAGGAGCGAGGAATAGAACTTCCAATGGTCCAAGGCATATTCTTATTACTCATCCCATGGCCCCAAGAATGTAGTAATTTGGACCTCTAGGATTGCTCATGCAGGATGTTTCCCTGAATTTTTTGACTGTAAGGAGCCGGTCTCTTGGTGCACCGATAAATATATTTTAGACCAAAGAATTATTTGACTACGGGAACACTCTTTTGTTTCTTTGTCACCTCAGGTCTTCTGCCATATATTAAGATTGTTGGAGCCAAAATTGACGTCAAAGGAGAAGATTCCAAGAAGTTCCTAAAAAATCATAATAATGGGTTGAACCTCTTTGTCAAGTTCTTGGAAGACTTGATGAGAGTTCCTGAAGATATCACAAGCTTGTAGGTTAGTTCATTTAGAAATTCATTTCAGGAAATTGCCTATTTGTTTACAAGAATAATGGGACAGGAGTCTAGAGCAACTATTTCTTGCATGGCTCTTTATATTTTTTATTTCACAGTCAAGGAACAAGCCATTTTGATAGGGGAAAGATAATTTCCCATGAAATATGTTCCCAATTGTCAAGATTCAAAAAGGAGAAGAAACTTTATATGTCATCCTACTTGGTTTTTGCGATATCACATTGCTGCCAGTTTCCAAAACTGTCTCTATCCAAGAAGGGAAACCGGGAATTCCACCCAATAACATTCTGGTACGAGGCCTTGTAGAAGCACATGACCTCCCACTGTTTTTATGAGGTTTTTAATGGATTTGTGTTTGTTTTCAAAGTTTTTTTGTTAGGAGAATATGCTCCCTACATATTTGACCAGGCAACCAGGTTATGGAAAGGAAGGGGTCATTTGAACATATGGATAATTACACTGTGATAAGGATTTTTGGCTCCACAGAAAAACGTTCTCTCCTTCCATGTCACATTACAGACATAATGTTTGTTAAATAAGTAATAAGGCAATACAACTCCTGGTTTCATATACCCCAGGAGAAGAGAAAAAATAGTTCATTCCTCTACCTTGGAAAGTCAGGGACTTCGTGTTGAGGAACAACAACAAAATTGATGAATTTGCAGCCCATTTCAACAACTTGAACCTAAGATATGCTGAAAGCCTAAGAGAGTTTGACCCTAATAAATTGTTTTCACAAAATTTACAAACACTTGGATTCATAAATGATTTTTTCAAAAAAAACCTGACCGAAAACAAAGACATTGACGACAACACTCCTAATTTTGATGCTGACGACCTAGACACACTGCAAAGCACCATTGAATTGAAGAAGAGTTTTCACTCGGAAGATAACACTCCCAAAAGTACATCATCTTGGAGCATCGCTCCAACGACCCACCAAAACAACAAAGTAACTCAAAATTCTTCAAATGGAGGAGGAGATAATGACCCTACTCACCCTAAAATTGATATTTCTCACAAGCTTCAAGTGGACAAGAAGAGAAAAAAAATTGTGGGACAGGCGAAAGAGCTCGAAATTGAGAGTGAGAACATGGAACTTGAGCATGATCTGGATAGCTTATTCTACTACCTTGATCATCCCAGAGATGCGATCCAACATATTCATCCAATGGACATGGATGATACCAAAAACTTTGAAGAAGATGAATCCTTCGTGTTCCAGAGCGTTGTTTTTGACAGCCAGTCCAAAAAATTAATTATTGAAAAAAAAAATGTAAAAAATAAGAAAGGAAAATCTCGTTCAGAGGTTAACCTTGTAAAAATGCGGCTGTCCCAAATCTTTCGACTTCACATAGGGACCGCAGATGCTCTTGATGAATCCATTGAAGGAATTGAGGTTGATAATGTAATACTAAAGGACCAAATCAAGGAATTGGAAGAAGCTTTGATTCCTATGCCATTGCTTGCCAATCCTTTGGCAATAACCCTGCCTACAACCCCTATAGCCAATTTAAAAGGATCCTCCAGCTTCCTTGCATTGTGTAGAGGATATGTGGAGAATAATATCAAGAAAATAATGGAACTTATTACTGAGGTGTGGGAAACATCACAAACCATGACTTCCCTTGGAGCGAGAGCACATAATTTGCTTGAACATTTGTAGGTGGATTTAAAAGATGAAGAACATTTATTTTTATACACGATCCGTCCTATTGGCACCATTTTCAATAACATGATAGAAATGAGAAGAAGACAACAAGATCTCCCATCGAAAAACCAGATCACTCAATTAAATGCATGTTGGAAAGAAAAAGTGAAGAACATGCATCTCATTGTTGATCCGAAATCGGATTCAGAAGCTTGTCAAGGCATGAAAAATGCTCAAAAATGAAAGTGCTCAGAATCCGACAAAACCAACACCATTGCGTCCGGCTCGTCTTCCTGATTCCAGTGGTATAATTTTTATGTCAAACGGAGTTCGTATGGAGAAGATATCACATTCTGTCCGCCGAGCCAAACAGGCAAAATTTTGGGATGCTGACTGTACCTGTCCGTACAGTCCGTACAGGGACACGTGGCAGGTCTGTACGATGACACGTGGTAGATTCCGTACAGGACACGTGGCAGCTCCAGAGCATGACATGTGTTAGGCTGATTTGGCATTTTCGACACACAGTGGGACCAATCCCGAAGTGACACGTGTCACCACTGAAAGGGTGACACATGGCAGGGTGACATCAGCAGCTGACGTGGCAGGCTTACGTGGCAGATGACGTGGTGTATGACAAGGTTGATGTGTAAAGCGACGGCGATGAATCAGTGATGGACATGTGGCATCCTCCGATTGGTTGACTTGATCGAATCCGATGTTGACACATGGCACTGTTCAAGTGAATGGTTGGGTGCCACGTGGCCCAATCAACGGCTACCACGTGGCACCCTGGGTTTATCCAATGAGGGCTATGTAAAATTTTTTGGGGCCCGGGGGATTCGAACCCCGGACCTCCTCCTCCAGCTACGCATTATGAAAATCTGATAGCCACTGTACCATTGGGTGTCACTTGTTATGTGTGCGGGCTATTGTGTATTTAAGTTTATTATACAATGTATATTATGGGTGGTCGGGCCGGGGCTTGGCCCCGACCCTGGTTCCATTGTTTGCATGTGCCCATACCTATTTCCATGCAGAGGTTTGTAAATGGTGCACATTTTTTTAAACGGTTTCCACGGTTATGTAAAACGGTTAAACGTCAGTTGGAGCGCGGTTAACCTTTGGCGTAGGATTAGTTGTATTAGCCCGTGGTTCCGGGCCCCCTTTACCATATGACCCTGTTTTGGAACGAAAGGGGTGGCCCGCACTTTAGCGCGTGGACACATGGCCCATAAAACCACCCAAAAGGTGAGCACGCCCAATTGGAGGGGGCTAAAAGCTCGTATTTAACTATTATATAGTTATGAAGTGGGTTTTTCAACCACTTCTTGGCTTTTAAACTATTGTTTAATCCTTTTTAATGTAATTAATCCATTTCTAAGGGTTATTGGGAATTTTTAGAGCCTAAATTTGTGGAGGAAGTTGGAGAGGGAAAACTAACTCCCCCACTATTTAACCAAGGCCATTTTGAGGCCAAGGGGATAGCTTTTGAGAGCAATTCAGAGCAGAGATGTGGAGGCAAGCCAAGTCAAAGCCAGTTTGAGGCAAGGAGACCGTTGAGGAGGAGATGCTGTCGGACAATTTTTGAGATCTCGGGACATCCGATTCAGGTGCCGTTTTTTGTGCATGGTTCCAGAGATCTGGGCGAACAAGACCACATCAGTATTGAGACCATTCGACAATGTAAAGATGTACTAATAAGCTTTCAAACATAAATAAAAAGCCTTCCCCACAAGAGAAAAGGCCCGAAGACGTAGGCAAAGTTGCCGAACTCCGTTATCAACCTCTGTGCATTATGGTTTGCTGTTTTTCATTGTGTTTTCAGATCTGAAAATATGTTAATGGCTGTATAATTCATTTCTTTACTCGCTCTTTCGTTAAAGTTTCCCAATGATCAATTAATGCATGCGAATAAAACTCAACCATAGTCATTCGAAAAATCCTGACGGATCAAGTGATATCAGAGCCAGGTTGACGTTTGGATTTGAATTTTGCATGTTAACCAGGGAAAAGCTACAGCATGGTGAAGGTGAGCTTGTTGCAGAGAATCCATTAATTGGATTGAGAAGAAGAGCTTCTTTCAAAGAGAAGATGGCATCAGAAGAAGGGATTTCTCAAGAAGAAAAAGATTTCCGGAAAACATTCTTTGCCATGTCGGAGATGGTGCAAGTTTTGTACGAAGATTACTTGGAACGGAAGCGTTCGGTTTTGGGTAATTCTTCAAAGGGAAAAAGTGAAGAGGAAGAGGAACAACCTCAGATTCCTCCTTCACCTCCATCAACACCTCCTTCTTCTCCTTCTTCTCCAAGTTCAAGTTCTAAAACTAGTGAAAAGAAAAATGTGCATAAAAATAAAAATGAAATGCCATTGTTAAAACTTGATGTAAAATTTGAGTTGCCCATATATGATGGTGAAGTGAATGCAGAAAATCTTGATAACTGGATCAGACAGATGGAGGTATACTACAGTGTGCAACAGATCAAGGAGGAGGTCACACAAATCCAGTTGGCATCGTTGAGACTTGCAGGTACAGCTCTTATTTGGTGGCAAAGCAAGCTGCAAAAAGGAACACAGAATGTGGGTAATGTATTTCCATCATGGAAGGATTTCATTTCTGCACTTAGGAAACAGTTTTATCCTTTGGGTTATAAAGAAAAAGAAATCATTGAATGGCAATCTTTAAAACTAAGAAAAGGACAAACAGTGCAAGAATATACTGATGGATTTAGAAAGATGGCATTAATGTTAGACATTCCTTTGCAAACACAAGAAACCCTTATGAAGTATATAGGAGGTTT
>ML792395.1:1275874-1294991 GCA_009831015.1 Picea engelmannii | reverse complement strand
CATGCAACCAAAGGTCACTGCCCTGGTTTGGTGACCAGATAGTGGCAATGTCATACCGCTAAATACCTATGAACATAATGGGACGGCTCGTGATGAGACCTCCCATCCTCTTGGTTAGGTCTTGCATTTATTTATTTCATTTTCTTAGGGTCCCTCAGTTTCTTATGAGAGGCTGTTTATTGCCTTCTCGGGGATCCCCTGGGTGAAGCATCTCTAGGTTTTCACTTTCCTATGGCTTTTATCTTTTACCAGCTGCTTTTACCTCCTGGGCCTTTAGCCCCTTCTTCCCACAAGACAAGATGTACTCGGATGGTCCTCCTAATGGCCAGGCTAGGGGAATGGGATGGATGAGTGGGGTTTTAAGATGTAAAAGTGATACTATGAAGGGATCAGATGATGGTTCTGTAAACCCCCTTTGGTGGCTAACCAAAACCCATGAATACCAACTTGCTAAGCCACCCAATCAATCACCCCAACAGTGGTCAAGTGGGTTAGTGTAAGATCCAAGCAGTTATCTGAAATGAAAGAGATCTAATGCATACATAAGAAGGTTATAATGATCAAATGTGACACATACCATGATACCTCGGACCAATTACCTCATGGAGCAAGAACCTTTTCTGATGCAAGCCCAGGCCGGTACTGATGGAGGCTGGTACTGCTGACAGGACAAAGCTGGCTTGAGAAGAAGAAGATGGGTCCTCCAGGACCATGCTCAGGTCGCTCCTGCTCTCGGTACTCCATGTCTAGGACCATGTGGGCCTCGAGACATGATATCCTAGTTATCCCTAAATATCGGGGATAACAATGCCTACAACAGACCTTTTCACTTTCTCACAGAAGTCTTCCTCCTTCTCACCCTTATTAAAACTCACTGACTGAAGTTAAATTAAGACATCATATGTTCATGCATAGCCTTAGTCCAGGATTTTGAGTTAAAACAATATTGTACTAAGTTTACTTCCAGTAGATCACCCTTTTTATAAACAAATCGTGACATAAACCAATGGGTGCAATCTAGGAGTGACTTCTGGTGCTAAAATTTCTAGCGCCATTGTCGGGGAAAAATTTGAATATTTTCCCTAGGATTGAATGATATTGAGCCTCTGATTCTGAAGGTGCATCAAGCATCAGAGCCCTTCAAGATTTCTACTATGCATTTGGAAAATCCATTGTGATGACTCCACTGGGGTGAACCTACTGTTTCAACCGTGGCTTCTAGAGGCAGACATACAAGGTCTACTCCCCAGTTTCCTTTAGCAACACCTGAAGAAGATCCTGAAAAGATTATCAGAAAGGGAAAATCCTTCAGAGGAGGATCTTCTAATACTGAACTAGGTAGTTCTGATAACTTTCCATCTCCTTCTATAGAAACTCCATTGACTACTTTTCATTTCTCCGTCATACCTTCTGCTGGAGTTTCTAGAAATTTAAATTTCGAGAGTGTTCCTGTTGAGCTTTCCCTTCTGGTCTGGGATTGGAGGGAGAAATCCTTGTCACTCCTTTATCCCCTGAAGCTGCACCTTGGCCTAGACCTAGGACCTCAGAAGATTTCCCCACTCCTATCTTTACCACCCATCCTCCTATTACTGTTGCAACCTCCACAGAGAGGGTAAACATTATTCCTTCAAGCCATGTAACCTTATTCCCAAACATTTAGTTGTTTCCTTCTTCTCCCATAAATTTAGTTCCTGTCTCCCCTATTCATCCTCCATCTCCTCCTGTTACTCCTTGAGTTCACATCCAAATGGTGCGTGCCAATCCTCCTAGGAAAAGGATGGTTGAGATATTGGTTTCTAGATACACACCTCTGGTCTTACCTCATCCCATGAATTCCCTCCCAACCATAGACTACCTTAAGTATATTCCCCAGTTCATAGGGGAGGGAGACGTGACTGCATAAGAACACCTTGCATATTTTTATAGGTTTGCAGAAATTCAGGCCATCGAGAATGAATATGTGTGGATGAGAGTTTTTGTACAGAGCCTTGATGGTGATGCTAGGGAATGGTTTAAGGACTTGCCTCCTAGATCTATTGACAAGATTTCTGCTCTGGATGACACATTCCTAAGCAATTGGGTAAATACAAAAGATCTCCTTTATTATATTACATAATTTGGGGCACTTAAGGGAGAAGAGGGGGAATTTGTTTAAGACTTATCGAAGAGATTTAATAAAATGTATACAAGGATTCCAACCGAAGTTAAAGCTACAAAAATATCTGCCAAAATGACTTATGCTAATGCCTTTGGCCCTAACCTTTTCCTGTTGTTGAGTGAAAGAAGAGAAACATCTTTGGATCTTATGCAAGATGCAACCCTTGAAGTAGAATCCAATATATTGGTAGCTAACAAACTTATGGGGAAAGATGATAGAGACAAGGGAAAAGGTAGGTCTGAAACTCAAACTTCTAGTTCCTCCATTTCCTTCCATCCAACAGATGAAACGACTAAGCTACTAAAAGCGTTGTCTTCTAGGATGGAAAAGGTCAAATTAGAACTAAAGCAAAATTATAGGAATTCCCAAAATGTTGATAATAGAGGTACTCCTCAGATTATCCAAAGAGACCAAAGGAATAGAGATAGAGATGATCATAGAATCCAGACCCCTCTCCAGAAGAATCTAGTTACTGATGAAGAAGAAGAGGGTGAAGACCTTGATCCAAAAATACACTATCTTGGGGACACCTCCTCTTTTCCTCACTTAACTCAATTAGCATACGAGGAGTCTCTCATGGACAGTCAGTTGAATGAGCTGAGTAAGGGAGACAAGGCTAGCAACAGTCAAAATAAGTATAACCTTAGATCTAAGAAGAAGGCTGAGACCCTTGATGTTCCTAAGCAACCCACCAGAGAAGAGAAGCCTGCTAAAGATGTAGCAGACAATGGCAGAGGTAAGAAGGTTCAAAACCCCTCTCCAGTAGACAAAAACCCTGTCCCAGAAGTAAGGAAAATTCCCAAGCCTCCTTCCTCCTTTATTTTTGAGCATGAGATTCAAAATATTAGAATTCCTGTGTCCCTTTCAGAGCTAATCAAACATGAAGATTTCAAAAGGTCCCTCTCTAAACTGCTGTTGTCTGAGCCACCTCAGCTTACCATGGACTCGGTCAATCTACAATATGAAAAGCCAGCAGTCATCCTAGGTCCCATGGTATAAGAAATAGATGATTCATCCCTTCCCTTCTACACATCCCTGAACATACATGATAAGGTGCTGCACAATTTCTTGATGGATTTAGGGGCTTTCCATTATCTCATGCCCAAAACAGTCATGGAAGAATTGGGAATGGAAGTAACAAAGGCCTATCATGATTTGTACTCTTTTGATTCAAGGAGAGTACAATTTCTTGGGGTCATCAAAGACCTGGTGGTGTCCTTATTTCAGCTGCCAATGAAGAGTGTGGTCATGGACATTGTGGTAGATGATCTTCATCCCAATTTTGGCATGCAATTGTCAAGTTCTTGGATTAAAAATCTTGGAGGAACATTACAAGTGGACCTCACATATGCCACTATTCCTGTGTTTGGGGCGGGAGCATAGAAAACATTACAGGGAAGCCTAGCTGGCATATATTATTAGTGATGAAACAAACCCCACCAATCATCCTATCTTTGCACTTGACACTGATTTGGGGTCTAGTTTGTTGCAGCTCATGGATGCTCCTGAAACCCCCCTTGGAATCAGAAAGAAACCCATTTCTTACCATTAAATAACTCCTCCAACTACCTCTATGTGGAATATGTTCTTCGACAGAGCCTCTTCTAGTGAAGGTGTTGGTGCCGGAGTGGTTTTTGTGTCACCTTGTCAAGAAACCATATCCTTGTCATACAAGCTACAATTTGAAACTACCAATAATGTGGCAGAATATGAAGCTCTTGTTTTAGGTATAAGGGTTGCAAAAGAAATGGGAATTGAATAGGTAGCAATGTTCGGAGATGCTGAGTTGATAATCCAGCAGGTCAGAAATTCTTATCGAGCTAAACATGCTCGGCTCAAAAATTACAAAAATGAGGTGTGGGACCTAATTGATAATTTCTTCTCAGCTTTCAATATTTCTTTTATTCCAAGAGAGGAAAATACTTTAGCCGATTCCTTAGTTGTCTTAGCTGGCCAATTTAGGATCCCTCTTCCACCTAAGATCAAATATGTTGTTGAGATAAGATATAGGCCATCTGTACTGGACAATATCAAGCATTGGAATTTATTCGAGGATGCTCTTGAAATCATAAAATTTCTTGAGTCTATTGATAAGTTCTTTGCACTGCACATTGATCAAGATCCTGATCCTAAAGGTGACCCTCACCCCGAGGTATTTTTAAATAAAATTTCTAATCACCATACTGTTCAGCTGCCTAGAAATCACTTTCCAAAGGGACTAGTTCCTTTAGAAAGATTGTTTGATGGGAATGATGTGGCAGCAAATGGTAAGGTTTCAAATGAGGATGCTGATGTAAAGAAGTCCAATATTGGAACATAGGAGGATCCTAAATTCTTCATGTTGTCAACTAGCCTGTCAAGGGAGTAGAGAGATGAGTATGCTATTTTATTAAAAGAATTTTCTAATGTGTTCGCTTGGACCTATGAAGACCTCAAGACATATGACACAGTTGTCATTGAGCATAAGATTCCACTGAAACAAGAGGCTAATCCATTTAGGCAGAAGCTAAGACATATTAATCTGATTTTGTTTCCTATTATGGAGAAAGAAGTAAAGAATCTATTGGATGCTCAAATCATAGTCCCTTTGAGATGTTTTGAGTGGGTGGCTAATCTGGTGCCAGTAAGAAAGAAGAGTGGAGAAATCAGACTTTGTGTTGAATTCAAGAACTTGAACAGAATCTCAAGAAAGGAAAATTACCCCCTACCTAAGATGGAACACATATTGCAGAGGGTAAATGGTACATCCATGATATCCATGATTGATGGATTTTATGGCTACAATCATATAGCATTCCTTCCCGAGGATAGAGAAAAAACATCCTTCACCACTCTTTGGGGCACATTCATGTATGCCAAAATGTCGTTTGGATTAATGAATGCAGGAGAAACATTTCAGCGAGCCATGTGCATAGCCTTCATTGGGGAAAAAGATCAGTTTTTGGTTATCTATCTGGATGACATCACTGTCTTCTCTAGATCTGATAAAGAGCACTGTTATCACTTGAGGAAGGTTTTCTTGAAATGAAAAAGGTTTGGTCTTTCCTTAAACCCCAAGAAATCTTTGTTTTCTATGGAGGGGAAGTTTTTAGGCCATATAGTATTAGTAGAGGGAGTGAGAATTGATCCTAGTAGGATAGAGGCAATTTAGACCATGTCACTTCCCAACTCTAGAAAAGAGGTCCGGTCTTTCCTAGGAAAAAATAATTTTCTAAGAATATTTGTTTCAAACTTTGCCAAATTAGTAAATCATATCACCACCATGCTCAGGAAGGAAAATGAAGTAAAATGGATTGCCGAGCCTAGAGAATCTCTTAACCAAATCAAACAAGCATTGACTAAGGCACCTGTGTTGAGCAGTCCTAATTATTCCAAGGACTTTCTGATTTTCTCCTTTGCTTCATTTGATACAGTAGCAATTGTTTTACTACAGAAGAATGTTGAAGGGCTGGAGCATCCCATTTCATTTTTCAGTAGGGCATTAAGATATGCATAGGTCAAATATGACATCATGGAGAAACAAGCCTATGCCTTGGTCAAGGCCCTTAAAGAATTTAGAGTCTATGTTTTACATTAAAAAATCATTGCATATGTTCCTTCAG
Source organism: Picea engelmannii (assembly GCA_009831015.1). Classification (NCBI taxonomy): domain Eukaryota; kingdom Viridiplantae; phylum Streptophyta; class Pinopsida; order Pinales; family Pinaceae; genus Picea; species Picea engelmannii. Next base: position 1,289,231 of record ML792395.1, on the reverse strand, counting down.
CTTCTATCAAGGACATTCTCATTCAGCCTAACATAGACAGGAAAAAAGGCAAGTGGATTGAAAAGATATTTGAGTTTGATCTGGAGATTAAGCCCACCAAGTTGGTTAAAGGGAAGGGTTTAGCCAAGCTGTTGGTTGAATCCAATTGTAAATCCTTGGGAGTTAACTTCATCAATGATTGCTCAGGAAATCAATAGACTGAATTTCCTAATGACAATCCTAAAAACAGTCCTCCACTAGCAGAGTGCACCTGGTATGGATATATTATATATTTTCTGCTAGAATTAAAGCCCCCTAATGAAATGGGGAAGAGTAAGGCAAGATATTTAAAGATCAAGGCAGCCAGGTATTGCCTTATTGACTAGGTTTTATATTGGAAAGACCCTATGGGATTGCTTCTAAGATGTCTAAACCCACAATAGGTCCAAAGAGTTATGTTTGATTTCCATAGCAACCTTTGTGTGGGACACCATTGTTGGAAGACCATAGCCCATAAAATTCTCAGGGCTGGGTATTACTAGCCCACCTTATTCACTGATGTCTGCAGAGAGGTCAGAGCCTGCATCAAATGCCAAAGGTTCTCAGGAAGGAAACAACTCAAATATTTTCCACTAAAGCCTGTAGTAGCTTCAACACCCTTTCAGCAATGGGGGTTGGACTTCATTAGAGATATTCATCCTCCCTCAAGTGGCCAACACATATGGATCCTGACTACAACTGACTATTTTACCATGTAGATAGAAGATATCCCTACCAGGAGTTCTTCACACAATGTTATCATCAGATTCCTGGATGATATCATAGCAAGGTTTGGCTGCCCCAACAAAATTGTCACTGATAATGCTGCCTCTTTCAGGTATGAGCATCTAGTTAAGTTCTGTGAGTAGTTTGAGATTTCATTGATCCATTCCACTCCCTATTATCCTCAAGGAAATGGACTGGTAGAGTCTTCCAATAAAAGCATGATCAAGATCATTAAAATACCATTGGAAGATAATAAGAAGGCTTGCGATTCAAAACTCAAATTCGCTCTGTGGGCTGATCGAGTGACAGCCAAGAGGTCCTTAGGCACCTCCCCTTTCCATCTTGTTTATGGGATAGAAGTTGTGTTTCCCACTCAGTTGGCTCTACTTGTATCCAAATTCTGATCCAGGTGGATATCAGTGGCCACCCACCATTTCCAACTGGCCCAAAATAGTTTTCTCGCAATTTTGGTAATTTACCATTTTTAGCAGTTTTTAACTTCCGAGGCCATTTTGAGGCCCTAAATGATGTTTTTTAAGAAAATGGGGAGCAACATGGATCATTGATCATTGTTGCTCACCCAAAATTTGTATTTCTTGGATAGATCTTTCCAATGAGCTATCGAGTGCCCGAAACGAAGATCGTATGCAAAAGTTACACCCCTGGGAAGTTGACGTATCAACTACCCCCATTGGGGTTCACAAACCTTTTGGATTTTCATCTTCTGGGGTTAGGGTTTTCAATTTTACTTATGTTAAAAAGGCCCTTAGAGCCTCATTGTAATAATCATCTTCTTGCAAATGCGATTAGTTGTCCCATCTCTTCTCAAAGATAAGCTACCACCATTCTAGCCAGTCTTTCACACTATACTTTTACAGTCTCTGTAGATTTATTTCATTAATAGAAATCATGTTGTTGTAGGAAAATCTCCCTGTGGATAGGTAGATCACCTCTAAGGCTTGACCTTAACCCTATACATAAAAATGCTTAACGTGGACACTGACTTCCTTTCAAATCTATCTAAACTAATGCATGAGAAGGAAGGATAATAGAAGTACCTTTTAATCGACGTTTGTCCCTGCACGCTCTGAGTTGCGCTCTAGTCCTTCGCTCCTCGCTGAGTTCTGTGGACAAAAAAAGATACGACCACTTCCTACTCTACTGACATTAGCTTGAAAATAGATCCATCAATAAATGACAAGTTCATGTAACATTAGACACAAACTAGAAAGAAACAGGCCAAGCTTGTCATATTAATGAGAATAACGACATCAGTACTTACAATCGTAGATGCGAATGCGATAGCTTCATCAAGTCCTCTTCATCTAACCCTTGCCTGAAAGATCCACAACCTGGATAACAGCAGCTTCACTGATCACTCTCCTTTGGTTGACTGTAAGTTTCCTCCAAGATCATAAGTTTCATACGTTCAGTTCCTCCCCCTTTCCACCATCATGGAGCCTGTTTATATAGGTTGGGAGGGGCCGAACCTCTTGAGTTATGTTTAGAACCAGTTAGGAACCATCTCCTTGGATCAGGGATCTATTTATGAAACCAAGAATTCGAGCACAACTGTCCCCTAATCTCGAATGATTCTCCCCTTATTCTTCTCAATGGGCTAACAATTGACCCGGAATAGGGAGCGCTCCCCCAAAAGGGGTATCAGAGCATTGTAGCGCTCTTGGTGTGCCTCGGGAAAGTGCCAGTGCTCTTAAGATGAGCAGCACTCCTCCAGAAGGGCCTAAGAGGCATTATAAGGCTCCTTGAATCATAGTAGAGGAGCGCCAGCACTTCTGCAGCTATAGTAGGAGAGCGTTCCCTCTCCAAACCAATGTTTTAGGGATTCTTTCAGGTGTCAAGAGCTATTTGATTGTAGTAAGCCAGTTTCTCTCTCCCAAATCAGTCATGTGAGGTGTCATAAGTGCCTCCTTAGTGTCGTTATCATGGCATCATGTCTGAACATCATTTGTGACACTGGTGATCAACTTGCGACACTTGCGAAAGTTGTAGGGAAGATGCGACACTTATGACGATTGACAGGGACAATGCGACACTTAGCAATTTTGACGTGTAACAGAATGCTCCCCAAAGTATGAAGTCAGAAGATACGAACTGATGACTGAAATACTTTGCAGATGTTCAAGCAAGGGTATAGACTCGGAGAACCTGATGAAAAATGCACACAAACATCCAACCAATATCATGACATATTTCAAAACCCAAGGCAGGCATACCTATGCTTGGGAGATCAAGACTTGTAAGGTATGGCCGCCATAAAATACATTGCGGATCCATAATTGTATTGGCAAACAGGGGTATAGCCACCAAAGATATAATGTGGATCTATACTTTAGTGACTCAAACTGATCGTAGTCACGAAGAATACACAGTGGATCTACGAGATGGTAAGACATAGCCATGACCAATACAAAGTGGATCTATGTAACAGTGTATGTGTCATTGTTCAATAGAACTCCATCGCAGCCTGGGCGAAGCGTATATCAAAGTGATGGCTCAACCCAGGGTCTTCATACCAATCCCAATATGGTACGAATCTAGCCATGTGAATAGATGTCTTGATGCCAAACATGGCAGAAACCACTTGATTACCAGTCAATGAGGTAAACCATTAACAAGCACGAGGGAGATCACCATTAATGTCGATGATTCCAAAGGTACACTAGTACATTCCAGCGAATGTGAGTAGATGAGCTGAGGTCGAACATCTGTGGAATCATTCGATCAGGGGTCAATGATGTAAATCCACTGTCGAATGTGAGGAGGCCTACCATTGAGGCATGCAGGTCCCAAAGTACTAACTGGATTCTAAGTCTAATTCCTGGATAATATGTTGGAGTCGACAGGAATAGACTCGTCGAGGGTGGGCCTTGATGTATCCCCCATCAACGACACGAAACGGACATGGAGATGTAATTGGCAGATCAAATGGACATGGACTGACACAGGTTTTGAGACAAGATATTTGGGATGGTTGACCCTCGAGGCGGATACTTCCCTTGAACACTGAGGCACAGCGACAAAACATGGCATGGACCAAAACTATGTAATGGGTATTGTGACTTGTGTCGGGTGACCCAGAGGAGTGAAAGGAAACTCAGAGGATTGGCTCAGTGCAGAGGTTCAGCGGATTATGATATGTGCAAATGACAAAGTTCCGTGTTCAAGGGCAACTCTAAGAAGTGCTAGATGGTGTTCTCAAGAGACTGCTTGGCTTGCTCCTTTTAATTTTTCCCCCATCCAGATAGATGAGTACCTCTTTTTAATTTAATGAGCTCGAGGAGGATAACACATGCTCGATATAACTTACCTTCGGTAAGTTCCTCTTCCTTTGTTTAATGAACTGGAAGAAGTAAGGGTTCAGTCCCATATGGGTCTGTCGATGTGTGCTTTAACGAGTCCAAAGACAGAAAACTCGAAGGTTTTTCGGAATTATAGAGTTTGGAAAAACACTTAAAAGAGAACTCTCTCAGTTCCTTTTTCGTGCAATAGTCCATCGAGACTGAAAAAGGGTTAAACTATCGCTCGAAAGATGCCCTTTCTAACCTTTTAACGAGCGTGAAAGGAAGCAAGGTCACTTGACAATATTTTCATATTTAGAGAGTCTAAAAAGGGTTTAAAGGAGACTCCGAGGGGGTTCCTTTTTCGTGTATCCGTACGTGTCCAAAAAAGAGATAAAAGTCTACCCAGTTACATTCTCATATTGTGGAGCTCGAGAATGAACTAAGACTATGCTCGTAACTACGACAAGGTGAAAGATTCATTAGAACTGCCAGGAAACCTGCGATGCCAGAAACTATAAATCGGGAATTAGTGGAGCCATTTTCACCATTAGAGAAACCCAAAACGACCATAGCTTATGAAAATGAAATTTTATAAATATGAATTGATTTGAAAAACTCATTTACCATTTCATTTGCAAGGATTTTGTGGAGTATTTGAGAATCTCAATTGGAGCCAAACTTGTTCTTCTCGCTGTCGGAGCTACAATTGATCGTTTCGCACACCGTTCAAACCAGGTAGGTGTTCGTTCTTTGCTCTTTCAATTGTATGGTTCCAAGTTGATCTTTATAGCATTATTAGTTTAAAACACAAAGCCCTAGGTTGTCCATTTTGAACCAAATCGACCTCCTTTTAAAAGTTAATAAAATGGGGGAAATTATTCACGAAAACGTATTGGAAAATGGTTGTTAAGATGCCTACACTTTAACCATTGATTAGGTCGACCATTTTGACCAAAGAAATTTGCAAAATCTCCCCTCATGGGCCCACACACCTCCTCAAAACGTTTTTCATTTTTACCATGTTTTAATCATTGTTTAGTAAATTTCAAAGGGTGTGGTGGTTAAAAATGATGATTGGTTACCTTTAGATGTCATGCGCATTTGTTTTCATGTTTTAAAATGCTTTTCGGAAATTGCCGAAATCACAAAATCGTGGGGAATGATGAAAATTTTGAATTTTTGTTTTGTAGATATATTCGGCAATCATGATTGAGTGGAAAGAGCGGGAACATGAGATGGATGATATAGTTGCTGTACGGAGTCCCCATACGTGGGCTTCTTTGAGGGCCTACGGATTACTCAAGTTTTTCAAACTGCAAAAAATGAAAAGCGAGGTTCTACTGCTTGAGCACATTATTGGTCTTTGGGACATCACGGAACAGGGATTCCGTATTGGTACACAGCTCTTGACCATCGAGTTGGAAGATGTATACTTTCTGACCAGCCTCTCAAAAAGAGGGGTCCCTATAGCTTTTACAGGGCAGAGGGCATTACTTGAGCAGGTGGACGTGTATCTGGCACGTTATTGTGTTCCGGGAGCAAGGTTGGTAGGGGGCAGGATCCCTATCAAGGATATCTGGGATCTGCCTCTTCGATCCATATTGTTTGCTATTACCAGTGCGATCGGTAGCACTAGTGCTCATTTGCCTTCAAGGTCACAGGTGGCCTATGGCGTTCAATGTTTATAGCCCACACTGTTCAATTGGAGTATGACGTTCCTTCGGAATGTGAAGGAACAAATTTCTCGGTGCAGGAATGGCCAAAAGCAGTTTGGGTATGGCTCTTTCTTAGTCTCATTTTTCTTAGAGCGCATCCCTCAGATGCAACCTTAGATTGCACTGGCAGTGCGACCAGTGGATGAGCCTCGGATGGAGAGGTGGACTAGCATATCCCCGAGGTTAGTTTCGGAGTCAAAGTTCCGTTTTACTGGTGATTTCTTTGCCTGGTTGAGGCGACAGTTCCTCTAGATCGAGGACTTCCCATATGCCGATGTAGACTTCTGCGGGAGTATGGATTTGATTCTGCCTGAGGGGGAAGATTGGGACGAGTCAGGTAAGAGACTGAGTCGTACCTTGTCTAGTTTGTTTTTATGTTTTTGATGTATATGTATTTTTTTTGGGTATGTAAGAGAGTGTTTAATAGATGTTTTGTCTTCAATGTGCAGACAAGGGAGCAGTGTGCCCAGCGGACATACCAGTGCTAGGCCGTCGCGGCAGTGCCCCAGTTGTAGCAGACCCAGCAGTACCGGTGGTGGGCCTTTGGGAGGTTGAGAGGAACCTCCAAGGCCTTACGATGGGTATCCCTCCTCTGCGGAGAGGGGACGTGCCTTTGCATCTGCAGAGACACACTGTAGGGGTGCCAGAGAATATCAATTCTCTGTTGAGACGTGTAGTACACACAGTATTATATTACTCACAGTACAACGTAGTGCGGGGAGATTAGAGTTTCCCCGAGATCATGTTTTTTTGTACGCCTTGTCTGGCGAAGTTGTATGGGTGGATGAGCCCAATATTTTGTTCTCTTACAGGATTTTTGATGTAATGTAAACATTTCAGTCACGCCATATATATATATATATATATATATATATATATATATATACAGTTTCAAGTTTTATGATGTCGATGGTTTGTACATGATGATGTCTGTGATGTGTTTTAATTTACATGTAAAGTACAGTTTTTGCTTTCCTTGAATCTTATCTGTGGGCTAAATACCGATGCATAATGTAATTGGCTAACGAATATGAAACACTATTAAGTTCTCTTGGAATGTGTCTATATTCAATGTAATCAAACATTCGTTCGAGACGACGAACTTGCAAGTGTAGACGTAGTAGGATAGGACTACGGATAGCATAGATGCGGTTGAGTTGATAATCCACGAGTTGGGAGTCTAAGTAAATAATGATACGAGAGATACCTAGGGAGGAGGCTTGGGTTAACAGTCCAATGACAACGTGATATTCTTCCATATTGTTGGTTGTTGGTCCTAAACAGATGCTTCCTGAACTCACCAGCTTGTCAGACTGATAAATGACCCATGCTGCCGAAGCAATGCTCCGAGTGTGTCGGCTAGCACCATCCGCGAACCCAAAAAAGATAGGAAAGGCAGACATCATCTGTGCATGAAAACACAGGCACAGTCATGAGTGGCAACGGTAAAGACTCAAGCACGCGAAAGAAAAGGCACACCAAACTAAAAAATACAATAGTGTACAACGTAGAGACACTAGGTGATCTAGGCATAGTACTTTTTAAGGTAGAGTCCATTTCGGGGCTCTCCCAAGGAAATTCCATCATGATCTACTAGTTCGTAAGTACCTCTATGTAAAACACGCTTCACGATGTAAGGACCGTGCCACATAGGTTCTAACTTTCCTGTTCCCAATTTATCGTGTGCTTGGTCATAAACGAGGACTGAGTCTCCTTCTGCAAAGGCTCGAGGTTGGAAAGATTTGTCATATTGACTCTTGATCTGTTTATGATGTGCCTCATTAATGAGAGCAGCACCACGACGTGTTTCGTCCAGCTTGGATAGGTACAAGAATCGTTCTTCTTCCGCAGAAGTATGGGGTAGGAGTTCTACTTTCAATTTGAGTGACGGAATTTCACACTCGATTGGTAAGACGGCTTCAATGCCATAGACCAACTAGAAAGGAGTGAATCCGGTCAAGGTTTTCACAGACGTGCGATAGGCCCAGAGAGCGGAAAACAGTTGTAAATGCCACGATGTTTTGTTTTCCCCCACCATGCATTGGATCATGGTTTTTAGGACTTTGTTGATAGCTTCAACTTGTCCATTTGCTTGAGGATAGTAAGGGGATGAGTTTTCATGGAGAAAACCCAATTTGACATGTAATTCGCTCATCATCTAGTTTTTGAAGTGTGCACCATGGTCGGTGACAATGGCATGTGGTACGCCAAAATGAGTGATGATGTGGTTGAAGAGGAATAGAGCTGTAGTACGGCCATCATTCAGGAAGGTAGGCATAGCCTCAGCCCATTTTGTGAAATAATCGACGGCGACGATGATGTAACTGTGCCCCCTGGCTGAGGTATGCTTACACTGCATGAAATCAATACCCCATTTGGAAAAGGGGTCGATGGCAATAATGGGATGCAGAGCAGTAGGGTGGTTTTGTGCCTTCTTGTTGAAGATTTGGCAGGGTGGGCATTTTTTGACGGCCTTGATGCAGTCTTTGAAGATCGAGGGCCAAAATTAGTTGGCACATAGGATTTTTTGGGCTGTGGCCATCCCAAAAAGGTGACCGCCACAAACACCAAGGTGAAAATCGTTCAGAACGCGTTCAGTCTCTTCGTGAATCAGACATCGCCAAAGAATGGTGTCAATACCACGGCGGTACAAAGTGTCACCGATGATGAGGTAATGGCAAGAGTGATGACGTATGCGTCGATGCTCTTCTCGAGAGATGTTGGGCTGAAAACGTTAGGTTTGAAGGTAAAGGAGAATGTCTCCATACCAAGGGTCAGAGGTGCTGATGAGGAAGAGAGACTCATCAGGAAGAGGGTCTCTAGGTTCATTGTTTTCATCAGCACTTGGGAGAGCACAGATGAGCTCGACGAACACCAGGGATTTTTTGGCTTTGGCCTTTGTAAACTCAAGATCAAAATCTTGAAGGATCACGATCCATTTCGAATATTTTCCCCCAAGTACTTGATGTGTTAAGATGTGGTACATGGGGTTAGATTCTGCAATTACCGTGGTGGTGCGTAATAGGATGTAGTGGCGGAATCGTTGGACATCAATGATAGCTGCCATAGCCAGTTTTTCGACATGCGAGTATCTGATTTCAGGTCCGGATAAAGTCTTGCTCAGATAATAAATCACGTGTTCTTCACTGTTAGCGTCCTCTTGAACCAACACCATCGCAATGGTGGAGGTAGAAGTAGCAAAGTAAAGGATATAATCCTTTGTATATTTGGGAGGATGTAACAAAGGAGCATGGGTCAAAGCATGCTTGAGAGCATCAAATGACCATTGGGCAGTGTCATCTCAGATGAAAGGGACGTTTATTTGCAATAACCGCATAAATCCTTTAGTGATCTCGGCGTAATTGCAGATGAAACGACAGAGGAAGTTTGCTTTGCCTTGCAAACTTTGAAGTTGGGTTAAGTTGGTGGGTGGGGGTAAGGCTAGAATGGCCTTGATCTTCAGGGGATCCACCCTGATCCCGTCTTTGGAGACGATGAAACCGAGGAGTCAGACAGATTCGACAGTGAAGATGCATTTATGTGGGTTTAGGTGAATACGATAGAAATGACATCAAAGAAAAATTGCCCGCAAGTGACCAATATGATCGGGTCGATTGGATGAATGGGTGGGTAAATCATTGAGGTAGGGTTCTGCGATATGCTTGATGTCATGGTAAGCGTACGACATGGCTCACTGGAAAGTGGCACCAACATTTTTAAGGCCAAAAGGTAGCTTTTGGTATGCGAAATTTCCCCAAGGGTAGATGAAGGCTATCTTATGTTGATCAGCAGGTAAGATTTCGATCTGGTTGTATCCAGAAAAGCCATCCATGAACGAGAAGATCACGCTTCCCGCGCAATTATCGATGATTTGATCGATAAAGGGTGTAGGGTAGTTGTCTTTGGAACAAGCTTTGTTAAGATCATGATAATCTACGTAGACATGGATGGTCCCTTGTTTCTTGGCAACCGAAACGAGGTTAGAGACCCATTCCGTCAAAGGGACAGGGTAGATAAAGCCAAATTTTAGAAGTTTTTCAACTTCTGCCTTTATAGCTTCCAGTTTCTTGGGGTGAACTAGGCAGAGTTTCTGTCGAACCGGTTTTGCGTTAGGGTAAGTCTTGATTTCGTGTATGACGATGGAAGGGTCAATCCCTAGCTTTCTTTGTAACCCCATTCAAAGACATCACAGAATTCTTTGAACAAAGCGATGTAAGAAACCACTTCGTCGGGCGTGCAACTAGCACCAAGATTAATGTTTTCCACAACACCTTCTTTGACTGAAATGTCAATTGTGATTCTGGTAGAGATGTTACCCATGTTTCCCTCAGAGAAAGTATCTTGGGTGAGGATAGGGGATTGTGGAGCATTGGTAACATCGGGGGGGAAGACAGATTGTATGTCTTGCACTTCTTCCAAAGGTGGAAGAAAAGAGGATTGGTGGTGGTTGTCATCCTAGGGCAGATCGTCAATGCTAAGCATTTCCATGATAGATTCGTCCAAAGGAAAAATGTGGGAAATGTAATCAACGGCAGATGATAGGGAATTCAACCACGAGGGCATCGAGTAAGTGTCGGGTGCCAGTGAATGTGAAGTGTTCGAGGAGGGAGATGCAGATTTCATAGCTACGTATGCAGCCTCGGCTGGGCTGAGTGGCATGGTGTCACTGAGTCCATCGAATTCCAAAGGACTAGGCACAATCCAAGGGTCAGATGATTCTAAGGATTGGTAAGGCAAATTCGAGATCATATTGACAGCGGAAATATGAGGTGTAGTAGGTGGAAGTGGTGTAGGGAAGGTACCCATGAGGCTAGAATCTTTCAATAAGCCAACACCAACGCTTTCATACGTAACTAGGTGATCTTCCAAAAAGGGAATATTGTTGGTGGCAGGGATGCGGGCGTCGGGTGTACATAAATCAAGTTGATCGATGATGACAATTTTTCCTTCATGAGGGAATTTTACACATCAAAACACCGATGAAGCAACAATAGTCATAGTGTAGAACCAACTTCTTCTGAGTAATAGACTGTAATTGAGGGGAGCGTTGACCACTTCGACATCAACGGTTACAGTTTTTCCGACCAATTGAACGGCGAGGGATTGCAATAATCTGTGAGGATGGAAACCTCATCCATCGAAAGTGCATAACATCATAGGGGATTTGTTAAGGGCAGGTGATTTCAAACCTTTCCAACAGGATAGGGACATGACATAGGTGGAGGCTCCCTCATCCAAAATGGTTCAATGGATTTGTTGATTATAAACAACAACATCGATTTGGAAATCTAGCTGGTGGGAGAGCCATGGTTGATGGTCATCCAGGTTAAACATGATGTAATTGGATGACTCGGGATCGAAAGCACCAATAGTAGCTAAGAGCGTCCTATGTTGGTTAGGACAGTGTTGTAACACTTCCAATGCAAACATGGCACACGGAGCTTGGGCCAAATCTTCTACAATATTGTAGTTTTGGGCGGCTCGTGAATTAGGATTGAAAGTGGATTTCCGGATGGTGCTCTTAGGAGTGTGTAAGATGGAGTCAAAAGAAGGTTTCTTAATCTGAAGTGGCCCGGATGGAGGGTTAACAGACGGAGGATTGACAGCAGATGGTAAAGGATCTGGCGAAGAACCGTTAGCAGTCTTCGGCTTATCGTGTTTAACTGGTGTGTCGTATGTCGCAGAACGAGTGGTTAGATTAACCCCGTTGAACATATAAATGTGTGCGCTTGTTGATGCCTCATCATGGGGTTGGTTGGAACTGCCCCCCGGCATGGGGGTTTGTGCAACCAAAGATTGTTGTTGTGGAAAAGGCTGAGTGAGCACAGAGGGTTGTGAATTTCCCTTAAAAATTTTAGCCACTTCATCGCGATGTGGGTAGTCTTGAGTGTAGTGATCGTCACCGCAAATGAGACATGGGAATTTCGGTTTTCGTTGTGGTTGTTTTCCAGCAGCAAGGGTTTGTGGTTGGGTCTTGGGTTGTTCATTGTTATTGTTCTTCTTTGTTTTGTTTCTCGATTTCTTCTTGCCTCCGGGTTATTGTGAAGGGGTTGATTGGACCACATTCACATCAGAGACTTGAGTTTGGGTGGGGGTAGAAGAGGGTGCAGTCGAACTGGGGGCGGTCGTGGAAGTGGGCCACTGGATTGTTCCAGTAGACTGAGTGGTAGATTGAGTTTTGACGGAGCCAATAACTCCATTTGCATGCGAAGCAGTTGATGGTTTGGATGGATCATTATTGGGACGGGTAGCATTCGGTATCAACTCATACAAAGTACCAGATTGCGAATAGACTAAGTCTAAGTACTGAGCTTGGGCGATGGCTTCTTCCTCGGTGACCACGCCGCCCATGGCAACATCACGAGCGATCTTGGGTAGTAAGGATTTCGTGAACCATTCCACTAATAATTGGTCAGGGATGACCGCTTTGATTAGCCTTCATCTTCTTCTCCATTCATGGATATGATCGGAGATATCTATGGAAGTTGTCTGACGAAGAGAGGTTAATAGTTCAGTACCCGTTTCGTATCGGATGGGCAGTTGGAAGTGTGTGAGGAAGGACATGGCGAGGGAGTTGAAATCGTAAAAAGATGTGCGTGGTAATTCAATATACCATTTTGCTGTGGAACCCGTAAGTGTCCGTTGGAAAAGACGCAAACGAATAGAATCGTCCATGAGGGAGTTGGATGAGCACCACAAATGGAAGGTCATCACGTGGTTGTTTAGGTTTTCTCTGGATTTTCCGTCGAATTTTGGGATATCAGAAGGGAGTTTTGCTGGAATAGCTGGCCAACTCGAAGAATGATTTATGGGATCGTTCGTTAACCGAGACAAATCTGGAAGGTCCAGGGTGGCTAGAAAAGGTAGTTGTCGGTTAACCTGTGGGTAATGCTGGTGCGGCAGAGGAACACCAGTGGGGCCCAATACTGGGTTATGTGGATAATTATAACTCGTGGGCCCTCTCATGTAAGGTTGGTTTTGGCCAAGGTACATAGGATTTGAAGTGTTTTGAGAAGAATGTGTGAGCGGAGGATAAACGGATGGGTTTTGAGGGTTAAGGGTTGGGTTGGGCATTTGTTCGTAAGGAGGTTGTTGTGGAGTCTGCAAATTTTGTCCTGCCGGGAAGTGTGGGTTTCCTAAAAAAGGAATGTTCCATGGGTTATATGTGGTAGGCACATTTTGTCCTGTGGAGGCATGCAGATTTCCTTGAAAAGGGATGCTCCATGGATTGGGTGCAACGGACATGTTTTGTCCTTGTGGTTGATGGTGGACTCTGACTTGAGGTTGCCCCCCAGCATGAGGGTGCCCCCCGAATGGAATTTGTCCTCTGGTGGGAGGATTCCCCCCAGTTTGAGGTAGAGTTCCCAGGATTTGAGGGCCAGACGTAAAAAATTGACCAGTGTTGCCGATTGGGTTAGAACTACCAAGGACAGTCCCTCCGGGTTGTTGGATAGGTATGGAACTTCCTGGTATGATTTGAGCAGTGGTTTGGGCAGTGGTAGTGGTAGATGCGTTCAGTGCCCTAAATCCAAAAGGGAGATTCGGTCTTGGTGTTACAGGTGTGCCAATCGGAGTTTGATTAACTACCGCATTACC
>ML792395.1:1224969-1271907 GCA_009831015.1 Picea engelmannii | reverse complement strand
CTGTATATATATGAATCTTATTATATTTCTTCTATATCTCTGTTATATTGTTGTCTCTCTTGCAATATCTCTAAATATTTCTGTGTTATATCTCTGCTCTCATTTCGTGCCGAAAATAATCTGGATCAGTGGTATCAGAGCAGGTTGCTCTTGATTGTTTTTAGTGCATGTCCCTGATGAGGTCTGAGTATAGAAAGTTGGGTCTTGAGCTTGTCTCTCTTGAGGACAATCGCTCTTGCACATCCAAGAAACCCTCAATGGAGGAAGAAAATAAAAATGACGGAGCAGACGATCCTATCAGTCTGTTGCTTGAGCAAGCTCTCATGCGACAGAGGGACGAAATGATGGCGAATTGTTCCCACATCCTTCAACGCCTCCTAATAGCATCAGAAGAATCTTCATAAAGTTGCCACTTTGGAGGCACCTCACCTTTCAAGGTACAGGTTAATTTTGATATTCCCGTATTTGAAGGTCAAATAGATGCAGATGCCCTAGATAAATGGTTAAATCTACTAGAAGGTTATTTCTCTATTCATAATTTTTATGACAAGGAAAAGATGACCTTTGCACTCCTTAAGGATTTACCCCATGTCAAACATTGATAGGAAAATTACTGGGAGAATATTTCCACGGAGGATTCTAGAATATATGGGGTCGATCCCACTTGGGAATTTTTTGTGGATGCAGTAAAGGAAAAGTATTAACCTGTTGGAAACTATGAGGACCAGTACATGAGATGGACCACACTGCGGCAAGAGAGGGGCCAATCAGTTCTAAAGTTCACCAATAGCTTCCATACCTTGTGAACCAAGCTGGGTATCAAAGACTCTGAATGACATTTGGTTCTGAAATACCGTGGGGCTCTACGCAGATACATCCAAACTGAAATGGATTTTCTGGATTTTCTGGACATCTCATCACTTGGTGCTGCTTATCGATATGATGTTAAAATCGAGTTGAAATTTAAGCACCAAAACAAATGGGAGTTCGGGTTTGCAAATCCACATCAACAAAAGTATGACAAAGATGACCCTAACAAACAGTCTCCTAAAAACCAGTCCAAGCCACAGGAAAAGAAGGGTCATGGGAAGACAAAGAAGGACAATGAAAAATGGTGCGATTTCCACAAAATCCCTTGGCACAAGACCAATGAATGTCACTCAAAACAGTCATTGGTGGATGAGATCAAAGACCAGGATCAAAACCCTAATTTAGAATCTAATTCTGAAAATACTGGTAAAATACAAATCATCGACACAGACCCCACTGCTATTGTCGTGACCGGAGCAATTCAACCAGAAGAACCAACAGATTCAGAAGAGGGGGAGTGCCTTTTTCATTCACAAATGTGGGTGAAGGGGACCCCGCTGCATTTTATTTTTGATAGTGGAAGCCAGAAGAACCTCATCTCAGCAGAGGTCATCAAACAGCTGGGATTGTCGACAACACCACACCCGCAACCATACAACATCGGGTGGCTTCACCAAGGACGATATCTTCATGTAAGCCAACAGTTTCGATTGTCATACAACTTCCAACCCTTCAAGGATGAGGTATTATGTAATGTTGCCCCACTGGATGTCTGTCATGTTTTCTTGGGCTAGCCATATATGTGGAAACACCATGCTATCTATGAGTCTCAACCCCGTAGTGTCATTATTACTCTAGGGGGTCATCTCTACAGGATACCAGAGGTAGTTCCAACTACTGCCCCACCAAAATAGTGCCGCAAGGTAGTATCTCATACTATAAAATTCATCTTCTCCACAATCTATTCAAAAGGGGAACAAAAGGATACTGCAAAAACCTTGGCCCAAGAACCTTCTATCCACCAAAAGCAGGTCGACAAGGTTGCATCAAAGCACAAATATTCCTTATGCACACCATCTTCTCATGTAGCTCAATTTGTTGAACAACCTCAGCCTCAACAGGTTCATGATAGACTTCCACAAACTAAGCAACGCGACGTCTCCAGCAAGGCAAGCAACTCACCAAGATGCAGATTCAACAAACGTTTTCCCCTCTCCCCCAGAAATTCAATGTAATGGAGACATTGCTTCATAAGGAGGGAGGATTGATCCAGGTGGATATCGGTGGCCACCCACCTTTTCCAACTGGCTCAAAAAAAATTTCTGGCAATTTTGGTAATTTACTATTTTTAGCAGTTTTTAACTTCCAGGGCCATTTTGAGGCCCTAAACAATGTTTTTTGAGAAAATGGGGAGCAACATGGTTCATAGATCAATGTTTCTCACCCAAAAGGTGTATTTCTCGGATAGATATTTCCAATGAGATATCGAGCGCCCCAAACAAAGATTGTATGCAAAAGTTATGCCCCTGGGAAGTTGACATATCAACTACCCCCATCGGGGCCCACAAACCTTTTGGATTTTCATCTTCCAGGGTTAGGGTTTTGGATTTTACTTATGTTAAAAGGGCCCTTAAAGCCTCATTGTAATAATCATCTTCTTGCGAATGCGAGTAGCCATCACATCTCTTCTCAGAGATAAGCTACCACCATTCTAGCGAGTCTTTCACCCTGTACTTTTACAGCCTCTGTACATTTATTTCATTAATAGAAATTGTGTATTACTATATATCTGTGACTCTTGTTATATTTCCACTATATCTCTGTTATATTGTTGTCTCTCTTGCAATATCTCTGAATATTTCTATGTTATATCTCTGCTTTCATTTCGTGCCGAAAATAATCCGGATCAAATTCTTTCAAGATTATGAAGGGGAGCCATACAATATGATTAGAAGAATTCATCAACTGGTGGAAGTACAACAAACCAGGGAGCATCTAATGGACAGAGCCCACAGTCATCAATAGAATATACAATATTCCTTTGATAAGAAAGTTAGGAAAGAATATTTCGAGTTGGGAGATCTGGTACTTAAATGGGATGCACCCAGACATGATAGAGGTAAACACAACAAGTTTGAAGCCCTCTGGATTGGGCCCTTCAAAATATCTAAAGTATTTTTAAATAACACCTACAGGTTGTAGGATTTGGAAGACGAGGAGGTTTTTAATGGCCCTGTGAATAGGCATTTCCTGAAGATATGTTTTGTTTGAGCCTTAGACGGATCCTCTATTTTTGTAAATATTGTTTTCTGTTTGTGTTTGGTTTCAATAAGGGAATCCATAGCCCAACAACAAGGCAATGAAGTTGCAAAAGGAGTTCTTGGAAGCCCATAGGGGGCATGCCATCCCCCATGGAGCCTAATGTGATCACCTAATGTTGTAAGGAGGATGTTTTCTTAGCTAATCCCCCCTTTGGTGGAAAAAATGACAATAAGCGGGTCGAAAACCCACTTGTCCTAAGTTTCGTGAGCATGCACATATGATTTAAAATGGGCATAGATTTGGGCATCCGTTATCCACACTCCCAAATATACGGACAAGGTTTGATTTTGGACCCCCCTTATCATTATTCCTTTAATAGGGGGGGGTCCGATATGGTGTTGTGCAAGTTTGAACGACTGGAATTAAAGCATCCAGATGTATGGCTGAGGTCCAATTCYAGACCCCCCTTTCTCTTATACCTTTAACRTGGGGGGGGKGTCCAGAATTATTTAGTTCCCACGTGGGCCCCCCACTATCCTGACACCTTCCCCTAAGCCCGCTCACCAGGCCTATCCTTCCAAGTGTCCTCCATTCCACCTCTCTCCTCTCCTTGTCACATCTCCTGCTCCSTCCAGCCTCTCGTCACCTTACCAAAGTGACGTGTTCCCCTTTTCCCCCTTATTTTCTGACGCTTTTCCATCATCCTCCAGGTCACCCCGTCATAGCTATGTGTTCCTCTCCCTAGCCAATCTATTTCCATCACTATCCTCTACCTCTATATCACTTCCACATAAGAACCCCTCGCTTCACCTTTACTTTGTTGATACCATCAACTTCCCCGTCAGATCCTTGTTCACGTTCGCTAGAGTGGGTCCCCTCACAGCAGTCCCATGAAGTAGTAATAGCCAGAGGGAGACTGCCATGTCTTGCAGTAGCAGATTTGACCAGAGCCTTTCCAGATCTCAAGAATTAGTTAATGCAAATGTGGAAGGTGGGTGAGACATCGTATCATCCCTTAAATGGAAAGTTGGGAAAATAAAAGCGTAGAGGTGACTGCCAGTCCTTTCTGACAAAGATCATGTCCATCAGAAGACTGCATGGGTAGTCTACCCAACGTCTGCATGCACATCCTATTAGAGAATCTCCTCAATGTCAAGAATTGATCCCCTGACATGACTGTGTTTCAGGGAATCTGAGCCAGTTCCAATTTTATGTAGGCATTTTTGCCATTTTGTATCTATCGTTGGAAGAGCTAAACTCCCTGTGGTAAAGTTTTGATGAAGCACTGCTTTTCCTTGGTTATGTATTTGTAGGAGAAACTTCTTGTTTAATGACAATCATTTTTCTTACTTCCATCTAGTTTCCATCTAATATTGAAAGAGTTCATGATTGACTGAGTCACATGAGGCATTAATGTTTTATAGTAAAGCTGTTATGATTTCTTTTAATGTTCTTGTAATTTAAATATAGGAAGTTCTTGTGGTTGGAAGGTTTACAGTTGGGAGTGAGCTTGTCATTGATGGCAAAGATCAGCATGATCAACAACACAGTGATAATGGAAGACGAGGAGAAACAATGAACATTGGATCTTATTCAGAATCCCCGATGACCATCAGATATGAATTCAGAGAGGAATAGGATGCAGTAGATGAGAATAGATCTCAGGCATTATATCTAAGCGCGGGTTCTGACCATTGTTGGATTAGGGAGAACCTGCACATTCATTAAAGTGAAAGGAGAAGCGGGTATAAAAAATCCTGAAAGAAGGAGGACCGTCCATCTATGGGCAGGACACATGGACACATATCATCATTTCATTGACTGGAAAGTCAAAGGTATGAAATGCTCCAACCTTTCACCTCTCGAACTCGCGATATGCATAATCATGAAATAATCTCAACCGTTAGATCGAGGCCAAATATGAACCATTGATCAGGCACAATGAAGGCTTGTGGAGTTGTGAAGTCTCGATAAAATATTGATCATTAATCCAAGAGGGATGCATGGCAGAATATCAGAGCATGTCAAAGACTCCATTTCGTGGTTTCGCGAATCGTGACTTGGAGAGGAAAGAAACAATACCACAGGAATGTCGAAATTGTGAAATGTGAAATCGCAAAATGATCTAAGCCGTCAGATCAAGGGTGGATTTGGACCGTTGATCCCATGCCATTTCAAAGTTTCACGGATAGGGAGTTGGAAGTCTCAAGAACATTCACCACAGGAATTCTGAAATCATGATTTGCAAAATTGTGAAATGATCTAAGTCGTTGGTTTGAAGAGATTGTGGACCATTGATCTGACCCCCTTCGATGTATTGGAAACATGGATTTCGGTTACTGGGAGATGGAGAGGTCAGAGACTCTCAACATCAGGAGTCCCGAAATGCTGAAATGTGAAATCTAGAAAAGTACTTTATGGTTAAGCACTTGGTCTTGGCCAAGGTCATATCAAGGAAGGATCTAGTTCATGCTAAACCCCATTTCTAGGATCGAGAGTTGAAGGAGTTAAGGGACTGACTGGAGAATCCCTGAAATAAGAAATTGTGAAATGAGGTTTCAAACTAACTGATGTTCATTGCCTATGGTCACATCGACAGAATATGAGGGAAGGAGCTAGTGCAGACAAGCTCCTTTTCGAAGTTTCGGGGATTGTGACTGGGAGTGTCGAGACAGTTGGTCACACGAATGCTGAATTGTCGAATGCCAAAATGCCGAAATGAATAGAAGATCCCATGGAGCCAATCCAATGGTGTAGGTGAATTTGAGTATGATCAGAGGGCTAATGTTGCTCCTCATAGTGTAACTACTAGAAATCATTGATGGTTTCTTCCGGAAGATTCGAAGAGACTTCTGTGTGATCGCCAGAGGAGCTAAAGAGTCTCCAGGCTTATTTTAGTGAATGAAGGACATTCTTAGAGGGGATTGATAGATGGATGAGCATTGAAGTCTATAACTGAAACAGAAAGGATAAGATCGACTGTGCCAGAGAAGACGAGGAGTATCAACTACCAGAGAGGCTGAGGAATCTCAGCAGAACACCCAGTGATGTTGGACGCGTGGTGGGAACCACCAGAGAAGCTAAAGAGTTGCGATGATCAGGCAGAGCACTTGATATGTGGAGGATATCGGCGCGGTGTGAGCATGCAGAGGCATTGTGCACATTGCATGCACAAGGTGCACAGAAGATATAAGTACATGGTACAGAGAAGAGATGCAGTTGAAAAAAAATGAGGGATTCAGGAGGGTAGAAGGAGGAGTGTACAACAACTAAAATGTAGAGCAGAAGAATGGTGGATCAAATGGATATGGCACACAGTGCGTAACATGAGAATAAAATAAAGCATAGAGGAGTGTGCAGAAGACACTGATGCAGATAGAGTAGTGCAGTATAGCAGAACAATGATAATTCTGGTAAGCCAATGATAAATATTGTATCACTATGATAAGTTTCATTAGCAAAGATTTATATTTCTGGGTGGTAGGGAGGTGATAGGGAGGACTGGTGTCCTCAGAGGTTCAAGTGGGAGCTTGAACACAGGGAGTTGGTGCTTCCTTCTAGTTGGTGCTAGAGAAACCAGAGAGTTGGTGCCTCCTTCTAGTTGGTGCTAGAGAAACCAGGGAATTGGTGCTTCCTTCTAGTTGGTGCTAGAGAATCCAAGGAGTTGGTGCTTCCTTCTAGTGGGTGCTAGAGAAAAATAGAGAGTTGGTTCTCTCAACAAGTTGCATCTTGCAAAACAGAGGTTGTAGCCTCACAATGATTTGGTTCTCATATGTATGCTAATGTAAAGAATGTAAATAATACTTATCATATAAAGAAGAAGAGGTTTTTACCCTGTATGGGTTTCCTTGGGAAAATATATGTCCTTGTGTTTCTCATATATGTGACTGATGCTCAATGTGCCATTGCTTATTTCCCTACATTATTGTGATCATCATTGAGTGCCTTGTAAAGAATTTAAAAGAAGCATAATTGTTTAAGCACGAGGATAACTGATTCACCCCCCTTCTCAGTTGTTCAACAATTGGTATCAGAGCCCGCCCCTTCTATCTAAGGGTAGATCCTAGAGCTTAAACATGTCAAGCCATGAAGGAAATTCGACCAATAAGGCCCCTCTGTTCAATGGAACAAACTTTCCCTTCTGGAAAGTTAGAATGAGAACCTACATAATGGCTTTAGGTGTAGATGTCTAGGATGTGGTGGATACTGGTTATGTAAAGCCAGTTGTGCTAGCTAATAAGGATGATAAGCTAGAATTTAGTTTCAATGCTAAGGCTATGAATTCTATCTTGAGTGGGCTTGCAGAAGTAGAATTTGTAAAATTTATGCACCTAGGAACTGCCAAAGAAATGTGGGACAAACTCATTAGCAGTTATGAAGGTAATGAGAAGGTAAAGGATGCCAAGCTTCAAACCTACATAATATAGTTTGAACAACTGAAGATGAAGGAAGATGAAACAGTTGGAAAGTACTTTTTGAGAGTAGAAGAAATGGTAAATGCAATGAAAGCACTTGGTGAAAAAATTGAGGAACCTTCTTTAGTTCATAAAATATTGAGATCTCTCCCAGATAGGTTCAACCCAAAGGTCTCTATTATAGAAGAACTTAATGTTCTAAAAACCTTGGAGTTTGATCAACTTCTAGTAACATTGAATGCTTATGAAATGAGAATAGTTAAAGATAAACCCACCTCCAGAGAAGCATCATTCAAAGCACACAAGAATGAGGATTCTGATCCCGATGAAATTGAAGCAAAATTTGTGAAGAGACTAAAGAAGGGATCAAGCAAATACAAAGGTAAACTACCTTTCAAATGTTTCAACTATGGTAAAATAGGTCATTTTGCAAATAAATGTCCCCAAAAGAGAAAGGATCAGACATATGATGATGAGCAGAAGCATAAACACAAAAATTTACTTAAAGAGAATAACTTTAAGAAGAAAAGTCTTTGCGTAAACAATGAGGATGATCCTTCAGATGATGAAGACAATGACTCCCCTATTGAAGATAAAATAAATGACTTCATACTTATGGCCAAAGAGGATTATGATAATAACAACACAGGAAGTGAATTTAATGAAGAAGAAGCTGTGGTTGACATGGAAGGAGAACTGATCAGTGCACTGGAAGAGATTGATAGACTAAGAATTAAGAACAGAAAGCAAAGAAAATTGCTGATATAGTTCGAGAAAGACAGTAAAGGACTCGATGAAGACCTTGTCCTATTAAAGTTGGAATTAGAGGAGGCAAAGAAAATCAAACATATTTTGAAACAACAACTATCAGAAAAAAGGGCATGATGTGAAGCTTTAGAACAAGAAGTAGTGAAAACGAGGAAAGAAATGGAGAAGTTTCAAGCCTTGTATAATCAAAATCTATCAAGTATCAAAACCTCAGAAGGACTAGCCACCATTCTGAATTAGCAAAGGAATCCAAAGCTGAAAATTGGTTTGGGTTATGAAGAAGGATCAAGTAGTGGTAAGCCAATAAATGAAGAACCCATGAAGTTTGTCTGGTGTACAACCAATAACCACAAAAAACCTCGAGAAACAAAGGAAGACAATCAACTGCCCAGGACGAATAAAGAAAAAGGTGCCAGGATTGAATCTGGAGAACGAAGAAATAATGTGCTCCCTGCTAAAAGACACAATCAGCATGGAAGAAATCGATTTGATCAAAGAAGACAACCACTATCGAGGTAGAAAGAATTTTTCTATGGTTATTATTTCAACTATTATAATTTTGGTCACAAAGCTGTAAATTGTTCCTCCAGACATAGACATGAGCAATTAAGATTTTGAAGGAATAAATACTTCCCACAACAAAGATTGATACAACCAAGTAACAAACCTTCACAGACTACAAATTGTCAAATTATGTCTAGGGACATGCAACTAAGGAGGCCAAGAAATAGTCAACTGTCAATGCTGCAGCAATAAGTTTGAACTATTGAATAAGGAAATTGAATGCTACACATGTCATAACTTTGGACATAAATCTATTGATTGTTATTTAAGGAACCATGAACCAGAATCAAAATCCCCTGCTGAAAATGTCAAGTTATGGAAGAAGAAGGAAAGTGACAAGTGTGGATTAGTATTGTCCGCTCAAAGAGAAACGAACCCTTAGTATATAGAGAGTGGATGCTCCAAACATATGATGGGAGACAAAGTTAAGTTCCTATCCCTAAGAGAAGGAAAATCTTGAAACGTAACTTTTGGAAATGATGTTCCATTTAAAATAAAGGGTAAAGGGATGGTGAGCTTAAGTAATGGAAAAAGAAAAGCCCAAGATGTTCTACTTGTATATGGACTGAAAGATAATCTACTCAGTGTAAGTCAAATGTGTGACAGAGGATGTAAAGTGGTGTTCACGTCCAAGGACTGCAAGATAAAGTCTGTAAACTCAGGACAAGTGGTGGCCAAAGGCATAAGGACAGAAAACAATGTATATGTGCTGGAAGAAAATAGAGAAGAGTGTCATCTAAGTAAACATGATGAAAGCTAGTTATGGCATAGGAGACTTGGACATATGAATTTTGACCACTTAATCAAACTCAAAAATCTCGAGGCAGTAAAAGATCTTTCGAGAATATCAAAGCCCCAAGATTCAATGTGTAAACCCTGCTATGTAGGGAAGCAAAACATGACACAGTTTAAGTCCAAGAGATTTACTTCAACAAAGAAATCACTCCAACTAGTTCATATGGATTTATGTGGACCATCGAGACAGGAAGGCACATGGAAATAAAACTACTTCATGCTTATTATTGATGATTTCTCCAGACTTAATTGGGTTTCCTTTCTCAAATAAAAAGCTTAAGCATTTGAGAAGTTTAAAATATTTAAGGCTTTAACAGAGACTCAAACAGGCAAGAGATTAAAGGCAGTAAGATTAGATCGGGGAGGAGAGTTTATGTCAATAGACTTCAAGGAATTCTGCGATGAGCTTGGGATCAAGAGAGAATACACAATCCCAAGAACTCCACAACAAAATGGAGTTGTTGAGAGGCAAAATAGAACAATGCAGAAAATGGCCAGGTCAATGATGAAAGAGAAGAACATTGGCCAAACCTACTAGGTAGAAGCAATACACACAATAGTCCATGTTCTTAACAAAGCTTACCTCAGACCACAAAGTGACAAGACAAATTATGAACTGTGGTTTGGAAGACCTACCTCAATCAAACACTTGAAATTCATTGGGAGTAAATGCTACATAAAGAATAATGATGAGAACCTTGGAAAATATGATGACAGGGCTGATGAAGGTATCTTATTAGGGTATGCTACAAAAAGTAAAGGATATAGTTTCTATAATAAGAGGATGCATAAAATGTTTGACTGTATTGATGTAAAATCTGATAAAGGAATCCCAACAAGAGAGGTGTATAGTAATGAGTCTTCTACAGAAGACACAGCTAAAGATGAAGATGAATAGGTCCAAGAATCAAAAAATGAAGACTCTGAATCAGATGAAGATTCAGACACTCAGACAGACTCAAATCAGTAGTCAACTACAAATTCCTCCTCCAGAATCATTCAAAAGAATCATCCTGCAAGTCAGATAATTGGGGAAAAAGAAAAAGGTGTACAAACCAGGAGAAAGTTAATCCAAAACATCGAACAATATCATACAGCCTTCATATCCATGCTGGAACCCAAGAATTTTAATGAAGCCAGCAGAGATGACCACTAGATTAACGCAATGAATGATGAACTTGATCATATTGAGAAAAACAACACATGGGAGTTGGTTCATAGAACTAAAGGCAAAAATGTCATTGGCTCTAAATGGATATTTAAGAATAAGTTGAATGAGTAAGGACAAGTTGTCAAGAAAAAAACAAGGTTAGTCTGTAAAGGATATGCTCAGATAGAAGGACTGGATTATGATGAAACATTTGCATCCGTAGCAAGATTAGAAGCTATCAGAATGTTTATTGCCTATGCTTGTCATAAAAAGGTTTAAAGTCTATCAAATGGATGTCAGGTCCACTTTTCTAAATGGATATTTAAGTGAAGAAGTCTATATCGAACAACCAGAGGGTTTTGAACTGTCTGATAACCCTGACTTAGTATGCAAGCTGAAGAAAGCTTTATATGGGCTAGAACAAGCCCCTTGAGCCTGGTATCACAGACTGGATATGTATCTCAAAGAAAAAGGGTTCAAGAGAGGAACAGTTGACAACAATCTATATATTAAATCAAAGGATAATAATTTTCTCATCGTATTGGTCTATGTAGATGACATCATCTTCGAATGTAATAAGGATCCATTGGTACAATGATTTTCTTCTGCCATGGAATCAAAATTTGAAATATCTATGATAGGAGAACTGTCATTTTTTCTTGGTCTGCAAATTAATCAGACCACCGAAGGGATGTTCATCTCTCAAGAAAAATGTCTAAGAGAAATGTTGAAAAGGTTTCAAATGGAAGATTCTAAACTTGTTGGTACACCTATGGTTATTGCATGTAAATTAACCAAGGATGATGACTCACCTGATGTTGATCAAAGATCATATAGATAAATGATGGGAAACCTGTTGTACATCACAACATCTCGCCCAGACATAATGCATGTTGTAGGAATGGTAGGAAGATATCAGGCTGCACCTAAACAGAGTCATTTGCAAGATGTCAAAAGGATATTCAGGTATTTGAAAGAAATAATGACGTATGGTTTGTGGTATCCCATAAATCAAAATTTTTAGCTAATTGCTTATTCAGATGTAGATTGGTCAAACTGCGTTGATGAGAAAAAAAGCACCAGTGGAGGAGCATTCTTACTGGGTGACTCTTTAGTAGCCTGGCTTAGTAAAAAGCAAGGTTCCATTTCTTTATCAACCACAAAGGTAGAGTACATTGCTACTGTTACCTGTTGCACTCAGGTATTATGGATGATTCGGACACTTGCAGACTTGGAGGTAAAGTACATTGCACTGATCCCAATTCATTGTGATAACACTAGTGCCATCAGTGTGTCTAAAAATCTTGTATTCCACTCCAAGACCAAGCATATT
This sequence comes from Picea engelmannii, assembly GCA_009831015.1. Lineage (NCBI taxonomy): Eukaryota > Viridiplantae > Streptophyta > Pinopsida > Pinales > Pinaceae > Picea > Picea engelmannii. Next base: position 1,259,810 of record ML792395.1, on the reverse strand, counting down.
CCCATAAAATATCATTTTCTGAGAGAGCAAGTCACCAATAATATTGTTTAGGTCCATTACATTCCAACCACAAAACAAATTGCTGACATTTTTACTAAACCTCTAGCCAAGACACCATTTGAATATCTCAGACAGAAGCTGGGTGTTATCCCATATCACATCTAAAAAAGTCCATCCTATTAGGGGGAGTCTTGTATTGATTGCATATCTGATACCTCATAAAAATACTACAACATCTCAGGGGGAGCGTGTTTTCTTTGACATTGATGTCAAAGGGGGAGAAAATGAGTGGTCTGGATTGGATGCTATAGTTGGAGGTCCAAACAGATTAGCGCAACTGTTCAGGTTTGCCATCAATGCCAAAGGGGGATATTGTTGGAAGGTTTACAGTTGGGAGTGAGCTTGTCATTGATGGAAAGAACAGTGATGGAAAAGATCAGCATGATCAATAGCGCAGTGATAATGGAAGAGGAGGAGCAACAATGAACATTGGATCTTATTCAAAATCCCCGATGACCATCAGATATGAATTCAGAGAGGAGTAGCATGCAGTAGACGAGAATAGATCTCGGGCGTTAGATCTAAGAGTGGGTTTCGACCATTGTTGGATCAGGGAGAACCTGCACGTTCATTAAAGTGCAAGGATACGTAGGTATAAAAAATTCTGAAAGGAGGACCATCTATCTACGGGCAGGACATGTGGACATAGATCAACATTTCACTAACTGGAAAGTCAAAGGTATGAAATGCTCCAGCCTTTCACCTTTCGAACTCACGATATGTGTAATCATGAAATAATCTCAACCATTAGATTGATGCCAAATATGGACCATTGATCAGGCACAATGAAGGCTTGTGGAGTTGCGAAGTCTTGATAAAATATTCACCGTTGATCCAAGAGGGATGCATGGCAGAAGATCAGAGCATGTGAAAGACTCCATTTCGTGGTTTCGTGAATTGCGACTTGGAGAGGCAAGAAACAATACCACAGGAATGCAAAAATCGGGAAATGATCTAAGCCGTCGAATCAAGGGTGGATTTGGACCATTGATCCCATGCCATTTCAGAGTTTCATGGATTGGGAGTTGGAAGCATCAAGAACATTCACCATAGGAATGCCAAAATCACGATTTGTGAAATCCTGAAATGATCTGAGCCATTGGTTCAAAGAGATTGTGGACCATTGATCCGACCCCCTTCATTGTATTGTAAACCAGGATTTCGGTTACTGGGAGATGGAGAAGTCAGAGAATCTCAACATCAGGAGTCCTGAAATGCCAAAATACGAAATCTCAAAAAGCACTTTATGGTTAAGTGCTTGGTCTTGGCCAAGGTCATATCAAAGAAGGAGCTAGTTCGTTCTAAACCCCATTTCAGGGATCAGGAGTTGGAGGAGTCAAGGGACTGACTAGATAATCCCCAAAATAAGAAATTGCGAAATGAATTTTTGAACTAACCAATGTTCACCGCCTATGCTCACATCAGTGAAATATGAGGGAAGGAGCTAGTTCAGACAAGCTCCTTTTTGGAGTTTCAGGGATCACGATTGGGAGTTTCGAGATAGTTGGTCACACAAATGCCAAATTGTCGAATGCCGAAATGCCGAAGTGAATGCAAGATCCCATGGATCCAATCCAATGGTGTAGGTGAATTTGAGTATGATCGGAGGGCTAATGTTTCTCCTCACAGTGTAATTTCTAGAAACCATTGATGGTTTCTGCCAGAAGATTCGAAGAGACTTTTGTGTGATCGCTAGAGGAGTTGAAGAGTCTCCAGGCTTCTTTTAGTGAATGAAGACTATTCTTAGAGGGGATTGATAGATGGATGATCGTTGAAGTCTGTAACTGAAACATAAAGGATAATCTTGACTGTCCCAGAGAAGACAAGGAGTCTCAATTGCCAGAGAGGCCGAGAAATCTTAGTAGAACACCCAGTGATGCTAGACGCGTGGTGGGAACCACCAGAGAAGCTGAAGAGTTGCGATGATCAGGCAGAGCACTTGAGATGTGAAGGAGATCAACATGGTGTGAGCATGCAGAAGCATTACACACATTGCATGTACAAGGTGCACAGAAGCTATATGTACATGGTACAGAGAAGAGATGCGGTTGAAAAAAAAATGAGGGATTTAGGAGGGTAGAAGGAGGAGTGTACCGTAGCTGAAATGCAGAGCAGAAGAATGGTGGATCAAATGGAGATGACACACAGTGAGTAATGTGAGAAGAACATAAAGCATATATGAGTGTGTAAAAGACATTGATGCAGATAGAGCAGTGAATTATAGTAGAATAGTGATAAGTCTGGTAAGCCAATGATAAATATTGTATCATTGTGATAAGTTTCATTAGCAAAGATTTATATTTCTGGGTGGTATGGAGGTGCTAGGGAGGATTGGTGTCCTTAGAGGTTTAAGTGGGAGCTTGAACACAGGGATTTGGTGCTTCCTTCTAGTTGGTGCTAGAGAAACTAGGGAGTTGGTGCTTCCTTCTAGTTGGTGCTAGTGAAACCAAGGAGTTGGTTCTTCCTTCTAGTTGGTGCTAGAGAATCCAGGGAGTTGGTGCTTCCTTCTAGTAGGTGCTAGAGAAAAACAGAGAGTTGGTGCTCTTAGCAAGCTGCAGCTTGCAAAACAAAGGTTGTAGCCTCACAATGAGTTGGTGCTCATATGTATGATAATGTAAATAATGTAAATAATACTTATCATATAAAGAAGAAGAGATTTTTAGCCTATATGGGTTTCCTTGGTAAAATATCTGTCTCTCTGTTTCTCATATATGTGACTGATGTTGAATGTGCCATTACTTATTTCCTTGAATTATTGTGATCATCATTGAGTGCCTTGTAAAGAATTTAAAAGAAGCATAATTGTTTAAGCACGGGAACAATTGATTCACCCCCCCTCTCAGTTGTTCAACACTTGTGTTTAAATTCTTCCTCTTCAAGCTGTTGGAAGCTTGATGCCTACAACAGACCTTTGCGCTTTCTCATAGAAGTCTTCCTCCTTCTCACCCTTATTACAACTCACTGCCCGAAGTTAAATTAATACCTCATATGTTCATGCATAGCCTTAGTCCAGGATTCTGATTTAAAACAATATTATACTGAGTTTACTTCCAGTCGATCACCCTTTTTATAAACAAATCGTGACATAAACCAATGGGTATCAGGCTTACTCCTGCTGTAATCCAGGAGTGACTTCTAGTGCTAACATGGTTCACCCCCACCCTGGGGACATGTACACCAAATCTTCTCTTCTTTATTATCTTCTTCAATCAGTTACATGCACAGAGCCTCAAAAACCCTACTCCGCATAGGACAAGAGATATGTGCACTTTGCTAGATCCTCCTTCCTTGAGTTAGTTTTAGCACAAAGCCTCTTCTCGATCTCATACAACCTCTTGCACTTAGCCTTGCCAATATTACATATTATGCACATATCACTTACAATCCTTTGATCACATAGATCAATCACTAGCACTTAGAACTACTTACAACTGACTGACTGGCTCCCTCGCTACATCGCCTAGTCTTCTATATATATTACAAAAGTGGCCTAAGCATGGGTAAACCCTTGGGCCAACATTCCCATACTCGTTAAATGATCCCAAAACTCAAAAATACCTAATAAAGGGGCCGATATCCCACGATCGTTTCTTCGTCTTGCGCTCCTTCTTCGATAGGCTATCAAAGTCTCAAAATAGGTCAAACATGACCAAGAATATCCCAAAACTTTGTCAAGGGCCAACACTCTGTTATCAACTTCTCTTGTTATGGTTTGTTTTTTTTTTATGCTCATTTTCAGATATGTATATGTTTAATGTCTACCATGTTTCTTTATTAATTCTTCCTCTTTCATTCAATTCCTGAATGGCAATTTAACTCATTATTTAAAACTCAACCATTGTCATTAAAAGATCTTTTCAGATCATCTCCTTCGAGCGATAATCCAATAAGTTGATGGATATCCTCCACATGAATTGATTACTTCTTATCCAACCATAGGCTTCTGTCATGTACCCTGATGATGAGGAACTTGGTACATCTCGCAACCTCACTAGTAATGCCAAAAACTGACAAATCTATGAGGTTCATAATAGTGGAGTTGAAGAGGTTTGTGAACTCCGACTTCGGTACAAACTATGCTCCTCCCAACTCATCCAAAGTGACACTCCAGAAGAAATCAATGTTCTATTATGGGAACAAAACCTGTTCTATCAGGTCGAGGTCGAGGATTTTGAATTGCTCGACCTTCCCTTTTATATCGCCCACGATCTCGACCTGAGGATCACATGGCATGTCCGACATTGCATCTTTAGAATCTGCACTTCTTCTTCCTGTAGTTATCGACATAGTGAATCTGGACTGTCAACAGAATTTGAGAGGCTAATTGGTATTGGGGATCATGATTGAGGGTCGAGGGATTGCATAGGCTTGAGCACAATTAGAATTTGCAAGGAAATAATTTATATTTGGGAAACAATATGTCTTACATCGGGTTCCCATAACCTTATTCTCAAGATTAGATGGCAAGCTCTGTAATAACTGTTAAGGCTATTCATAATTAATCCTATAGTTTCAACTTGGAGATGAGTTGTCTGACGAGACTGGTTAATGGGGTAAATCTACTGGGTGATCATGGCATTTACTGCGCAAGTTGTTCAGGGACATGGCCGAATTCATACCTTACCATTTAATGGATGCGAATCATGGTGCGAATACCGATGGAATATTCACGTATCACAGATTTATGGTTTAATAGCTTTCAAATGGGTTACTATAGCGGTCATAAAGGCTATGACTGGACTAGGTTCGTGTGGCACATGGACTAGGATTGCGTCTAGATTCTCTCTCCCCCCAACCACAAAGGGGTCCTCATCACATTAATTACTGTCATTAATAGATTCATGGCTCTTCTGATCTTACACTGCTAAGTAAGCAGTTCTGCATCAAAACAACACTTAGAGAGAAAAATGAACTACATGTTGCGGTGCAACAATGCACACTTCGACTTTATTAATTGAATTCACAGAAATTGAAAAATATTCAAATATAGCTATTATACATGCACCTTTGGACTAGATAAATAGTCCTTTAGCTTAGTTCTAAGATTGGGTTTCAGGTGAGTGTCATTCACCCATTCTAGATGAATTATAGTGATGCAGAAGCATCTCTCCAAGCCAGCTACACGCCAGACAACCATCACATCAAAGCGCGCATTCGATGGGAGAGAGAGGCACAACCTTCTCAATTTTCAAATTTTCAAATTGTATTAAATGATTGTAAGGCTGGTAGAGCCAAAGAGCCATACATATGCACAATCTTTAGAAAATGTTTCCTTAAATAGATTGTAAGGATGAGATCTAGATCCGATTTGGACTAGACAACCATTCAATATAATTGAATGTAAATTAATGAGAGTAGGTAGCATGGAGGGAAGAGCTCAAGGAGCCCCTCTTTGTAAAAAGATATTCTTTGTATCTAGTAGTTAGTTTTTAGAGGAGGATAAGAGAGCCAAGACTCTATGGCATTTCGAGATCAAACACATTGTAAAGATGCATTCTTATTGAATACAAACAGAGCAATTTTTCCTACATGTTATTCTGTGTATGTGAATGAATGTCTTTATGTGTTGATGATATGTTGTAAATGTATGATAGTTTTCATTTGTAGGTTACAGGCATAAGTCGTTGTCTATTGGGTTCTTTGATTCCAGGTCTGGGTTCTTTGAGGCTCCATGCAAGAGGTTGCATGAAAGAACACTATGGGTTCTGAAAGCTAGTGCATAGATGCAATCCTAAATTTTTTGGAATCTGGGCAAGGACGTGCCAAGAGGGTGCACCAGCTGAAGTCATTGAATCAGGAGGAAATCCTCAAGGTTGTTGAATACCTTGGAGATAAGACTGTGTAGAAGATAGCACAAGACAAACCAAAATCATTGAGGGATTATGTGAGATCTCTGCTATGAGAGCATTGAGCAGGTGCATATAGTGCACATGAGAAGGAGATAGAATCATTGAGGATTCTATAGAGCTATGAAAGGACATCATTGAGTAGGTTCCTGTGTGAACAAAGAGAACTCCTTTGAGATCTGGAATAGAGAAGCGTCCAAGGAGGAGGATCTTCACAGGGTTGTTGAATACTCTGTAGGCTTAGCAAGGAGTTGCTTGAGTAAGTTGTTTCTAAGAGGGAACCAAATCTCCATATGAGGGAGAGAAAAGGGTTAAGTCCCTTAGAGGTCTAAGCAACAGAGAAGCTCAGGATGAATAGAGCCTTCGTGTGTGTAGGGACCCCGCAAGGAGTGCATAGTTCAAAGAATCCTTTAAGAATTTAAGGAGGACAAAGCTCAGGAGGAGTAGTGCTTTAATGCATAGGCCCATAGCTACAAGGAGAAGCAGAAAAGGCCAGGAAAACCCTTTGGAGGACTTGAGTTCTAGGAAGCTCAGGAAGGATATCATTCTTAGAATGCGAACAGAGGCCGATAATGTAGGCTTCGTAGTAGGAAACAAAGGTCGAGGCCTTTGGGACACTTGAAATCTTCCAGGTTCAGGAATAGGGATCATAATCTCAACGAGGTGCTATAATTGTCATTAGATCAGCTGGAGAGAATGAGATCTGGACCATTGAATCTACGTCCAAGCAAGTAGGAGGAGAGTGCACAAGAGAAAGAGATATGGGCCATCAGCTTTGGCTGCATGTACCGATAGCCATCGGATCCAAGAGAAGTTTCACGAGGTTTAACCCTCATATATGCAAGGGTGAGGACTCATCAAAGTCCCGAAAAGATCAGGACCATCCATCATTGGGAGGACACGTGGCAAGCGGTAAAGGCTTCGAAAAAATTCCCGAAAGGATGTGGGTCGTTGATACAGTTGGATCGTAGTTGTTAGTTCAAGAGGGACATAGAACAAAAATTTGGCATTTTATCATTTCAGCTACCAAGAGATACAAAGGGTGAGAGTCGAAGCTCTTGACCCACGAAATCCTGAAAGGATCGTGACCATCCAATAGGAAGACATGTGGCAAGTGGTCAAGGTTTTGGGGAAATTCTCGAAAGGATGTGGGTCGTTGATCCAGTTGGATCGTAGTCGTTCGTTCAAGAGGGACATAGACTAAAAATTTGGTATTTCATCATTTCAGATACCAAGAATGTAAAGGGTAATATTTCAAGACTCTTGACCCGTGAAATCTCAAAAAGACACAAGCTGTCGGATCAGGAAAGGCTATAGGCCGTTGATCCCAGTTTGGAGCAGAAGACCTATGTTTCAAGGATTGATACTTCGGTATTTCGGATACCATGAGATCAAACAGGTAGGGAGTTGTTGTAGCTGGGATCGCGAAGACCCAAAATGCGAAAACCTGAAAATAGATGGGGGAGTAGCGTGGTCACGGAACAGGGTCACACATTTTGGCATTTCAAGATTCAACTTTTCGGCCATCCTGAGGACAAGAAATCGGGTACTTCGACGTTGGAAACCCCGAAGTCCCAAAAGAGACGTATTGTTGGAGTGGAACTACAGTCATACATTTTGGCAGTTCAAGGTTCTGCTTTCCATAATTTCCAAGGACAAGGAGACGGGGCACTTAGTGTTAGAAACCCCGAAATTTTGAAACATGACGTGCCATGGAGAAGGAACTTCAAAGGATTTCATCATTTCAGAAGTTTGGGATTTGTCATTTCAGCCATCCCGATGACTAGGAGATGGGGCGCTTGGTATTGAAGGTTTCAAAGTCACGAAACACAACGTGCCTTGGGAGTGGGGTTGTGGTCACACATTGAGCCATTTCGGGATTTGACACTTTGACAATCCCATGGAAAATGAGTTGGAATTCTTGGCATCAGAAGTCCTGAAGTTGCAAAACGTGATGCACCTTTGGAATAGGGTTGTGGTCACAGGGAAGGTGGTCACATGAACTAAGGTTTGGCTAGGGGATAACTGTCGGTGAAACCATTCTGGCATTTCAAAATTTTAGGTTTCAGGGATTGAAGATTCAAGAGACTCGCGACTTCAAGATTCCCGAAGTCGTGAAACCCGAAATCCCTTTTCGGAAAAGGTCGCGGTCATATCTGGTGGCCATGTATAGGTGAAGACTCACGCCTGGTGCATTTCTTGTTCTGATGGAGTATTTATGAGGGACCTGTAGATTTGTTTAAAGGGTTCCAACAGGGATCCGAAGAGCCATTTCAGCCCAGAAGTTGGAACGATCTAGAGACCGGGAGGTCAATGGACCCTACTAAGGTAGGGGGGTCTACATCAAGTGGTATCAGAGCTACTTTATGTATGTATACTGCGGGTAGAAGGAGGTAGAGAAGGAGAAGAAAAACACTCTGATACACATCAAGTGGTATCAGAGCTACTTTCTGTCTGTATATTGTGTGCAGAAGGAGGCAGAGAAGGAGAAGAAAAACACTATGATACACATCAAGTGGTATCAAAGCTACTTTCTGCATATATACTATGAGCAGAAGGAGGCAGAGAAGGAGAAGAAAGACACTTTGATACACATCAAGTGGTATAATAGTTTGGCTCTGTTTTTATATTGCAGGTAAAGGAAGCAAGAGGAGAAAGAGTACTCTGATACACATTAGTTTGGTATCATAGGAAGGCAGAGTATTGAGACTTTGTGGTGATTTCTCACAGGTACACAACAGTCAAGAAGATAGTCGGGAGGACTGTAGGGGATGCTGGAAGCACTCAGGGTTGCAGAGTGATAGCAAAATATTTGCTAGTAGGGCAAATTGAAGACAGGAATATGGCTACTAAAGGCCATGCACGCAGTGGAAAGAAGATCCATCAACAATAGAGCAAGGATGAGATGGACAAAGAACTTGCCGAGATCAGAGCGAGGATGGAGGAACTTACACTACGAATGAAAAGCCACATTGGGTATATGAATGGCCCATGAAATCAAAGGTGAGATGGATGATTCAGAAATTGTTGGGCAGAAGATAGCGGAGACTGTTGAGAGGGTGGTTGAGGCATGCTGAAGACCTCAACGAAACAGAGGAGAATGTGGTTCATATATGTGAGACAGAGGCTGGGAGAAATCTCAGTGATGAGGATGAACTGAGATCACTGGAAGATCTCAGAGACTGCCAAGATGGGAGAACAAAAAATTCCAACTGCCAGGTGGGAAATGAGATGAGATCGCTACGGGATCTCATAGACTGTCATGAGGACATCAGGGAAATTTCATGTTGCCAGGAGGGCAATGAGATGGGATCTGAGGATCTCATAGACTACCAAGAGGGTATCATAAAGTTTCCATATTGCCAGGTGGGCAGGGGAATAGAGGTGAGGCTATGTAAAAGTCTAATGAATTCGGAGTTGAGTTCCAATCAACCAGAGAGCTGATAGAGGAAAAATATTAGAAGGACATTCTCATCATTGGAGGAATTCATATATTCCTGCCATTGAGCCCAGTTGAGATAAGAGTCTGTGTTGCATATGCAACAATAGGGGAAAGATAGCCATCTGTGACTGTCGGAGAAATGGAGTAGACATCAGAGGCTGCCCAAGTAGAGGAAGATGAGAATTTCAAGGACTGGCTCAACATTTTCAGCCAGGAAGCTGAGAAGACTACAACATTGGAGCTTGCAACAGAAAAAGAAGAAGAGGCAGACAACATGATCTTTGCTGATCTGTGTGAGCAAATTGAAACCCTAGAGAAAAGGGTGGTAATGCAAAGAATGCACATCCAACAAGTCAAGTTGGAAGAAGATGCAAGAGGAGCATACCATCCCAAGGAGCAGCTGGGAGAGGTTGGACTTGAGCCAACACATAGAGATATGGAAGTAGCAGAAATTTCCATAGAAGGAAGCTGAACAACAGTTCAATGGTGAGACTGCAGAGCTGAACTTTGAAGTATAGTGGAAAGTTAAGGCCATAGTATATAGAGAGGATGACATGGGAGATCATGATGATCTACCCATTTGCAGAGAAGAAATGCAGCCAAGGAGACTTCTTACACAGAGCTAACCATGGGAGCAGTTGGACGAGGAGATAGAGCAGGTCAGGAGGCTGATGTTGAGGTCAGCACAAGGGACTTCCAGCAGAGAAAGGCTGAGCAAAAGAGGTTCTACCATAGCAGTAGAACAACAACAACAGCAGCAGTAGTAGAGAAGTGGAGCAGATGAATAGCTCCAAAGTGTTGTTTGGGATCCAGGTGGATTTCAACAACGGTGCTGGGAATCTCATGAGAAGGAGCTCATGAATTTTTTATAGAAGAGGAGTATGATACAGGAGCATCGCTACATGCCAGCCAGCCATCACATCAAAGCATGCATTCGATGGGAGAGAGAGGCACAACCTTCTCGATTTTCAAATTTTGAAATTGTATTAAATGATTGTAAGGTAGGAAGAGCCAAAGAGCCATGCATATGCACAGGCTTTAGAAAATATTTCCTTAAATAGGTTGTAAGGATGAGATCTAGATCTAATTCGGACTAAAAAACCATTCAATATAATTGAATGTAAATTAATGAGAGTAGGTATCTTGGAGGGAAGAGCTCGAGGAGCCCCTCTTTGTAAAAAGATCTTCTTTGTATCTAGTAGTTAGTTTTTAGAGGAGGAGAAGAGAGTCGAGACTCTGTGGTAGTCTGAGCTTAAACACATTGTAAAGAGGAATTCTTGTTTAATACAAACAAAGAAGTTTTTTCTGCATGTTATTTTGTGTATGTGAATGAATGTCTTTATGTGTTGATGATATGCTGTAAATGTATGATAGTTTTCATTTGCAGGTTACAGACAGAAGTCGTTGTCTGTTGGGTTCTTTGATTCCAGGTCTGTGTTCCTTGAGGCTCCATGCAAGAGGTTGCATGACAAAACACTACAGGTTCTGAAAGTCAGTGCATAGATGCACTCCTGAATTCTGCAGAATCTGGGCAAGGACGTGCTAGGAGGGCACACTAGCTAAAGTCATTGACTCAGGAAGAAATCCTCAAGGTTGTTGAATACCTTGGAGGTAAGACTGTGTAGAAGAGAGCACAAGACAAACCATAATCATTGAGGGATTCTGTGAGAGCTCTTCCAGGAGAGCATTGAGCAAGTGCATATAGTGCACAGGAGAAGGAGATAGAATCACTGAGGATTCTATAGATCTCTGCCACGAGGGCATTGAGCAGGTGCCTATGTGCACAAAGAGAACTCCTTTGAGATCTGGAACAGAGAAGCGTCCAAGGAGGAGGACCTTCACAGGGTTGTTGAATACCCTACAGGCTCAACAAGGGGTTGCTTAAGTAAGTGGTTGCTAAGAGGACACCAAATCTCCATCTAAGGGAGAGAAAAGGGTTAAGTCCCTTAGAGGTCTAAGCAACAGAGAAGCTCAAGATGGATAGCACCTTCATGTGAGCAGGGACCCTGCAAGGAGTGCAAATGTTGAAGGATCCTTTACATATTCAAGGAGGACAAAGCTCAGGAGGAGTAGTTCTTTCATGCACAGGCACATAGATGCAAGGAGGAGCAGAAAAGGCCAGGAAAACCCTTTGGAGGACTTGAGTTCAAGGAAGCTCAGGAGGGATAGCGTCCTTAGAACACGAACAGAGGTCGAGAATGCAGGCTTTGTAGTAGGAAACAAAGGCCGAGGCCTTTGGGGCACTTGAAATCTTCCAGGTTCAGGAACAAGGAGAATAATCTCAACGAGGAGATACAACTACTGTTATATCAGATGGAGAGAACAATATCTGGACCGTTGAATCTACGTCCAGGAAAGCAGAAGGAGAGTGTGCAAGAGAAAGAGATCTGGGCCGTCGGCTTTGGGCACATGGACCGATAGCCATCGGATCCAGGAGAAGGTGCACAAGGTTTAACCCTCATATATGCAAGGGCGAGGACTCGTCAAAGTCCCAAAAATATCAGGACCATCCATCATTGGGAGGACACATGGCAATCAGTCAAGGTTTCGAAAAAATTCCTAAAAGAATGTGGGTCATTAATCTAGTTGGGTCGTTAATCTAGTTGGATCGTAGCCGTTAGTTCAAGAGGGACATAGACTGAAAATTTGGTATTTTGGCATTTCATCTATTGGGAGATACAAAGGGCAAGATTCAGAGCTCTTGACCCATGAAATCCTGAAAGGATCGTGATCATCCAACAGGAAGACACATGGCAAGTGGTCAAGGTTTTAGGAAAATTCCCAAAAGGATGTGGGTCGTTGATCCAGTTGGATCGTAGCTGTTAGTTCAAGAGGGACATAGACTGAAAATTCAGTATTTCAGAATTTAGGCTACTGGGAATGGAAAGGGTAAGATTTCAAGACTCTTGACCCGTGAAATCCTAAAAAGACACAAGCCGTTGGATCAGGAGAGGCTATAAGACGTTGATCCCAGTTTGGAGTGGAAGACCAACATTTCAGGGATTGGTACTTCAGTATTTCATATATTGGGAGCTCGAAGGGGCAGGGAGTTGTTGCAACTGAGATTGCGAAGTCCCAAAAAAAAAAAACCTGAAAACAGATGGGGGAGTAGCATGGTCATGGAACAGGGTCACACATTTTGGCATTTCAGGATTCAGATTTTCGACCATCTTGAGGACAAGAAACCAAGTACTTCAGTGTTGGAAACCCCAAAGTCCCAAAAGCGACGTATTGTTGGAGTGGAACTATGGTCATACATTTTGGCAGTTCGGGGTTCATCTTTCTAAAAGTTTCGAGGACAAGGAGCCAGGGCACTTGGTGTTAGAAACCCTGAAATCGCGAAATGCAACGTGCCATGGAGAAGGAATTTCGAAGGAGTTCGACATTTTGGAAGTTCAAGATTTGGCATTTCGGCCATCTTAATGACTAGGAGATGGGGAAATTGGTATTGAAGGTCCCGAAGTCAGGAAACATGACGTGCCTTGGGAGTGGGGTTGTAGTCACACATTGAGCCATTTCGAGATTCGACACTTCAACAATCCCAAGGACAAGGAGTTGGAACGCGCCTTTGGAATGCGACGCGCCTTTGGAATAGGGTGATGGACATGGGGAAGCTGGTCACATGGATCGAGGTTTGGCCAAGGGCTAACCATTGGTGAAACCATTTTGACATTTCAACATTTTAGGTTTGAGGGATTGAAGAGTCAAGAGACTCGTGACTTCAGGATTCTCGAAGTCGTAAAACCCAAAATCCTTTTTTGAAAAAGGTCACGATCATATTTGGTGGCCGTGTATGGGTGAAGACTCACGCCTGGTGCATTTCTTATACTAGTGGAGTATTCATGAGGAACCTGTGGATTTGTTCAAAGGGTTCCAACAGGGATCCGAAGAGCCATTTCGGCCCAGAATTTGGAATGATCCAGAGACTGGGAGGTCAGTGGAACCTATTGGGGTAGGGGAGTCTACATCATATACCATCTAGTTGCACTAGTCTGACTGCTCCAGAAGGTTAGATCTCTGCAACTATAAATGGTCCCAACCAATGCATGTGAAAATTTCCTGGATGTTTCTGGTATCAACTATCATAAAGTAGGACCTTGTGTCCTTGCACAAATGTTTTATTCTTAATGTGTCTATCATGTCATGATTTCTGCCTTGCTTTCTCAACTAATTGATGAAAGTCTGCTAAAAACCTAGTCTCTTCAAGTTCTTGCAATTCCATAAGCCTATGCATGACTGACTCATCCTCTAACATGTGTGTAATATATGCAATGTATAGACTCGGGGTAATCAATTCTGCAGGTAACACAACCTCTTTCCCATAGAATAGCTGAAATGGAGTATACTTGTGGAGTTTCTTTGTGGTTGTCCGGTAATCCCATAAAACTGCTGGGACTTGGTCATCCCAATATTCCCTATTTGTGCAACAAACCTTCATTAATCCTTTATCCATAATATTGTTAAACGCCTCTACTATACCATTAGATTGCAGATGATAGGAGATACTTCTATGATGTTGGATCAAGAATTCTGTTAGCAAATTAGATAGGATGATCCATAACTATTGCTAGAAAATTAGATAGGATGATCCATAACTCCATCTCTTGGTTTCACTAAGATGGCTCCCAGGGAAATACATGATGCGTCTACATGCACATGAAATTTGTTTTCCTAGTTTGGAAATCTCAAAATAGGTGTTTTGCTAAGATTTTCCTTTAGGATGTCGAATGCTTTATCACGCTCTGGCGTCCGCTGGAACACTTACAAATTCTTTATTATATTTTCGAGAGGTGCAGTGATGTTCACATACCCTCTGATAAACCTATGATAGGACCCTGTGTGCACCAGTGTGGAGTGCAATTGTTTAGCGCTCGTAGGTGGTGGCATGTTCACAATAACCACAACTTTGGCTGGGTCTACCAATACTCCTTCTCGGCATACCTTGTGGCCTAAAACATTTCCATGTGGCACACAGAGGATACACTTCCTTAGGTTCAAAAATATCTGCAATTCCATACATTTATCAAACATTAGGCGTAGTAGCGCTACATGTTCCTTGAGAAGAATGTATACCGTCCAATCGTCCATATAAAATTATATAAACTTGTGAATAAATTCTTGGAAGGCAAGGGCATTCTTTAGGCCAAAGGCCATCACATTGTATGCGAATGACCCCCATTTTGTTATGAATGTGGTATTTATTTTGTATTCTTCAACAATTTTCACCTTGGTGATACCCCAAAAATCCATCTGTAAATGAGTAAGATTCTTTCCCCAAAACTTGTTCTATCACCTCGTCAGTAAAAGGTGTTGGGAAAGGGTCATGGACATAGGTAGAATTAAGTCTTATGTAGTCTACACATAATTTAATGTCCTCTGTACCTTTATTGCTCTGGATTACTATTGTGCTAACCCATTCTACTTATTCCACTAGAAAAATAAGTCTAGCCTCAAGCATATTGTCTATTTCCCTCTTAACCTTCTCTTTCACTCTGGGGTTAAGGCGATATAGTCTATGCCTTACAGGATTTGATCCTATATTTATTTCAATTTTGATCTCTCCCATAACTCCTTTAATCCCTTTTAGATTTGAAAATGTCTTTGGGAATAAGTCTTCATACTCCTGCAACAAGCTATGTATTTCTTGGCTAGTTTTCTCATCCTAGTAATCACCTACCATAGATATATTAGGTTTCTTTGTAGTTCCTATATTGAATTTTCACAACTTCAATGGATGATTATAAGAAATATCAGTCTGGATGGGTATGGTGTTCTAAATTTCTCTGCTTGCTTATGTTTCCTTAATGGCTAAGTTTCTCAATTCTTCTAACTCATCTGGGTTTTCCAAATCCTTCTCAATATTATAACATTCTATAGGTTTATTTTCTGTGTCTAGGTGATGGTTAGACTGAATTTCTTGGCTATGATTTTCATATACCACTGGTTCTGATTTCCATTCACCAACATCGGTAAAATATAATTATTTAATTCTTTATAGGACTATCTTAAGCTTAGGGTACTTACTTGTAAATGAGAAGTCCTTGTAAAATTAATCTGCCAATGTTTTCCACTCGTTGGTCTTTCTTCTAGATTCTTCATGCATATACCAATATTTTGGAATTAGACCAAGCGAATGGGGAAATACTTAAACCCACAAGCGAGATGGTGTTTCCACAACTTTCCACTGTCTCATGCATTGTTCAATATTTTCCTTAGGATCTGACTATCCATTGAATAGTTGCACATCCTAGAAATCCATCCACCTCTCTGATTCTTCCTGCTCCTTATCTTGAAATCTATATCGAATAGCTTGCTTCACATCCTACCAGTTCTTAATCAAGGCTTTGTGACTAGTCCACCATCTAGTAGGGGTGTCCTGGAGGGCTAAGTCTAAAACTTAAATCCTTTGATCCTTTGCTATATTTTCTTCCATAATGACCATAAAACTATCAAGTTCTAAGGTACCATTGTATATCGGGTTTTCTCTGACCTCGATTCCAACCCATCTAGTTTCTCTAACAGTTGCACATCTTCTTGAAAATATTTCATATGAACCTTGATGCCAACTTTCAAATGATAGTTATGAATCTTTGTCCACTGATTGTATGTTCCTCCAAATTATTGATCCATCAACAGTAGGATTTATGTAGTCTTCTCTTGTACTTGATGTTATAGCATATAAAAAAACCAAATATTCTCCTTCCATGTTGTTGTCCATTGGCTTCGTGTATCGAGGGCCTACATATGGATCCAAGTGCTAAAGTACTTTGATTTCGTCTTCTTCGAATGTCATAGTATCCTTATTTATGTCAATGAAAACATAATTATCGTAGGCCCAGTCCATACCAATTAGTGCAGGATAAGGTTCCTTATCCCCCATGATTTCGATCACCTCAAAATCATCTACAGTCTTCACCCCCGCAACATCTGTTTCAACATTCTTTAGTCTTCCTATTGGAAAAATACAATACTGATTGGAAATTCTTAACTAGATTGGGGAATATGTCAACTGGGGTTTCCATAAAGATTCCCAAGTATTTTTAGGCAACATGTTAGCATCAGATCCTAGATCTAACATAACATCCTTAATATCAAACTCATATAGTTGGGTTGCTAATCTAAACTCTTTTCCAGTCTGTATTTTCCTTCTTTTCACTCTCTGAGTATTTTTCACAAGAATATTAGTCCTTATTCTAGTTTCTAGAGATTCTTCAGTTCCTAAGACTAGGTACAGGGAATTGTGCAACTTTTCTGTTAGTTTATCGTTCCCAAAAATATCAAAAAATAAATGAAACCAAAGGTCGACTACATTTTGTGACTACTCAGGTTGTCTTATCGGGATTACGTGGTTTTGGGGTGTAGGGGGTGAAGCAGGGAGTTGCATGACGTTAGGATAAAAAATAGGATCAGGGGGTTTTTCTTGTATCTCAGGGCTAGGGATACTCTAGAATACTTCTATTGCATTTTTAAAGAATAGATTCTATTTCAGAGGATCATACCTGTCCTCCTTAGGCCCTGCTTTCTAGATCTGAGGTAGATTATAAGTATCTGTGCTAGTCTTTTCTCCTCCTTGAGTAACGATATTAAGGTTGGGTAATTTTCCTTTAATGAATCTCTTTATCCCTAATCTTATAATAGTAGTTCCTCGTTGACGTACCTAATCTTCCCATTTCACAATTAGCTCTTGGAAATATTCAGTTGCATGCCCATTGGTTATGCAGTGAGAGAAACAAGGTCATTTCGAGTGAGGAAAATCCCTAGCCATGTGGACTTGTTGATCACAGTTGTAGCATCTACTTGGTTCTCTTGCCCCAGTTCTCCCTCCTATGAAGTATCCTCTAGCTCCACCTCCTCATCCTCTTCCCAGTCCCTGAGTGGTTTCATTCACCCTTAATGATGTTTGATCCAGTCTATCTACAAGTGCATCCAATTCTCTACACTGATTGGTAGCATGTCTGGTCGATGCACATAACTCATAATGTACAGTATTCGATACTGTTGAATACTTCTGAATAATGGGTCATTGTCTTGGACCATGCCCATGAATTTGACAAATATTGCAATACTCAATTGACGACGATGCTTTATTACCTAGAAAAGAATGATACGAGGTTGGGGTATGGAATGGTAAATTCACGGATACTTGGACAACTCCTCTCATGGTTCCTAGTGAGGGTCTCATTAGATTCTGAGGAGATCCCATTCCCCTCATCCGTGGACATTCATTCACTAGATGTCCTTCTGTTTAGAATCTAGTACACCAGACTTGCGGTCATCCTGGTCTAGGTATCATCAAATCTTGAATCTTCTCTATAAGAGATAATATTTTTCCTTGCAGTTGTGCCAAATTTTCATCTGTTGGGGGTTTGGTCATCCTTAGGCTCCCTGGATATCCTTCCATGGCTTCAATATTCATTGATTGCTCCAAGGAATCTTTCAAAGTGGTTATCCACTGTTGCGTTAATGAAATTCATGTCATAGGTAGCAATCCCTTGATATACCATTCTCTCTAATGTTCCTCGTGAATTGGCTGTGCTAACCTCCCTATAACATCTTTAAACTTTTGGCTATATTCCCATCCTGATTCACCTTCCCTTTGTTGAATTTCATGCAACTTAGATAGAGCTTGTTGTTCTGAATAAGGTAGCTTAAAATCCACTATGAATATACTTGGTCAAATGTGAATGCTTGACCTTGTGCTCATCGTACTCCTGGATCAATAACCTTCATGTACCATTTGAGAGCATGACCTCTCAAAGTAGTTTGGAACTTGACCAATTTATTTTCATCTAGAGTCCCTCTAGACCTCTAGATTGCTTCACATAAGAACCAATGATGCTCAACATCCTCATCTCCCTAACCCTAGAATTATGTCTATCGAGCAATCGAACCTCCCACGTTACCAACCATTGTTGATCTTACTAATACTAATAAGATAAAACCTAAGGTTCTTGGTTGCAATCTACGAGGGGATCCCAATATCCTCCCATTATTTGCGCTTCCCAGTTGTGACTGACTAACTAACTATAATGGAACAGGAATAGCATAAGAAGGTAGTATAGAATTTACAACTTGTATATAAGACACTTGGGGTATGGGTGATTTGGGGCTGGTGCCACTAGCTTTGGGGTGGGTTTATTTGATCTGGGGGGTCTCGTTCTCATCCTTTGGAGTGGTATCTTCAACCAAATTCCCAATATTTCCTTTAATTGGGGCTAAATATTCTCTTTCTTCTTCAAGATTCATGTTGAATTCCTTTTCCCATGCTTCTACGCATTCTTCTTCTTTTCCACCCTCTTGGGGACTTCTTTCTCTCTGTGCTTCTCTCTCATTTAATCTTTGACTGTCTAGTCTTTCCTGTCTTCTCATCTTTTGCAACTCTTCCATCTTTCCTTCCTCGAC
This sequence comes from Picea engelmannii, assembly GCA_009831015.1. NCBI lineage: Eukaryota > Viridiplantae > Streptophyta > Pinopsida > Pinales > Pinaceae > Picea > Picea engelmannii. The sequence continues at coordinate 1,241,060 of ML792395.1, read as the reverse complement.
TTCTCCTGGTATGACTTCTTTCTGTAACTTCTCAGACTATTTCACTACTTTATTTATCTTACTGTGCCACCACTTCTCAACTATGGCAACTCCTTTCAAGGCTCGCTCATCCCTTGAGTCCATTTCTTGTTGCTCCCCCATTTTTCAAATAACCCTATCCCCTCTCTCAGGAAATGGCTCCACCCCAGACTCACCCCAGTCCAAGCGAGGGTGTTTACGCTGCCATGACATTCAGGGACATAGTCAACATCCCCTCCTCCATCAAGAAAACCTTAATCCACAAGGGGATTTCTTTTAACAGTCTTCCCCTTGCATATTTCTTGAAATCAACTTCTGATCGTGAAAAATATTGGTGATTCTCAGCTACAAAATTGATAATGTATCCTTTTAATGTTCTATTGACCCAGAAATTGATCACTTGTGTTACCAGATGATCATTTCAAATATTTCATATTTCCTAGAGGTATCTATGAAAGACTATAAAGAGGGATACCCAAATTATCAATTTTTGGTATGTGTCCCATATATCTCATCATTGATAGGAATTGGAACATGGAAGCTTTCAACTACCCTGGGAACCCTTACCTACATATACTATTCATTCACTTGTTTCGATCACTAAATCATCGGAAAGAGGAAAAGTTGAACCTATTTTGAAACAGATATATCTATTAGAAGAATTAATAATTCCAAATAAAGAAAGGAAGAAGATCTTTGAAGAGTCTTTTTCAAATATAGATTCTTCGAATATAGATTCTTCTTTTGGTAACCTGATCTATCCAAAAATATTTGTTGGAAATGCATTCTGATCAAATCCAATAGATCTATGGAAAAGATGATGATTCGTTACCCATGGGTACCATAAAATGGGAATTGATTCTTGATATTTTTACTATGAATATGGAACAGAAGGTTACTTCGAAACAAATTTTTCTTTTCGAATCTTTGGTGCAACATGAGTGAACAATATTACAAAATTTTCATGGGAATGTATCTATGGATGATTCAACGCAAACAAAAGTAATGAAGCGCTGCAATATTTTATATATCCCAAGCACAGGTCTTCTTGACTCATTCTTGTAATTCTGGAGCTTCTTGGAGCCTATCTATCCAGTGGAAAATTTATTCCAAAAACTTAACCCAGAATATATTGTACTGGTCACTTGATCTTTCTGAGTAAATTACAATCTCCTGTGTATCTTTCACAGATTTTCCTCTCAACTCTTCTTCTTTCCATATGAAGGCGTCGCAATTTTTCTCCCACCACTAGTGAATATCGGATCAATGAATCTACAGAATCATTCTCCCTATAGGTTCCCTTTTAACGTAGGTCCCGACAATGAAATCATTTTGTTGGCATCAAATTGATCAGACTAGGGTCCTTCTCATGTTACCAACAAAAGGTACCAAGTAGTCTAGAGCGTTGGAATTTTCATCTTCTCTAGAGAGAAGAAGTCTCACTCAAAGTGTAACCAAGAATAAAAGATAGGGAAGTGAAAGGATAATACTTAGGAAGGTTCCCAGAATCTTCAAGATTCACCACAGTCTTGCACAAGATGAACTAACCAAAGAACATATATGAACTCATTCATAGCTAGTAATAGAGACAATGAAGTTGTGGCATTATTTGTAAATAGTTATAACGTATTGATCTTATCAGACATGAACAAGTAAAGTAGAGAGACAATTCATAACCATAAAAAAAGAATTACACAATATATTTCAAAATTTCAGGTCCTTCCATATATATTATCATCAAAAGAGCTTCTCAGATACAATTTGACAGATACTAGTCATTACTCTACTACAAGATTTCTAGATCCAGACTCATTCCTTAGAGCTCTATCTACCCGGTTCCTAGAATGGATACAAATTACAATCGCAAAACCTATATGGACTAGATGATAATCTGTCTACACCTACCTAATACAACTGAACCATCTATACCATCTACAACATCCAACAACCAAATTTTTACAATCATATACATCTCATATATATAGGTTGATTGGGTGATTTCTTGTTCTTGTTCTGTTGTAACTTATTTTTCCTTGCTGGTGTTGCGATGTCCCTCTTTCCAACTGTTTTCTGCTTCTTTGCTTGCTCCACTGTCCAACTTCTTTGTGGCTTGCACAACTTGTGTTTGACCAAAATTGGGACTGTAGTTTTCCTTGTGCAAATTCTAACCAAACATGAAGGGCCCAACATTTTCAATGAGGAAAGAAAACAAATACCGGGTTCAAATCAAAGAAATACTCAATGACAAGACCATTGGAAATTGTGCATACTAATCTAGTTGGACCAACTATAAGAAAGCGTTTAAAATGTGAGAAATACTTTATGTTATTGGTTGATGATTATACAAGAATGACTGCTTTTTGTTTTCTCAGGAATAAGTCAAAAGAATTTGAAAAATTCAAGGTATACAATGAAATGGTTGAAAATTAAATGGATTCAAAAATAAAATGCTTGATATTTGATAATGGAGGAGATTTTACTTCAAAGGAATTTATGGATTTTTGCAGCAAGAAAGGAATAAAAAGACAATTCTCTGTTGTAGAACACCTCAACAAAATGGGGTTGTCGAAAGAAAGAATAGGAAAGTACAGGAAATGGCTCGAACAATGTTAATGGATTCCAATTTAATAGATGTTTTTTGGACACATGCAGTGCATACAATAGTTCACATTCAAAAAAGAGTAATGCTGAGGAACAACAATGACAAACCCCTTATGAGTTATGGAAAGGAATACAAACAAATGTGAATCATTTCAGAGTCTTTGGAAGCAAATGCTACATCCAAAGAGGAGATGGCAGAATGGGAAAGTTTAATTCTCATGTAGACAAAGGAGTACTTGTTGGTTACTCAAGTACAAGGAAATCATACAAATTTTACAATCTAAGGCTCAACAAAGTTGTGGAAAGCATCAATGTAACGGTTGATGAGACAGGTGGAAGAAAATTAAAGGAAGAAGAAAGAGAGCCAGTGGAACAAGTTTACGAAGAAGAAGAAAAGGATGAAGAAGCCACATACGGGGAAGATGAAGAAGATCAAATAGAATTAGAAGAGAAACAAAAACAAGTGCCTCCAAAGACACCTAGCAAGAAAGTACATGAAAATCATTCATTAGATCAGATTATCAGGAACAAAGATACATGAGTTGAGACTAGAAGAATAATTCGTTCACCAAAACAACTGCACTTAGCACTCTTATCTTCGATTGAACCAAAACCTTTTGAAGAAGCCAACAAGGATGAATTATATATAAAGTCCATGGATGAAGAATTAGATCATATAGAGAAGAATGACACTTGGCAATTGGTTCCAAGACCAAGTTTCAATAATGTGATTGGCACAAAATGGTTCTTCATAAATAAATTGAATGAATATGGATAGGTTACCAGGAACAATGCTGACTGGTATGTAAAGGATACACACAGGTTGAAGGTATCGACTTTGAAGAGACATTAGCCCCAGTTTCTATAATGGAAGCAATCAGATTGATACTAGCCCATGCATGTTCAAAGAATATTAAAGTGTATCAGATGGACGTGAAATCATGTTTTATGAATGGAGAACTAGAATAAGAAGTCTACATTGAGAAATTAGAAGGATTTCAGTTATCAAAAAATGAATATTATGTTTACATATTAAAGAAGGCCTTGTATGGTCTCAAATAGGTCCCTAAAGAATGGTATTCCAGACTGGATAGATACTTACAACAATAAGGGTTCATGAAAGGAAATGTGGACAACAACCTCTAAATCAAGGTAACTCAAGATAGTATTTTATTAATTGAATTTTATGTTGATGATATTATTTTTGGAAGTGATGATGACAAGTTGAGCCAAAAATTTGCAAAGAATATGCATAATGAATTTGAAATGTCATTACTTGGAGAACTATTCTTCTTTGTAGGTCTTCAAATATGTTAATGAAACCAAGGCATTTTTATTTATCAAACCAAGTATATAAGAGAAATTCTAAAGAGGTTCAGAATGGAAGATTGCAAATAAGTCAGTACTCCTATGCAAAACAATTACAAGTTAAGTAAATATGGTGATTCAAAGTATACAGATCAGAGGTAGTACAAGTCAATGATTGAAAAATTACTTTATGTGACAACATCCAGAGAAGATGTAATGTAGGTATTTGGACATGTGGAAATATTTTAGGTAGCACCAAAGGAATCACATGTTCTAGCAGTAAAGGGGATATTCAAATATCTCAAGGGTATATAAGAGTTTGTATTATGGTATCCAAAATGAATGGATTTATCACTTATTTCCTACATAGATGTAGATTGGGAAGGTTGCATTGATGATTGATGAAGTACCAGTGGATCAACGTTCTACTTGAGTTTGTGTTTGGTATCTTGGTTAAGAAAGAAACAATCATCAATATCATTATCTACAACTGAAGTAGATTATATTGCAGCAACAACATGTTGTACACAGGTTCTATGGATAAAACAAACTCTGACATATATACAGGTTGAGTATGAAGAGCCCATTCCATTCTATTGTGATAATACAAGTGCCATCGGTATCTCAACGAACCTGGTGATGCACTCCAAGACAAAGAACATTCCAATCAAGTATCACTTTCTACGGGAATAGGTTGCAGAGAAGAACATCAGAGTTGAATATGTGGGAATAAAATAACAAGTGGAAGATATCTTTACAAAATTGCTTCAAAGGGAATCCTTTGAGTATCTTTGCTAGAGACTCAGAGTAATTTCCACTCCAAAATGAATGATTTTGAATGCTTATCTTATATGTCTTAAATTTACACAAGGAAGCACCATAAAGAGGACAACTCAGGTTTGGGGAGTAGTTTTAGGAAGAGTTAAGTTAGGGGGAGAATCCCCAATGATAGTTTAGTTAAGGGGTGGAGCCCTTGACGAGAAGTTATCTTTTCCATTGATGTCAAAAGGCGAGAGATTTATCACATGCAGGATAGAGAGTTAGATGCTTGGAGAGAGAGCATAGAGGCATGGTTCCAGGGGGATCGATGGTCATAGGGGGAGCATGATTGATATGACTTCAATATTGCATCATTGTGTTGCCATCAATGCCAAAGGGGGAGATTATTGATTAATTGAGTTGGTTTTCATTGATGTCAACCCTTGAAGCAAGTCCGGTATAAAATTTTGGTAGCCCCAATAGTATGATTAAGGGAATTCAGTTTGATTGATGTATAATGGTATGAAGTTTAATATATTTTTAGGTAAGACTATTCTATATGGATAGTACATGTCATGCCATTTCTGGTGATATGTGAAACATCACAGAACTCCTCACAGTTAGAGAGTTATGGCCTGGTGAAGTTGGAGAACATTCATGAGTTATCTAGAAGGTCGAAGAAGTCAAGTTAAATCTACTATCTCCTAGAATAAGTTGACTAGTCAAGTGGGTGAAAGTAGGAGTTAGTCATGGGTTAAGTTGTTGCAATAAGAAAATAATTAAAAATAATTTAGTTGCAACTAGAAGTGGAGAATTTACTATTTGTAGCAATGTGAGTTAGAAGTGGACAAGTGGTTAGAATTAGTGGGTTATCCCTAAAAGAAGGAAAGTAGGTTAAGTTGGTTAGAAGGTAACCCCTTTAGGAAGCTACATGGAAATATAAATAAGAGAGAAAGGTTCTCCTATTAGCACCTATTGAATATATATATATTATGAAAGGTTATTTGGGTAGGTATTATTGATAGAGAAAAAGTGCGGTAGAAAAATCACGACAGAAAAAGTGTGGTAGAAAAATCATGAAAAAAAAAGTGCGGGAGAAAAATCACCGTAGGAAAATCGCAACAGGAAAAGTGTGGTAGAAAAATCACGGCAGAAAAACCATAGCAGAAAAAGTGTGGAAAAAAAAGTGCAGCAAAAAAATCGCGGTAGGAGATTTGCGGCAACAGAATGCTACAAGAAGAAAAATGTATGGTTTTCATGTGTCTAGTGTCGAATGTTTATTAATTGGGTTAGTTGCCATTGATGTCAACCCTTGAAGAAAGTTTGGTAGCGAATTCCGGTAGCACAAAGGTTTGGGTACTGGACCCAAGTTTGTTTGATGGATAATGTTATGAGTTTTGAAATATTTGCAGGTAAGACTATTCTATATGGATAGTACATTTCATGCCATTTTCAGTGGTATGTGGAACGTCACATAACTCCTCACGCTTAGAGAGTTATGGCCATGTGAAGTTGGAGAACCCTCATGAGTCATCTAGAAACCCCAAAAAGTCAAAGTGTTTGGAAAATAAATTATTTAAATAGTAAAGTTAATGGAGAAATCCCTAAAATAAGGAAAGTGGGATTCCACATGAAAGTATAAATAAGAGGCAAGGCTCTCTCATTTAAACACACTTGAATATAATTGAATATCTATTTTTGTGAAAGGTTATCTGGGAATGTATTATTTATAGAGAAAAATTGCAGCAGAAAAAGTGCAGCAGGAAAAGTGCGGCAGAAAAAGTGCGGCAGAAAAATCGCGACAGAAAAATCGCGGTTAAAAAGTGCGGTAGAAAAATCATGGTAGAAAGAGTGTGGCAGAAAAATTATGGTAGAAAAAGTGCATCAGAAAAATCACGGTAGAAAAAGTGCGACAAAAAATCGTGGCAAACAAATCGTGGCAACAACATGGTTGGGGTCTATTTATGAGAGATATGGCACATCTTGTTTGAGGTATGCTTTTTGAGCTAGGTTTTAGCTCTTGAAATGGTATTGGATGTTCAGTATTTCTACATATATCAGATTTGTTGAGGGATACAATTGGTATTTGGCATATCGATATTGGTCTTTTGGTTGTGATGTGTTGTTGAAGTTGTTGGTTTAGCTTGAGGTTACATAACATTGAGATTGTGGCACATGGTTTGATGTAAGGATTTATGGTATTTGGTTATGGGTAGTGTGATGTATTGCTAGAGAAATTTTGATGGTTATATTGGTATATGTACTTGGTGTATGATTGAGGTACATGGTTGAGACAAGTAGTCGATGAGTTGGCACATACATGAGGTGTATACTTGATGATGTTGGTACATATTGATGAGTCATAATTGTTGTGTATTTGATTCATGAGGTACAATTTGGTGCATGGTTGATGCACTTGTTTATGGTATAGGTTGATTATAAGTTGTTTGGACAGATTATTGTGACAGGGTATTTGTACAGGTTTGGTGCATGGTTGATGCATTTGTTTATGGTATAAGTTGAGGTATAGGTTGATGTATGGTACATGTTGGAATAGATTATTGGTATAGGTTGTTACAGGTTGATTACAAGTTTATTGGTACATGTTTACATCAATATATCTCACAGTGATAGCGTGACAGTGGTTTCATCACTCTACTTATACATCAGGGCGGTTGGACGGGGCAAGGACAGGTGGTTGTTTCCACCTTCTGATTGTAGTCGGAGAGCATAGAGGGTTGTAGCCTCCTTCTTGTTGTAGCCAGAGAATTGGGGAGTTGGAGCTTCCCTCAGGTTGTAGCCTGAGAAACTAGGGGGTTGGAGCCTCCTTCTAGTTGCAGCTGAAAAACAAAGGAAGTTGGTGTATCCAATGAATGTAATTCTTCAAGACATATAAGAAAAAACATTCTGTGGTTTTCTCCCGCTTTGGGTTTCCATGTAAAAACATTGGTGTACTGTGTATGTGTATGATTTCTCATTTGTTCATTGTTTATCTACTCTACAATTATTGGATGATAATGATACACTAATATAACACTTGCATTATATGGTTGAAAAGGTTTAAATTTCTCTATTATTGATTCATCCCCCCTCTCAATAATCCAACAATTGGTATCAGAGCAAGTTCCTTAAGAATCAGTTTAACCACTAAAAGGTAGATCATGGAGACCAACAACATGTATAAACATGGAATACCACAATTTGATGGACAAAACTATGCATTTTGGAGTAGAAGGATGAAAACATATATAAAGGCACATGGATTTGAAATTTGGTAATCAGTTATAGATGGATACAAAGAACCAACAGTTCCGCCGACAAATGTAATAGCAATGAAACTTGAGAAAAATAATTCCAAAGCCACAAATGCACTTCTGAATGGTCTTTGTGAATCAATATACACCAAAGTTATACATTTTAAATCCACTAAAGAGATTTGGGACAAGCTCCAAAATATTTATGAAGGAGATTCAAAATTCAAAGCAACAAAGCTTCAAACTTACAGAGGTCAGTTCGAAAAACTAAAGATGAAGGAAGATGAGAATATTGCAGCTTACTTCTTACAAGTCGATGAAATAGTAAATGCAATCATAGGACTGGGAGAAGAAATTAAAGAATCTATAATTGTTCAAAAGGTACTAATATCTCTTCCTATGAGATTTGATCCTAAGATATCAGCGCTAGAATAAAGAGCGTATATAGACTCAATATGCATGGATGAACTACATGGAATATTCACAACATATGAAATGAGAACTGAATAGGAAAATTTAGATATAAAAGAAGAAGATTTCAAAACATCCAAAAGGCCAAAGAAAATGAGAAAGAAAAAAGAAAAAGAATATAAAAACAATAGTGACATCTCAGAAGATGATGAAGAAATGGCCAACTTTTCCAGAAGATTGAATAAGGGAACCAACGACACATACAAAGGTAAGTTTCCATTGATTTGTTTTAACTATATTGGTATTGGTCATTTTATTAACAAATGTTCTCATCGGAAAAATAAGAGGAATGATGAAGATTACTCAAATATAAAACAAACATACAAAGGAAAAAGAACCACAAAAAAGTCTTTCAAGAAAATCTTATGCACCAAAGAAGACATCTCCTCATTAGATGAAGATGAAGTCAGTGATAGTGAGACATAAAGAGTTCTATTCATGGCAATAGAAGGCTCTGAAAAAGAAGACATCGAAGAAGAATATGAATAGGCCAAAGAAGAATATGAAGAGGCATAATTTGACCACCAATAAGAATTGTTGTTTTCCATAGAAGTTATAAGAAGAGAGAAGGATAAAAACAAGAATCTACAAGTGGAACTAGACAAGAAAGAAGACACTCGGGAACTAGAACACATGACCAAAAATTTGAAGGTTCAAAGAGAAGAATATAAATGAATTGAAGAAGCACTCAAAGAACAAATAGAAGAAAGAGATAGGATCATTGGAAATTTTGAAGCAGAGATTGTCACATTAAGAAAGGATCTTCAAAAGAAAAATATGCATAAAAACTAAAAAGTTTTAGATGACATTATAAGCAGTCAAAAACCTCATCATGATATGTCCTTACTTGGATACAATCAAATAGAAAAGGGATCAAGCTCCAAAACAACAGAAAAAGAAACATATACAAAAAGCTATGCAGAAACAATCAAAGGGGATAGAAAGATCTACAAGGAAGATTACATGGACACTCCTCCACCAAGAAGATTAAGATTTCAGAATCAATAACTAAAAGATAGGCCTCAGGAAGAAGAAGGATTCAGAAGAACAACTCCTTTCAAAATATCTTCAACTCCCAGGTATCAAACTATATTTTTTGGTTTATGTTATGCATGTAATAATTTTGGACATAAAGGTATGAATTGCAGAGAGAACAACAGGAACATAAACAACTTTCAAAGTTATACACAAAAGGGTTATCCAAGAAGGCCTAGTGAAACACAGAGAATAAATTACAATAGGTTTGAATCATTGAGCACTGAAGTGGAGTGATACAAGTGTAACAACTTTGGACACATGGCCAAAGATTGCAGAATGTCAGTTTCTCCTAGAGAAACACAACAAAACAACAACATTCATAGACAAGAACCTTATAAGAGAACATGGATAAGAAAACATAATCAATATAGAAATGAAGAATGCACACTCGCTCTACAAGTTAAGAAGAAGAAACGTGGTTGGTATGTTGACAGTGGCTGTTCAAAACACATGATAGGTGATAAATACAGGTTTCTTACATTAAGAAAGGAAAGAGATGGATCAGTGTCCTTCAGAAATGATGATTCGGCTAAAATCATTGGAAAAGGCACAGTCAAAATTGGAAACAAGAATACCAAGGAAAAAAATGTTCTACTAGTAGAAGATATGAAACATAATCTTTTAAGTGTGAGTCAAATGTGTGACCATGGTCATAAATTTACTTTCGATTCACAAAAGTGCGAGATAAGAAAAGAAGGTTCAAGAAAATTGATTGCAACAACTGCAAGAACTTCAAGAAACATATATGTACTAAGTGAAATTGGAAATAAAAAGTGTTTTTTAGGAAAGGAAGATGAAAGTTGGATATGGCACAGAAGAATGGGTCACATACACTTTGATAACCTTGTCAAAGTTAGCAAAAAGGAAGCAGTTAGAGAAATGCACCAGATTACGAAACCAACCAACACTTTATGAAAGCATTGTCAACAAGGAAAAGAAACAAAGACTAGGTTTAAATCAAAAGAATATTCAACGACAAGACCACTGGAAATTGTGCATACTGATCTAGTTGGACCAACTGCAACAAAGGGTTTAAAAGGTGAGAAATACTTTATGTTATTAATTGTTGATTATACAAGAATGACTGTAGTTTTCTTTCTCAGGAATAAGTCAGACAATTTTGAAAACTTCAAGGTCTACAAGGAAATGGTTGAAAATGAAATGGATTCAAAAATCAAATGTTTGAGATATGATAATGGAGGAGAGTTCACTTCAAAGTAATTTATGGACTACTGCAGCAAGAATGGAATAAAAAGGCAATTCTACGTTGCTAGGACACCACAGCAGAATGGAGTTGTTGAAAGAAAGAACATGACAGTATGGTAAATGGCTCGAACAATGTTAATGGATTCCAAATTGTCAGATATATTTTGGACACATGAAGTTCATACAATGGTTCACATTCAACAATATATTCCCTCATTTTGTGAATATACTTTTGAGACTAATCTATCCTTATATTTATCAATGCTACCATCTACTTTAAATTTAGATTTGTACAACCATTTTTTTCCAATAGGGACTTTGTTTTCAGGCACTTCGACTAATTCCCATGTGTGATTTTTCATAAGAGAGTCATATTTGTCATTCATAGCATTTCTCCACTCTTCATGTTCTTTAGCTTGTTCATAGTTTACAGGTTCTACAACATTCATTACCTAGGACATCAATGCATAATATTTAAACCTTATAGGCAAAATTTATTCATCTCTTCTCCTACTCTATGGTGACTCTTCTCCACTTGATGTATCATGAATTCTTGAAGTGTCCATACTTATTTCATTCCATTCTTGAACCTGTACATGTTCTTGTTCATGTTTAACCATTGCATCTATTTTTACATGATCATTATTATCATTATAAATATGTCAAGCATCAAAATCATTCATTATATCATCTCTATCTTTATTCTCATGAAACACCACATCTCTACTTGCAAATAATTTATGTGACCTAGGATCAAACAATTTGTATGATTTTTTATTAGTACAATAGCCAATAAAAACACACTTGATTGATTTTGCATCAATTTTTCTTCTCTCATCCTTAGGAATATGTGCAAAGGCAGTGGATCCAAACACTCTTAAGTGACTGACATCGGGCTTATAACCATGAAAAAATTAAAAAGGAGTTTGAAAATCTAATTTCTTAGTTGAAATTCGATTCTTTAAATAAATAGTAGTATTAATGGCTTCTGCCCAAAAACCATTAGAAATGTTTTTACCTTGAAGCATACTATGAGCACACTCCACCAGTGTTATGTTCCTTCTCTCAGGGACACCATTTTTTTGAGGTGTATGAGGTACTGTAAATTTTTTATGGATCCCATTAAATTTACAATAACCTTTAAATGATCCTAATATATATTCACCACCCTGGTTAGATCTAAGAATTTTAATACATTTGGCTGTCTGGTTTTCAACCATAGTTCTAAATTCTTTAAAATACTTAAATACATCACTTTTTCTCCTTATGAAATAGACCCAAGTATATCTAGATCTATCATCAAAAAAAATAAGAAAGTATGATGCACCACCAAGTGATCTGGTTTGCATAGGTCCACATACATCAGTATGAATTAATTCAAGTATTTCAGTATGTATTTTCTTTGTATGTGCTAGTGCTAGAAGTTGCCCCTAGACTCCTATAAGTTCAAGCCTAGCACCCCTTCAGTTATTGCAATAATTTTATAAATAAGAATGTGTTTGGGTTTTGAAAGAAGATGGATCGGGTAGATGGGAGAGAAAGAAAAAGAGAAACGGGCTAAAAGTTGATCAGTAAAACACCATTGGGCATGGAGTCAAGTTAACACCCTGTTGATCAGAGGCAATCAAATTGTATATCAGATAATATATTTTTATATGTAACTGGATAGAAGAATAGGGAATAGACAAAAAGTAGAACACCTCGCCAAACCAAGATTCTCTTAGTCAAATAGATGCAACGATACTTGAAACAAAACACATCAATGATAGGCAGTCACAACAAAACCTTTACCGCTCGGGAATCTATCATCCATAAACTGCCATTGATTCTCAATGTCTATAATTCGTTCAAGTAAGAAGAACGATAGAATGTAAAACAAGGAAGGTGGAAAAACAATGTTTAGACAAGAAAAGCACAATCTGATAAACAAATGTCATATATCTCCAATGTCAGAAATGATTACATAAATATAATGCCTTCAGGTATCCCATCACACAGGCTGGATGCTATTTCATTGATCTATTCTCAGCCATGCCCTCACGGGCCCCACTCCATTCATTACATTTCTCCAATATATATATATATATATATATATATATATATATATATATAGGAAAAACATGTTGTTATAGATCCTAAAAGGATGGATCTGAAATCCACCTTGCAAATCTAAATTAATGTATAGCAAAAGGATAAGCTAAGAGATCCTATTTTAATGGACTAAGTAACTAATCTTCAAAAACCATATGAGCCATTTGGGAAAAGATAAAGGCCTTCTTGAACCATCTTCACCACCTGGAGCATGACTTATCACTGAAAATTTTGAAGGAAAAGTCAAAATTAACCAAATCTGCCACCTACAAGAGTTTTTAGCGCATCATACTGCAACAAGTAAGCTTGAGCTGACAACTATTGTGTAAACTATTTTGGTCTCCTTGAATTGCTTTCAACATCTTACCATTTGCTCAAATAATCTCTAGGATATTGTTGATGACCATTTAATCAGGCTGCTATGCTCTGTTTCTTTCCTTGAAAGAGAAGACCAGTATTCTCCAAACATCCTTCATCTTCCTTCTGCCTTCAAACTTATGCACTTCTGAGAAAGTGAACCCGAGCTTTCCACTAGAATTTTTTTTATTATTTATGCAACAGGAGCATGACAACTTGCAAGGAGAGCATGAATAAAATCACGTCTCTTTGAATGTTAGTTCAATGGTTTCATCCTGCTGGAAGGACAAAACACTAGATGAAGCAGATGGGCTACTATTTTTACCCTCGAAAACTCTAGCTAGAGATGCATCCTTCCTGGATCTGCAAAATTTTCAGAAGCTTTCCTCGTTCACTGTCATCTGACAAAGGCCAACTTTCCACTATTCAGTGGAAATGAAGATTACCAACTGTCTGGATACCACTAGACAATTTAAAGTGTGTAGCCTCTGTTCCATAGAAAGATCATCCAAAAACTCGAGATTGTTTTCCATAAAAAGGTTTGTGGACAAAACCATCCTGTCATAATCACTCTGCCATTTGTTTCTAACTGTCTGCCAAGTGCCTCATTACCCCATAAATCATCATTTCTGAGACAGGCCTCATAGCTGGTTTTGATTGTTTTACCAAGCTCTGAGATCTGCCTAGATAACACAGTAGTGGGCATCAAGATGGACAAATGTTGTTGCAGGTGCTGGATCTGTCAAATCATCAGCTGGCACATATATATCTTGCACAGAAGTAATGGAACCCTTCTTGGTTGTTGTAATACGTTCTTGCAAACCTCTAAGATCAGTAGCCAAAGTTGGTTGGTATCCGACAGCTGAAGGAATATGTCCCAACAAAGAAGACACTTCAGAGTTTGCTTGTGTAAAACGGAAAATGTTGTCAATGAAGAGAAACACATCCTGGCCTTCGACATCTTAAAAATGCTTTGCAACAGTCAATCCTGTGAGCCCAACACATGCATGAGCACCAGGTGCTTCATTCATTTGACCATATACAAGAGCACACTTGCTTTCACCCTATTTTCCCCCAAGCTTGATAACACCACTCTCAATCATTTCCCTGTATAAATCATTTCCTTCTCGAGTATGCTCTCCAACAACACCATTCATTTTATTCATAGTTCAATTTTCCTCATTCTCATCACCAAATATAACAAAACCATAACCTCTGGCGCGATCCCTGCTATATTGAATTTGAGTTTATTCGTAGATTCTCTCCTCATGGCTTAATCTAGGCGCTTGTGCATGCATTCCTTCCTTCATTCGATCCTTGAACCTCTGTGTGGCCTGGTGTTTGTGCTTAGCTTTGTGTTGACTCGTGGCCTGATTCGTGGCTTAGCATGAGAATTTAGCCTGTGGATTAACTCGTGGTTTGTGTGTTGTGTGGCAGGTTGCATGTTACTGGAGCTTGGGGCGTAGAGCTAGAGTTTGTCCTTTAGACCCACAATTTGATAAAATCCAACACTTTGCATAAGGCCGAGAGCCAACTAAAAATACCCAAAATTGGTTAATAAGAAGCCTTAAACCAAGATTGGCTTAATCAAACCAACTACATCTTAATCAATAATCTATTGTCATTGATTTGTTAAGCCAACACGAACATTACCACAATAAAACATAAGCCATCTAGATATGGCCCGAAGAATTTAAGGAAACTTCAAGAAGTGAGATGATGCTTTAAGATGGTGCTGCGAGAATATCACTATTCCAGTAGCATGTTTGTCGTCACCAAAAGTCTAAAAATTAGTATTGTAAACTGAGTACTAACAGTATGTATGGGAAACTCTTCTCTATACTTTTTACCATGTGCACACACATCACATTGGAAATAATCATTCTTCATAACAGGAAGACCTTCTATCATTGTTTTTCTTTGCAATAACATCAAATCATTGTCATTGAGGTGCCCATACCTGTGATGCCATAACTCTTCTATTGACATTGTTGTGGATGCTAACGCAACATGATTGTTTATAGTCACATCCAACTTATACAATCCACCAACTCTGGTACCTGTGGAAACAATTCTGTAGTGATCTTGGACACCTTTTTCAACACACCTTAAAATTTCACTTTCAAATCATTATCAGTGATAGTAGAAATACATATTAAATTATTTTTGATGCCAGGAACATACATCACAATATGAATCTGTTTCAATTGTCCGTTAGGTAAATTCACACTTATCACTCCATAGCCCTGAACTTTATGTGATCTATTATCTCCTAAATAAATGTGTGTGCCATCAATGTTCTCATAATATTCACCATACCATTCTTTATTACAAGACATATGGGCTAATGCACCAGAATCTATGAACCATGCATTCTCATCATCAATTTCAACAGATAATGAAGCTTCAGAAATAAAAAACTTAAGATTTTCAAATCCATCATTTACTAAAGTATCTTTATGCAAAAAATTTCCATTATGCCTTTTATATCTTTGATTGGACTCATGATACTTTATTCTATAACAGTCTTTAGAAAAATGCCCAAGTTATCCACAATATTCACATTCAACATTTCTATTAACATAACAATCATGATGTGTCATACCTTTCTTATTTGCTTTAAACTTGCCTTTATTCTTGTCCCACTGTTTACCTCTATATGATCCTTTACCTCTTGCAATCAATGTCAAATCTGAGCCACTTGAGTCCAAATCACACTTTTTCATTATTTCTTCCTCTTGAAGAAGAATTCTTGATAACTCACCAAAAGTAGGGGGCGAAGGCCTAGCTGCAAGCGTTGAAATAAAGAATTTATAATCTTGTACTAAACCCTTTAATGTGATGGTTACCAAATTAGAACTAGATACTTCTTCATCAATGTCACCCAACTTATCATTTAGATCTTTGATGAGAGAAATGAAGGTGCTTATACTTTCATTATCTTCCATTTTAATAGATAATTAGCATAGTCTTTAGGAAAGCGATATG
>ML792395.1:1196162-1209631 GCA_009831015.1 Picea engelmannii | reverse complement strand
TCTTAGTGTTATCCGAAAGATAGTTATAGTGTGTATAAAAATGATCACTCCTATACATGTATAAACCCTCTTCAATTTCCTTTTGAAGTTTTAATAGATTTCCTTATATTCTTTTCATGGGATAAATACCATCAAACTTTACAAAAAATATATCTACATCTTATTCTTCACTTGTAGAGAAAAATTCATCATCATCATCATTGCATTCAAGGGCTTTAGAGTGTTCTTTACCTTCATTTGAAATATTCTCATGATCTTCCTTTTTGACAATATCAACACATACTTCTTTGCTTTTATTTGAAATGTCTTCAAGATCTTCCTTTGTGCTATTATCACTTGATTCTTTATCTTCACTTGAAATTTTTTCAAAATCACATTTAGAAATGATGAATTCAAGAGTTTTTGATGATTCTTTACCTTTGATGATCTTGACGGAGTGGTCTTCAATTTCTTCTTTCTCTTCTTTGATTTGATATGTCTCCTCTAGCTTTAGCCATAGATCCTTGGTGGAAGTGCATTGTCCCATGCTCTCTTTTATATGGCTTGAGAGTCCACTAAGAATTGTCTTGAGAGCCAATGCATCATTCTTCTTTCCTTCCCTTTGAGCTGCAAACTTTGACTTGTTCTTCAACGAAACATATCCATCGATGGTTGTGTTGGAAACCAAATCACTTTTTTCTATTATCCTATAAGCTGCCTACACCTATGTCTAGAAAACATCAAGTTTTTGTCGCATTTTTCAAATAAATGACATTTTCATTTCTTGCAACATTTGTACATTTGTCTTCATTAAGTTTTCACGACTGTAAGCGTGAAAATTTCTCCTTTCGAGGTCACATTTTGATCACTATCTAAACTGTCATGATATTTTTATTGATATGCCTATTGTGCTTACCTTTTGTTTATCATTATGTGGCTGGAAGGACTTTCGTTATGCTCATTGGACATTCTTATATTGATTGCATAACTTAGTTTTATTGAGTTTGTAAAGCATTGAGCATTTGGATTTACACTTTTTATGACTTGCCTGATCATTGATTCTATGAAAATGCATAAGGGTTATGAATAATTTTTTCTTTATATATATGGTGTAATCCTTATGTTAATCTTTTTGTAACTTTTGGCTTGTCAACTATATGAATATCGTTTGGCACCTTGGTTAAACTTTCTATTATATACATTGGCGCATAGTCGATTATGGGTTTTGATTTATATGTCGGATGTTTGAACACCGTGGCATAAAATTTGCGTGTATTGGCATACACATTTGATTTCATTGGTTGTACACATGATTTAATGGTTCAACTATTATTATGGAGTGAACAGCTATGAAATTTGGCGGTTGTACTTGGATAATGAATATTATGCATGGCAGACTCCACCACCCTCGCATGCGTGCATTTATGCTTATCCCTTTTGGCTCGTTCATTGTTGTTGGTTCGGGTAGCTCTGTTACTGTGTGTGTTGGTGAATTAAAACCCTTCCCTTACCATGCATTCAACTCCATGGCACCCGTCGTGCGAGTCGAACCCAATGGCAACCAGGCCCTGCTAATGTTTGACAATGCCCGCCAAGATTTGGAAGACAGTGGATGGCTTACCTTCGTGAAACGATTCGAGGGTTTTAACCTTTGTGTAGCACGACAATTTTCCATGACCTTCGATGGCTGTCGAGCCAAGGTAGGCAATGTACAGTTAGAGATTGATGAACAGTTTATCATCTCGGCCACGGGGTTATCTACTTTGGGACAACGTTGGTTTAAGAATTGCAAGATCGAGGAAGTGCCGTGGACATTATTGTTTTTATCCCGCAAAGTCACCTCTTGTGACAGAGGTATGCCTATCTCTACACTTAAGCTGCGATGGCATGATGTTTTGATGATAATTAAGCAGTTCGTGACCTACGAAGGTTGATATGGACTTGTATTCTTTTACCACCTGCATCTGCTGATGATTTTTATAGGTTATCCTCTAAACATGCCTTTCTATTTTCATCGGAGCTTGTATAAGATGTCTAAAAAGTTTAAGAGGCACAAGGCTGAAAACAACCTGTTTCATCATGGGCTTATTAAGCTCATCGTGGTTTATTTGAGTTTGTTGGGTGATAGTTGGAAGGATTTCATCACCTGTAATGGCTTTGAAGACACCGACCCTGTACAGGTTGATAAACCTGTGGTAGTTGAAACCAAGGCTAAACCGCCTGTACCCTTACACCTCCTATTGCCTAAACCCTCGGCCAACCCTCCTATCGACTTAACCGACACTATAACTAAGAATGCAGAGGCTATTAAAAATCCTGTGAGCAAAAATCCCAAGGCAAACCTTACTGCAAATGTTAATGGGAAAAGGAATGCATGGCTCATTTCGAGAATGGCCAAAAACAAACCAAAACCCTCTGCCAAGTCAAACCCTATCATCCTCCCTTGTGGGAGAACTAGGATAATGGATATCTAATAGAGACTGAGACAGATATTGATGTTCTGTTACAGCTTTAGCTTTTCATAATATCAATCTTTTGTTTCATGTTTATGATTATCAATTTGCATTTGGTTAATGACTACTTTAGGTATCTTATTCTTTTGAAAATGATATGATTTAATTAATTTGATCCATATCTGATTTCTTCCAGTATTTAAAAACATAGCAATTACTCGATTCAATTTGTGAATGACAGATTTCTCTTCTTCATTAACTGGATTATTAAGTATAAGTTTTTGCATAACAGGTTTACCTAATTGCAGAGATTTATAAATCATATAATTGTTATGATTTTTATGTCTTGTTTGTCTTGTAAACAAACTTAAAGAGCATTGCAGCTTATCATTTACGAGAAGCTTCTGGAGTAATCGGTGCGAGTTTCCTTCCTCCGATCTGCTAGTACAGTCATCATACACAAGGCAAATCTGGAGCATTTATCCAGGTTAGTTTGCAATTGTTTTCATTAATTTGATTAGATATATTTATCATTTAGATTAGTGTTTTATTTTTCTGTTTTATTTTTGTTCATAAAAAATTATAAAAGCAATAAAAATATCTCTTACTGTCTTAGGGAAGATTGCAAACGAGTTTTTCAGGTTTTAATTAAATCTGTGAATTGTCAATAGTGTATATTTTGTGAATAAGTTATATTATAGTTAGTAATTAGAAAGTCAATTAGAGTTAGTATAGTAGCAATTAGTAGATTATATAGATTAGTTTAGTTTTCTTTAATAATTAGTTAGTGTGTTTAGTAGTTAGTTTTAATTAGATTAGTTTATAAGTTTGTTTCATTTTGTTTTTAGTTAGTTTAGATTAGTTTTCTTTTTGTTTTATTAGGACCTTAGATCGGCTAACGAAGCCGCTAAACCCATCAGGGTGGTTCATTCCAAACGGCTTGGGTTATTAGACAACCCCGGACCAGTTCCACTCTCTCAGTTGATGGACGGTCGATTTCGACCGTCAAAAAATGGCCCTAGAAGGAGGGATTGAACTTAATTAATGGCACGAGGTAGTCGCAAGAGTCCTCCCCCCCTAATCTCTCACCTATAGTGAATAGAAGCCGTTCACATGATAACATTTCCCTTCAAACAACAACTACTTCAACCGACGATCCACAGATCACAGTTGAGCCAACAACCCCTAATCCTACAGGTGGTGACATACAAGAGATTGTTCATTAATCTCTTATTAAAACACATAGTGCCTTAGCTCGTCTTAGGCAACCAAACCATCTGTGGGGTCAACCTTTGGACTTATATGATATCAGAGAACAATTAGGTGACACTAACCTCCTTGTGAATCCCACAGATCCAATCACAAACCTTGCTGCAGGAGGATCTGGGATACCTCCTTCACCACCTCCCTCATCTCCTTCCTCTTCTGGAGGAGATTCTTCTGATGAAAGCAATTCACCTTCTTAGCCTTCCACACCCACTACCCCAATGGCAAATCAGAACAATCCTGCTAGACCTTGGCTTGACCAGGATGCTGTAGCTATACCTGGAGCTCAACACCCTTTACCTAAACACCCAGAGAAATGGCTTCCCAAGTTTGATCCCGACTCAAAACAGATAGACGAAGATCACATCAAAAAATTTATGTTAGCCATAAGACTCCGCAATGTTGAACATGAAGATGTTGTCTATAGGTTGTTCCCTTATACTTTCGAGGGTAATGCATCCACATGGTACTTTGCCCAACAACCCCATACCATCGTGTCTTGGGAAAAGTTTGAGTCATGCTTTTTGGAAAAGTTTAGAGACGGTAAACCTCTGGAAGTCTTAGTCATGGATCTTTCTAGCTTAAGAATGAACCCAAAAGAAAAAGTTAAAGACTTTAATAAAAGATTCTTAATGCTTAAAAACCGAATCCCTGCAGATTCTATGCCTGCTGAGAGTCTTATAATAGCTTACTACACTAAAGCTTTGCATCAAAGCATAGATATTTGGGTTAAACGATCCAAGAAAGCCACATTGTTAGAGGCCTTCGAGGAGGCCAGCCAGATTGAAAAAGACATACTTAGTCTTAAAGACTCTTCTAACAATGAAACTGAGACTAGCTCTTCTTCCAAAAAGAAGATTGAAATTCTCCCCAGACCCACTCAAAGTAAAACACAACCTGAGAACTATGACTTAGAAAACTTAACTAAAGTTGTTCAAAAACTGTCTAATCAAGTTATAGACTTAAAAAGGTCAACTGAAGAATCTTCCTTGAGTAAAGGACCCTACAAACCTCCTTTCCAAAAGCCTTTTCCTACCAACAGACCTAATCCAACCCCCGAAGTCTTAAATCTAGAAAGTTTGCAATGTGCCCTTCAAACAATTCTAGAAGCCCAAGATAACTTGATACCCCCTGAGACCCCTCAGGAGGTAGTGGAACAGGAAATGGTTCAAGAAGAAGAGTCGTCTCCAAACATCTTTGGACATTTCTCGGATAACATTTTTCAAGCTAACTTCTAGACTGTTCACCTTTATAATACTAGGAGTAAGACAACAAACAAGCCTTCTACCGAAAACACTACAACTTCACCTCCAAAGCCATCTAAATCAACTGAGACTAAACAGAGTAATGTGAACCCCAACTTAGATTATGATGTTGTTGAAGATCTTAAAAAGTTAAGGTCTAACATTTCTATTTATGAGTTATTGAAGTTTCCATTTCTTCTTAAAAAAATGTTGCAAAATATTTTAGAGAACGGCAAGAATGGTAATTCAAGTGGTAACAAGGTTGTGCAAAGCAAAGTCCCTCAGAAGACTTCCACTAAAAATAATCTTGATCCTCAAGATAAAGGAAGCCTTCATGTAGTTCCTGTAAATAATGTAAATAATGTAAATAATGTAGATAAAGTAGCGTTAGAAATAGCGAGTAAGAAGCCACAAGATACTACTCCTATTACTCACAAAAATGTACCTCTTCTTTTAACTTTTGAGATTTTCAATAGAAATATGCATAATTGTATGGTTGACTCAGGAGTGTCATCCAATGTGATGCCTTGGTCTGTCTGCCAAAAGATTAATGCTGAAGTGGAACCATCTACTTTAAAAATCATACAACTTGATCGGACGAATGTTAAAGTTATAGGCGAACTAAAAAATGTATTGATTAGATTATCGTCTAACACCAAGGTTCATCAGGTTATTGATATAATCGTTGTGGATATTCCAGAAGTGTATGGTCTATTTTTAAGCAGGGACTGGTTAGAGCAGCTACATGGTTACTTCGCGATAGACTGGTCTCACTTATGGCTCCCAGAGAACGGTAAGCCTAACAAGATCAGGGTGGATCATGAGCACTACCTTAAGTTCACGGTCACAGATTTGAATGATCCTAACGAACCATATACACCTTCTGCTGATTCACCCAAAGTCCAAGGGATGGACACCTTCTTCAGAAATTTCATGGTCGAAGCTTCACCTATCATCAATCCAGAACAACAGTCTGAGATCGTAGCATATATGCAACCAACAACTTCTATGCAACAGTCCCATGAGCCCGATGGAAATCAAATTTGGTCTCTATATTTCGACGGTTCTAAGTCTAAAGAAGGATCTGGTGCAGGCTGCATCATCATCGATCCGGCATGTAACAAGACATTAATGGCTTGTAGACTAGAATTTGAATGTACTAACAATACTGCAGAATATGAGGCTTTACTACAAGGTCTCAGAAAATCTCTGGATGTGAACATTCAAAACCTGGTCGTATTTGGTGACTCTGAAATAGTGGTTAGACAGGTAAGAGATTCTATACACTGTCTTTCCCCACATCTCAAAAGTTACCAGTCTGAGGTATGGAGTTTAATGAATAAATTTTCTGCTTTCAATATAAATTCCATTCCTAGATTAAACAATGCTGAAGCAGATCTATTAGCTAATGTAGCCTCTAAACTTCTTCCTGCAGAAGGCTTGTCCCTAGATGCATTCTCCATCGAGCTATTGTTTTGACCATCTGTTCCTGAAAATATCACAAACTAGAGAGTATTTGACAATGATCAGCAGATCATTAACTTTCTGCACATGGAAGAAACCTTTCAAGGCACGGTGATAGATGAGTGCATGCACGACGACAATTTGCATGATTTTACGGTAATACCTGATCCGAAATCTTCTGAAGCTCTGTCGGACATGGTAAATTCCATACCCAAATCCATAGTTAGATTAGAGAATTTTTATGATTTTGAAGATAAATTTAAAAATACAGTCAATTGTAAAACCAATAGTTCCTCGTTGTCTTATGAAAAAGTGAACTTAGGAATTAGTGAAAACCCTCAATGCATTAACTTAGTCTTGGTATGTTCTATACAAGAAAAAGCTACATTTGTTAAATTATTTAAATAATTTAAGGACATCTTTGCATGGACGTATGATGATCTTAAAACGTTCGATCCTAGTATCATACAGCATATCATCCCGATGAAGCCCCAAAGCTTACCCTTCCAACAGAAACCGAGGAAGATGCATCCTAAGCTAGAACCGACCGTTCAAAAAGAATTGAATAAAATCCTAAATGATAAAATAATTTTTCCTGTTAGACACACTCAATGGGTGTCCAACCTTTTCCCAGTTCGGAAGAAAAATGGGGAAATCCGACTCTGCGTCGATTTCCGAAACCTCAATAGAGCATCTGACAAAGACAACTATCCTATCCCACCCATGGAATATATCCTTCAACAGGTATCTGGTTTCGAGAGGCTATCCCTGTTAGATGGTTTCTCTGGATACAACCAAGTCCAGATGTCTCCACCAGACCAACTCAAAACTACCTTCCGTACCCCGTGGGGCACTTATGCTTATCGCAAAATGCCCTTTGGATTGATTAATGCTAGTGCTACCTTTTAGAGAGAAATGGACATTGCTTTTCAATTCTTAATCAATCACTCCATCGTAGTTTACTTAGATGATGTGACCGTTTATTCTAAAAACAAAGACGATCATCTAGCTCACTTACGAGACGTTCTGATACGATGTCGTAAATACGACATCTCCTTGAACCCCAAAAAGTCCATCTTTGCAGTAGAACAGGGTAAACTCCTAGGATTCATTGTGTCTAGTGATGGGATGATTATTGACCCCCAAAGGACTCAAGTCATCACTAAACTCCCCCCTCCTACATCCAAAAAATCCATGCAGTCTTTCTTAGGCCAAATTAACTTCGTGAGAAGATTTGTCCCCAGCTTCTCTGAAATGGTCAGACCCTTGCAGAACCTAATTAAGAAAGACATCCAATATCACTGGGGACCCATAGAAAATCAAGCTTTTAATGCCATAAAGAAGGCCATAATAGACGCTCCGTCTCTCATGAGCCCTGACTTCTCTCAAGATTTTACACTCTATACTTTTGCCTCTGATCGTTCCTATGCCGCCATCCTAACTTAGAAGAATGCCGATAAAAATGAAGTACCCATCGCCTTTATGAGTTCTGCTTTCAAAGGTGCTGAACTTAACTACCCAGTAGTTGATCGGCAAGCCTACGTTGTTTTCAAAGCAGTTAAGAATTTTCGGTCCTATCTTTTGAAGTCAAGGACGAAAGTCATTGTCCCCTACCCTGCCGTAAGGAACTTGTTAGTGCAGAAGGAGTTAGGAGAGAAGAGATCCAACTGGATCACCTCCTTGCAGGAGTATGAATTAGAAATCACCCCAGCTCATATTGTGAGAGGCCAAGGGTTGTGTAAGTTGGTGGTTGATTCGGAAACAGGACAACAAGAAGATAGTGATACGTCAAGCCTAGGACAAAGCGATCAAAGTTTGATCTGTTGTGCACAAAACCTCGTTAGTCCTTTGTACGGTGATATTAGATTCTGTCTTGAACATGGGTTAGCACCCTGTCCCCTTGATCCCAATAAGAGAAGAGCGTTGAGGATAAAGTCTGCCTCCTTTCATCTAGTTAATGGTGTACTGTTTCGTCAGAATTTTAACGGCGTACTGATGCGCTGTCTTGAAAAGGACGAAGCAGAAAAAGTCTTGCTCGAGTTGCATATAGGAGAAGCTGGTGGTCACTTCGATGGTGAAACCACTGCTCATAAGGTTTTAAGGGCCATTTATTACTGGCCCACGCTTTTTAGAGACGCCCATGCCTTGTGTCGTAAATGTATCATCTGTCAGAAAGCATCAGGGTGGTTACAAAAACCAGCCTTTCCCTTGCAACCCATTTCAGTAGATTCTCCTTTCCAACAATGGGGCCTTGATATCATAGGTTCTGTTAACCCTCCGTCCTCGCAACAACACAAGTATATTTTGATAGCCACAGATTACTTTACTCGATGGTCTGAAGCTGCTGCACTAAGAACTGTCAACACTAGTCAGGTAATTGCTTTTCTAAATTCAAATATTATCACTCGTTTCGGTATCCCTGACTGTCTAGTCTTTGACAATGCTTCATACTTTTCTTCTCTTGAGATGAGTGAGTTTTCTTTGGAGAAAGGAATTAAGCTGAAGTACTTTGCTAGTTACTACCCCCAGGGCAACGGATTAGCAGAATCAACAAACAAGAACTTGATGAAAATTATCAAGAGAACGGTGGTTGAAAATCACAAGAATTGGCACAATGCACTGCTGAATGCACTATGGACTGATAGGGTAACGCCAAAAGCTACCATATGTAACTCCCCCTTTTTTCTCGTTTATGGTAGAGAAGCAATTCTGCCACCTCACATTCTTCTTCCTTCGCTTCAGTTGTCACAAAAGGTCCAAGAAGAAGATTGTCCCCCTCTAGAAAACTGAATTAATGCTTTGATGAAGCTAGAAGAGGTAAGAGCCCAAGCTAAGCGTAAGTTAGATCAACATCAACAATTGGTTAAAATTTGGTTTGATTCTAATTCTGCTTTTGATAGGAATTTTGAAGTAGGTGATCTCGTCTTAAAATGGGACAAACCACATGAAGGAAAGGGTGAGCACACAAAATTTCAAAACTTATGGCTTGGACCATTTTTAATTGCTGCAAAGTTGGGTCTTAGTTCCTTTCAATTACGGAATCTTGAAGGGCAGCTTGACACCTATCCGATGAACGGCCAAGCCCTGAAAAGATACTTTGCTTGATAACCACCCTTGTATATTATGTAAATATTTCGTTCTTGTTTGCATTTTCATTTGCTTTCTGTTTTGATTTTGATTTGAATTTATCAGTTTGTGTTTTTTGAAAAATACACATACCTGTACACTAAGCTATTCAGACAAAGATGATAGAAAATTTCTTCACTGAAATAACTTCTGAAAAATTTGTACAAACATCAATGATATATTGCTGAAATTGATATCTGTGTTGGAAAATTTTGTTGTTTGAAAGAAGTTTACTGATTTCAATCTCTAAGCAAAGTTTGTCAAGATCATCTATTATCTTTTTACGCTGTCCCTTTTTCATAAAGGAATGACTCAAAAGATGTTTCCCTATCGTAGGAAGTTGTTTTGTAAATAAAACATCTCTGGAGATAAATAAAGGACAGTGCTAAAAAATTCTGATGAGGTCTAAAAAATATGTTAAAATATCAAGATTTTCAGTGTTACCCTGCTCAGCTATATATATCTATAAAAGAAAAACAAATAAATTATGAATAAGAGCTGTGGGAAGTGCTTGTAAACCCGTCGGGATGCTGAACAGGTCTGTTGGCAACGGGTAAATGCAGGCATGGCGCCAAGACAACTTCGACGAGGTACTGAACAGGCCCACTGGCAGCGAAGCAATGTCGGGTACATGAAAATTCGTAAAAAAAGCAACCTATTTAATGTCCTTTATTTTGATTTAGAACTTCTTGACAGGATACAGATGTCAGAGTGGGTTAAATGGCAACCCTATCGAGGCTATGGATGCCTACTGGAAGCAGTGGCTATATCAACAGTATTGGATATTTTATCTTTAATATCGTGACTTGCTGATCTTAAGATTGTTATTGGTTTTCATCTTTTGAAACAATGCTGGAAAATATGGTTAATGATGATGTTTGTACGATTTTCTGGTTGTTATTTTTGAGCTGAAATTATCTTCATTGTCCTAATCTGAATTTGTTACTTTTGACAGAGATAACTACTTCTACCAGTGTGTCGCCATTGTTGGCAGCCAATTCACTTTTTTCTATTATCCTATAAGCTGCCTACACCTATGTCTTGCAAACATCAAGTTTTTGTCGCATTTTTCAAATAAACGACATTTTCATTTCTTGCGACATTTGCACATTTGTCTTCGTTAAGTTTTCACGACTGTAAGCATGAAAATGTCTCCTTTCAAGGTCACATTTTGATCACTATTTGAACTGTCATGATCTTTTTATTGATATGCCTACTGCGTTTACCTTTTGTTTATCGTTATGTGGCTAGAAGGACTTTCGTTATGCTCATTGGACATTCTTATATTGATTGCATAACTCAGTTTTATTGAGTTTGTAAATCATTGAGCATTTGGATTTACACTTTTTATGACTTGCCTGATCATTGATTCTATGAAAATGCATAAAGGTTATGATTAATTTTTTCTTTATATATATGGTATAATCCTTATGTTAATGTTTTTGTAACTTTTAGCTTGTCAACTATATGAATATCGTTTGGCACCTTGGTTAAACTTTCGATTATATACACTGGCGCATAGTTGATTATGGGTTTTGATTTATATGTCGGATGTTTGAACACCGTGGAATAACATTTGCGTGTATTGGCATACAAATTTGATTTCATTGGTTGCACACATGATTTAATGGTTCAACTATTATTATGGAGTGAACAGCTATGAAATTTGGTGGTTGTACTTGGATAATGAATATTATGCATGGCATACTCCACCACCCTCGCATGCGTGCATTTATGCTTATCCCTTTTGGCTCGTTCATTGCTGTTGGTTCAAGTAGCTCTATTACTGTGTGTGTTGGTGAATTCAAACCCTTCCCTTACCATGCATTCAGCTCCATGGCACCTGTCGTGTGAGTCGAACCTAATGGCAACCAGGCCCTATTAATGTTTGACAATGCCCACCAAGATTTGGAAGACAGTGGATGGCTTAGCTTCGTGAAATGATTCGAGGGTTTTAACCTCTGTGTAGCACGACAGTTTTCCATGACCTTCAATGGCTGTCGAGCCAAGGTAGGTGATGTACAGTTAGAGATTGATGAACAGTTTATCGGCTTGGCCACAGGATTATCTACTTCGGGACAACATTGGTTTAAGAATTGCAAGGTCGAGGAAGTGCCGTGGACATTGTTGTTTCTATCCCGCAAAGTCACCTCTTGTGATAGAGGTATGCCTATCTATGCACTTAAGCCACGATGGCACAATGCTTTGATGATAATTAAGTAGTTCATGACTTGTGAAGGTCGATACGGACTTGTATTCCTTTACCACCTGTGTCTTCTGATGATTTTTATAGGTTATCCTCTAAACATGTCTTTCTATTTTCATCGAAGCTTGTATAAGATGTCTAAAAAGTTTAAGAGGCACAAGTCTGACAACAGCCTGTTTCATCATGGGCTTATTAAGCTCATCTTGGTTTAGCATTTGAGTTTGCTGGGTGATAGTTGGAAGGCTTTCATCACCCATAATGGCTTTGAAGACACCGACCCTGTACAGGTTGATAAACCTGTGGTAGTTGAAACCAAGGCGAAACTGCCTGTACCCTTACACCTCCTACTGCCTAAACCCTCGGCCAACCCTCCTATCGAATTACTCGACACTGTAACTAAGAATGCAAAGGCTATTAAAAAGCCTGTGAGCAAAAATCCCAAGGAAAACCTTACTGCAAATTTTAAAGGGAAAAGGAATGCACGGCTCATTTCGAGAATGGACAGAAACAAACCAAAACCCTATGCCAAGTCGAACCCTATCATCCTCGCTTGTGGGAGAACTAGGATAATGGATATCTAATAGAGACTGAGATAGATATTGATGTTCTGTTACAGCTTTATCTTTTCATAATATCAATCTTTTGTTTCATGTTTATGATTATCAATTAGCATTTGGTTAGTGACTACTTTAGCTATCTTAGTCTTTTTCAAATGATATGATTTAATTAATCTAATCCATATCTGATTTATTCCAGTATTTAAAAAAATAGCAATTACTCGATTCAGTTTGTGAATGACAGATATCTCTTCTTCATTAACTGGATTATTAAGTATAAGTTTTTGCATAACAGGTTTACCTAATTGTAGAGATTTATAAATCATATAATTGCTATGATTTTTATGTCTTGTTTGTCCTGTAAACAAACTTAAAGAGCATTGCAGCTTATCATTTACGAGAAGCTTCTGGAGTAATCGGTGCGAGTTTCCTTCCTCCGATCTGCTAGTACAATCATCATACACAGGGCAAATCTGGAGCGTTTATCCAGGTTAGTTTGCAATTGTTTTCATTAATTTGATTAGATATATTTATCATTTAGATTAGTGTTTTAGTTTTTTGTTTTATTTTTATTCATAAAAAATTATAAAATCAATAAAAATATCTCTTACTATCTTAAGGCAGATTGCAAACGAGTTTTTCAGGTTTTAATTAAATATGTAAATTGTCAATAGTGTATATTTTGTGAATAAGTTATATTACAGTTAGTAATTAGAAAGTCAATTAGAGTTAGTATAGTAATAATTAGTAGATTATATAGATTAGTTTAGTTTTCTTTAATAATCAGTTAGTTTGTTTAATAGTTAGTTTTATTTAGATTAGTTTATAAGTTTGTTTCACT
The DNA here is from genome assembly GCA_009831015.1 of Picea engelmannii. Taxonomy (NCBI): domain Eukaryota; kingdom Viridiplantae; phylum Streptophyta; class Pinopsida; order Pinales; family Pinaceae; genus Picea; species Picea engelmannii. The sequence continues at coordinate 1,196,495 of ML792395.1, read as the reverse complement.
TTGCTTTTAGTTAGTTTTAATTAGTTTTCTTTTTGTTTTATTAGGACCATAGATCAGCTAATGGAGCCGCTAAACCCATCAGGGTGGTTCATTCCAAATGGCTTGGGTTATTAGACAACCCCGGACCAGTTCCACTCTCTCAGTTGACGAACGGTCAATTTCGCCCGTCAACAGGTTGCCTTCCAAATAACTGCTCCCATTGTCTTTAAATACACTCTCATCTCTATTCTCCAAGTAGAATAGTTTTCCTCATCAAGGATTGGAACTTCATCATCCATTTGTGTGTCTATGGATCTCCTTCAAGCTTGTTAAGGCTTGTAGTGAAGGCCTGCT
>ML792395.1:1177272-1189566 GCA_009831015.1 Picea engelmannii | reverse complement strand
AAGTGGTTAGAAGTGGGTTATCCCTAAAATAAGGAAAGTGGTTTAAGATGGTTAGAATGTAACCCCTTAAGGAAGCTACATAAAAGTATAAATAAGAGGAAAGGGTCTATCATTTTAATCAAACTTGAGCATATTGAATATCTAAAAGTGACTGAGGTAACCAAAGGATATCTAAGCCGAATTTCAGAGGGAAGGTGAAGTAAAGAAGGTCAAAATTCAAGGGAGGATAAATTCTTTTGATGATGCTTTCTAAGGTATGTTATTTACAAGTCATCTCACAATATTCGCAATAATTGTTTTTTCTAGAATGATTCAGACCATGAAATCTAGGGGTCATTGAGGAAACATATCCAAGTAGCTGTGATAATAATTTCATCTTGTGGGTCATTGTATTTTTGGAGTTACACTCCGTGAAAATAGGGTTTGTGGCTCGTCCTGAAACTAGTCCAAAACAGGTGTTTTAGGTAAAAACGTCATAACTTCTTCATAACAGATCCAAATTTAGTAATACCAAATGTATTGGTTAGAATACAATCTGTAGTATTCTATGTACCATTTTTAGATCCATACCAAAAATATTCCGTGCAGGGAACACTCTACAAGTTTTCTCTCTACAAGTTACACTCCAAATGTATTGGTTAGTGTATAGTCTGTAGTATTTTGTGTACCATTTTCATATCCATAAAAAAAATATTACGTGTGGGGCATGCTCTACAAGTTCTCTCTCTAAGTTATACTCCATGGAAAATAGGGTTTGTGGCTAGTCCTGAAACTACTCTAAAACAAGTGTTTAGGGTAAAAACGTCATAACTTCTTCATAATAGATCCAAATTCAGTAATACCAAATGTATTAGTTAGAGTGCAGTTTGTAGTATTTTGTGTACCATTTTCAGATCCATACAACAAATATTCCACATGGGGAATGCTCTACAAGTTCTCTCTCTAAGTTCACACTCTACAAGTTCTCTCTACAATTTTGCTCTACAAGTTCTCTCTCTAGAATAAGATAAATTTCAGAGGGAAGGTGAAGTAAAGAATGTTGAAATTCAAGGAAGAATAAATTATTTTGATGATGTTTTATAAGGTATGTTATTAACAAGTCATCTCACTATTTTCACAATAATGTTTTTTCTAGAATGATTCAAATCGTAAAATATGGAGGTCATTGAGGAAATATATCCAAGTAGTTGTGATACAAATTTCATCTTACGGGTCATTATATTTTTGGAGTTACACTCCATGGAAAATAGGGTTTGTGGCTAGTCACGAAACTAGTCTAAAACATGTGTTTCAAGTAAAAATGTCATAACTTCTTCATAACAAATCGAAATTCAGTAATAACAAATGTATTGGTTAAAGTACAGTCTGTAGTATTATGTATCCCATTTTCAGACACATACAACAAATATTCCATGTGGGGAATGCTCTACAAGTTCTCTCTCTAGAATAATCCAGAATTCAACAAGGTATTTCATTTTTTCTATAACTCCTTTTTTGAGAGGTTCCAAGTAGTGAAAATGGGAGGAATTGGATAAAACACTGAAGAACATTGTGTACTATTTTCAGATCTGTATTCATTACATGTACGCATTTATGATTATTTCAAGTTAGGGTTGTTGACTAATCCAAAATTAGTCATGTGAGATTAAAGTAAAGTTTGATAAAATAATAGTCTCCTGTTGTTAAAGTTAAGGAAGGTTTTCACATATGTGATCATATACACCAGGTATATTACATAGTTACAAATTAGATTTGGATGATGAAATTGATGAGGGATTTTGGTTGAGGTATGTTATAGATAGAGGTTGTATAACAATGAGGTTGTGGCACCTTGTTGGCAGTAGGATGATGTGGAAAGAAGAATGATCGTGAGGAAATAAAGTGTGCAAAGGGTAGAGTGACAGTTGGCAAGAAACACAACATGCACGCATGCATGCAAGAAACCATGTACAAGGAAAGAGACATCTGGAAGGAAGAACAACATGCACACATGAGAAGAAGACCTAACGTTGGTAGGGTTAGGGTTTTGGTAAGAGATTGTAAATGGCTAAAGATCCTGATATGTATAAATATAGATAGATACGTAGGTATCATGTAGAGGTTCGACTGTTTTGTATTGAAAATATTTGTATTAGTTCTGGTTTCCGGATTGGTATTGTTGTTCCGATTAATATAGTTATGCATGAGCGGATGAGATATGTAAGGTGTGATTAGATGAACTAGTTTTTGTAAATTGTCAAGCTAGGGGCTACAAATAGAAGGTAGATATTAAGGATTAGACTGAAGGATGAGGATCCTAGTGCGATCTAGTTTGCCTCATTTAGATCTTACCCATCTGAGGAGAATTGTAAGCGTGCGGTGCTAAAGATGCAAAACTACCATAATAAGAGAGCCAAGAGCCAAATATTTGTGGATGTAGCCGAAGAGGGGTGAACCACAGTAATATCTGCGTAATTTAATGAATGCATGCATATATTTTTCATCTCTTCAGTAGATAAAGGTTGTTCTTAACGAATGAATGAGTTATTATATTGCTTGGTTAAATGTTGTTGTGATGTTGAGGAAATAAGCTATGAAGGTTAATACATAGTCATGAATAACATTATATATAAATCACTAGTTATAATAAATGGCTCAGAATACAGATCCCATATCTCATGCTCCAATCCTAGGCTGTAAGCACATGAGTCTTACAACCACCCATTTAAATCTATCTCGGGTGAGACTGTGCAATGCATTTGGTGGGCTGCGTTGGCTTCTGGTTTACCAGGGAGGCTGATAGTTTTAGAGTCTTTGTTGGAACCCCGAAAGACATGAACCCTAGGTCAATAAGCTCAGAGTATCATGGAGGAAGAGTAAGAACCAACAAATGGTTCCATTGCCATTGGTAGGAACAATAGAGGATTGAGTAGATGAGATAAGTCGAAGAGATGTCAAACACAAATCAAGAAAAGGTTAGGGTAGAGACCAATGAGCCATTAGAAGGGAATGTTGAGACCGTGGAACCCCACCAAAGAAAATATCAAAAGCTGGTTGAGAACCAAAGAGATAGAGTTTGCACATAAAGACAATAGAAACCCTAGAATCACACCTCGAAAATATCTCGATAAATACGTGTTTACTGATTTACACGAAGTCTTTTTATGTAATTTTCCACATCCACTACAGTAGTGGATACTAAGGTTGAAGGATAACAACAGGACAAACCAGGTTCAAAAGCTATATTGGACCCCAATACTTATTGAGCAGTTACAATAGTTGAATAACAAGTTCACCCATGCAGTAGACGTTTGGCTTGACAGTATTGTGGAAGGCTTCATCACAGAGTTTGCAGTTGACACAGTGAAGTCATACAACACAGTGGAGCAAGAATTCCTACATGGACCTCGAGGAAGGTACATTCGATCCCTGTATACATCTATTAAGATACTGTTATATAGAAAAGGTGTAATGATAATGGAATTAGACAATTAAAATTCCCGTGCATGGGGGAAGGGGGGAAGCATTGACAGAGAGAGGGGAAATGGAAGGAGGAAAGGATAAGGGAAAGAAGGAGGAACCCTTGGACCCTATTATGATGGATGATGACCATATTCGGTGGATATTGGAGACAACTGGAAAGACGTGTAGCGGTGCACACTACCAATACAAGGTGAATACCAAGAAGAGAGATATAGCTGTGAGGGAAGGCTTGGCGAGTGATGAGGAAGAGGTAGAGGATCTCTGAGATGTGTAGAAGATTTAGGAAATCCTGCACGCAACATATGAGGGTGTTGGCACAGGGGCAGACCCAGGGTTCAACGCTCAAGAGCACACCAAACAATCCCTAACTACCGGCCCTTTTGGCAACACTTGTGAAGTAGATGAAGTCTCACCTGAGGTAGAGGCAGGGGTGGTTGCAAGACTTAGGTATCTGCAACCTTAGATAGGACACAGATATGTGATTATCTCTCTTACAATGCACCTAGCATCAATTATTCCTTAACATACATTCATTAATATACTTCCCATAAGGCACAAAGAATCACAGTGAATACTATACTAAGAATGATTCAGTACTTATCCATATAAATATAGGTTAGATTCAACAGATCAAGCACCAAGCATCTCATATATCAGATCTAATGTTTATTCATTCATAAACAACACAGAGCATAACTAGGTCTACTTAATCACATCAAGAACTTAGCCAAGAAAGAGATAAATACATAGAGTGAAGCAAAAAACAATATACACACAGTTACCGTGGTTCACCCCCACCCTGGGGCTATGTCCACAAAGTATTCTTTATATTATCTTGGTCAAGTAGTTATAGCACACAACTTCAATGACCCTTACTTCGCATAGGACAGAAGATCTATGCAACTCGCTAGATTCTTCTTCCTTGCTCTTCAACACAAGACTACAACAACTTGAACTTAGCTTTCCAATCTCATGCAGAGAGCACTCTAATATAGAATCGATCACACAGATCCAATTACTAGCACTAAGCTTTCATTCATACATCACATAGATGTACTACATTACTATCTCCTCTCTTATATTACTATCTACATTGCCTATTTATAGATTACAAAATGGGCCTAAACGTGGGTAAACCCATGGGCTGACATCCCTTTCCCGTTACATCAACCCAAAACCCTAAAATGGACCCCAAAATAGGTCTTGCTTCCTTATTTTCTGCTTCACGTTGTGATCCTTCCTTGGCAAGCTATCGTAGTCCCCAAAAGTGGTCAAGTATGACCAAGTACTCTTAAACTTGGTAAAGGGACAACAGGCCCCCAACACTCACCTGTCACTCATCCTGAGTCACTCAGGTCTTACCAATTCTTCTTCGAATGCCTCGATCTTGGCTGGAGTGGCTTCGACCTACTGCAATGTGACAACCTCTTGCTCAGTAAATTCCTGGATTATTGTATCATTAAGTGGTCCTTCTAGGCGTTTTTCTATAGTGATGATACCCTGTTCGAGTTCAGCTCCCTGGATTTCAAGTTTGAAGAAAATTTGGCATGCCTTCTCTTGGAGTGGTTGCAGTCATTGAGAGATGTCCATTACTTTACTTTGTAGTGTGTGTACTTGTTGTTGGGTTGTGTGTTGCTCTGAGAACCTCTTCATTATTTCGATTGGGATCATGGACTTCAACTGCACTTGTAGCACATCTGTATGTTGCTTTGCTTCATGGATTTGTGCCTCCAATGTCTGCAATTATGGATTATCTGTGAGGGTTTCATAGGTTTGGGTGCTTCTAGTGCTTAGATTCCTACATTCAAAAGCCAAATTTTTTAATTGGTCGACTGCGCTTCGAGCAATGGCCTCTCTTAGATCTCTTGGGGTGTCTCAAGAACGGTGCAGAGCTCTAGAATCATGATGTGTTGTTGAAGTTGTTGGATTACTTCTTCCAGTTGGGTCACCTACTGTGGAAGATGATCTTCCATATTCACTTCTATGATCGTCACAGAGCGCAGTGCCTTTTGAACTCTTTCTTGTGTTTCAGGTTGCTCTGCTAGCAACTGGTCCTTGCTCTACTGTAACTAGGCTTTTTCCTCCTCCCATTTCTCTTGTAAGTCAAGATTCTTCTATTATGCTTTTCTATGTTGCTCTTCATGTGCGCTCTATGCTTGCTCAAAAGCCTGGGTGTCTTTCACTATGTCTTCTTGAGCTCGTCGAAGGCAAGCTTCAACTTTCTCGGTGATCTGGCAAAACTATGTGGGCTCATCACCCATTCTTGATATTTGCATTGTTAACGACATCGTAGAAACTTATTGGCTGGAATGAAGTGCCTGTTGTGCTTCTTTGAATTTACCCTTGATCTGGTGGAATATTTCCTCCTACTTTGCTTCTTTCTTTTCCGTGCACTGTAATGAAACATCATTCAGTGCGACAATTAAGAATTCAAAATCATCCGGGGTAAGCATAGTCTTAAGCATGGTCCGAGTGGCCTTAGTTTTCTTTCTGGATGAGGGCCTCGGTGGGGTAATCGTCCTTTTATTAGAGGGATCTGCCTCATCCCTAGGTAGGGTAACCTTGCCTTTGCTCTTTTCAACTTCTGTGCCCCCTAGTTCTTCATCATCACCTCCCTTCGCAGGTGAGAGCGAAGTAGTCTTTGTGGATGTGCTATGGATATCATGAACTTCCACATCCTTCTTAGTATTGCACAGTCTTGGTGTATCCGTCATAACTTCAGGGCTATGTGCATTGGACATATTTGTGGGGTCTGCTACAATAAGGAGGTCTGCCAACCATTCCTTGGTAATCTCCTCAAGGTCATCTTCTGTCAGTTTGTAATATGACTGGAGTTTTTGTTTGTGCTTGTCTACGTGTGTTGTGATGTAGGTGAAGTGAATATCTACGCTAAATTTCATCAAAGGTTGAAACCTATGAAGAGTGTTGGGTGTAGTGCACAGTGTAGACTGAATGGAATTCCTCAACTAAGTGTAGTACGCATGGAAGATGGAATTGGACTTCCACTGTTTGTTCATGTTGTTGGAGTACCATAGCGTACAGAACTTCAAGGACAGGGGTTTGAAGGGTTCGATCTCCAGAAATGTGGATCCCTCAGGCAGTTCCCACGCGATGAAGGAAATGAGTATGAGCAACCAGTTAAAGTGGAAATCATACCCTTGGTCCTGCGCTTGTCTACAGTCAAGCTCTAGCTGATTTATAAGGTATTTCACCCAGTTCATTTGTAGTCCCTCCGTGCACTTCCCTATGAGGTCAACTACAAATTTGGTCACATGTGTAGGTCTATTGTTTTGAACTAACTTGCCTGTGATCAGTTGGAAACCAAAGAATACTGTTGCATTCTCAATGGAGGCTACCTTGTAACCTCATGTGCATTTCTTCAGATTGCCATATGTGTATTTTATTCATTGAGCGAGAGCATGATCTGTGGTATTTCTAGGGTAAAAGTCCTACGGGTCAAGGCCCTGCATGCTTATCCCAGTGATCCAATTGATCAGAATCAGATCCACAATGGTGCGCTGGTCCAACCATAGGTATCCTCTATGGTAGCAGGACAGCAATAGTCGAACACATGAATTTACTTCCTCATGCCTCCCGAAATGTGGAATCTTCATTGCGTTGAGGAGGGTTGACTGCGCAAGGTTATGGGTCCATTGTTGCAGTACAATATTGGGGTTATTTCCTTTTATAATAGTCAAATACTTGTGCGGGGATAGCATATTGTATACCTTGCAATCTCCAAGGTTAAAATCACTTAATTTTAGCATGGTGAGCTTCTCCTGGTCAGCATGAACTTCGCGCACCCCATTCGGGAGGTACGCAATGACTACATCATAGTCGAAGTTTCTGGGTACAGAGTCTCGATTCACTGGTATTCTTAGTGGTGGGATATATTTAGGCAAGCTGCTTGGGATTATCTTCATAGTGGAGAAGTTGTTTACTAGCTTAGATCATCTTTACGAAGGTGATCGGGATGGTCCTACTCGAGTATTGGAGGGGGAAGTTGTAGTATGCCTAAGGATGATGCCTGTATACCTTTAGACATTCTGTGTTCTCACATGACTCTCTCATCCATTAAATCAATTAGAACTTCTTCGACAATTTTCTCAGCAACGTTGAGCTCGTTCGACATACAAACTTGGGTAAGCTAGCTCAAGTGCAAAATAAATTCAGAGACGACAGCGAATAGTAAGGCAATGATATCAGGGAAAGTAAATCTCAGGTTTCATGCTCAGATTCTCAGTTAGAAAAACATATTCTTGGTGCGTGGTGTGATAGGTTAAGTAGGCAATCTCAACAATGGTCTGCTTGCAATGGACATGGGGCCTTCATTAACTCTGTTCTATCCATTCTGGTGTTATCCAATGGTCTAGTGGTAACCCATAACTTCTTTTCAATCCATTTGGAGCAGTGGTTGAATGGGTATATCGGTTCCAACGACTATATTGCTTTGTCATGGAAAAGTATTCTATGTCGTTTTTATGATATCTCGACAAAGCTCCCATTCTGCAATTATTCTTTCTGTGAAGTGTCCTCTAGAACCTCTTGTAACCTTTCAGTATTATCCCTTTTCTTTCTTAACTTCCTAGCCTTCTTCCCAGTGAGTTTCATCTCAATAATGATTTTACCATTCTGATGTTTATCTTCTTTGGTCTTATTTACTTTGCGTTGTGGAAAATCTTTCTTAGGGTTCCTTAATAATACTTCTTCTGTATCAAAAATAGGTAACTCGATCTTCTGCGGATCCTCAAGTGTTCTCTTAGCTTCGACATCGGAGGTGCTAATATTAAATATCTACGATCTTCTCTTCTGTTCTTCAATCAAGTGCATGATCCTTCTGGTCATAAAGTATTTTAACTCTTGCTTCTTCTGTTCCAAAACTTTCTCTTCTTCTCTTTGTCTGGCCTGTTCTCTGTCAATCCAGGGTTTTCCTATGAGCATGGTAAACGGGGCGTTGTCTTCAACAAATTTAATGATCTCAAATTCTTCCTCTATCGAAGTGCCATTGATAGTCATAGGTATCCGGGCGAGCCTTCCACATAGGTTTACTAGCTTTCCTATGAAGAAACTTGTTCCTCCTAGGGAAGGGATCATGGTAGGCTTCCCGATAGCTTCCCAAGTTCTTTTTGGCATAATGTTTACTTGCACTTCTTCATCAAGAGTACAGTCAATGTCAAAGTCCCTTATTCTTACTTCGATTTTATCCTTTTCTTTGAATATATTTGATAGGATCGGTGGTCATTCAAGGTATCTTCCATCCGTAGCAATATCTTTTCTGATTCTTTCTAGGTTTCTACTATAATATTGGCCTCTTGATCTCCCTTAGGGTTTTCTTATTCCACATTCAGCTTCTCAAGCCTAGCAATCATTCTAGGGAAATCCAATACTTCATGGTCCATAGCCTTACAACATAGGAAACTAGGTCTTCTCCTAGGGCATTCTTTAGCAAGATGTCCTGGTCATCTGCAACTATAACAAAGGGTTAATCTTCTCGTTCGTTTAGATGTTCCCCAACTCCTTTTGTACTATGCACTAGGATTATGGTGGCTAGCCTGCAAAAAACATTTTCTAGGATCCTGCATCCACTTGTTAGTCCAGACATTCTTTCGATGCATAGGTATAACATATCTATCACTACACTTATCATATCTATTCATATCAAGCTATCTTTCATCTATTAATGCCCTATTTTTGAATCTAGGATAGGATCTATCAAACATACCTAGATCCATGCGTTAGAAACAAAACATTTCACTTATCTTACTTCTACAAAGCAAAAAGCTTCCAGAGCTTATAGATCTTACCTTTTTATGCACAAATCTGACTTCTTTTCTTTAGATATGACCTCTCTTTCTTTAGATATGACCTCTTTTCTTGGCACAAATCTTCACAGGTCAAAAAAAACACTGCACACTAGAGAAACAGATCTACAAACAAAGCTTATTTCATGCAAAGCTTCTTCTTCTTTAGTTCCCAACAATCATAGTTCCAGTCTCGTCAAAAAAACCATTTGTTGGCATAGGGGCATACCCAGGGTTCAATTCTCAAGAGTGCACCAACAAATCCCTAACTATCAGCCCTTTCGGCAACACCTCCGAAGCAGATGAAGTCTCACCTGAGGTAGAGGCAGGGGTTGCTACAAGACTTAGGTGTCTGCAACCTTAGCTGGGACATAGGTCTGTGATTATTTCTCTTGCAGTGCACTTAGCATCAATTATTCCTTAACATACATTCATTAATATACTTCATAGAAGGCACAAAGAATCACATTGAATACTATACTAAGAATGATTCAGTACTTATCCACATAAATATAGGTTAGATTCAATAGATAAAGCACTAAGCATCTCATATATCAGATCTAATGTTCATTCATTCATCAATAGCACAGAGCATAACTAGGTCTACTTAATCACATCAAGCACTTAGACAAGAAAGAGATAAATACATAAGAGCAAAGCACAAAAAACTATACACATAGTTACCATGGTTCACCCCCACCCTGGGGCTATGCCCACAAAGTCTTCTTTATATTATCTTGGTCAAGAAGTTACAACACAAAGCTTCAATGACCCTTACTTCGCATAGGATAGAAGATCTACTTGCTAGATTCTTCTTCCTTTCTCTTCATCACAAGAATACAACAACTTTCACTTAGCTTTCCGATCCAATGCATAGAGCACTCTAAGATACATCCGATCACATAGATCCAATTATGAGCACTAAGATTTCATTCATACATCACATAGATGTACAACATTACTATCTCCTCTCTTATCTTACTATCTACATTGCCTATTTATAGATTACAAAATGGGCTTAAACATGGGTAAACCCACAGGCCAACATCCCTTTCCTGTTACATCAACCCAAAACCCTAAAATGGACCCCAAAATAGGTATTGCTTCCTTATATTCTGCTTCGCGTTGCGCTCCTTCCTTGGCAATTTGTCGCAGTCCCCAAAAGTGGTCAAGTATGACCAAGTACTCTTAAACTTGGTCAAGGTCCAACAGAGAGGAAGATGAGAGGTCCAAGAGAACAAGGAGAAGGAAACCATCCTTTCCATATTAATGTCAGTGTGGAACCCATAAACTCATGTGTGACTAATACAGCAAAGAGAACACCACCATTTAGACAACCGAAGTTTAGAGGAAGTCCGATAATAGGAAGTACATCTACATAAGGAACATCAACTGGAGGAGCCAGTTCAGGAAGCAATAGTTAGGTATCTACACCACGTGGAGGAGGTAGCAGTTGAACATTTAGAATGGTAGGACATGATCCATCCATCATGTTACTAGAGTTTCGAGGAGATGCAACATAATACCCTCAGAAGAATTTTCTCATTTGTGCAAAGATCTGGGAAGAAAAAAAGATCACTGATGAAGACACCAAACTTGCATAGCTAGCTATTACGTTAAGAGACCACGCACTAGACTAGTACATGAGTCTATATACAAACAGTGCCCTAGGGATGACAAGGACACTGGAAGACATTAATAAGTTACTTATTAATGAATTCTAGAAGATGAGCTTAGAGGATCAGTACAAGAACGAGATGATTGAAATAAGACAGAAACCAGTAGACTCTGTATGGGACATCGATCAAAGATTCAAGCGACTGAAGGGAAAGTTGAAGTATATCATGACCAAGATGCAACGTAAACACTTGTTTGTCAATTAACTGCTACCACACTTAAAATATCCCTTATGAAAACATAAATTTTAGATGTAGGTAGAGGCTCTACAGGAAGCCTTGCAACTAGAAGAGAACCTGTTGGCATTAGAAGTCACTCCTGGATTGCAGCAGGAGTAAGCCTGATGCCCATCAGTTTATGTCATTATTTGTTGATAAAGGGTGATGAATGGAAGTAAACTCAGAACAATACCATTCTAACTCGGAAACTAGGCCAGGCATGCACAAGCAGATGAGGTTTTGGTTTAAATTCAGATAGTAAGTTGTAATAAGGGTGAGTAGGAGAAAGACTTCTATGAGGAAATGCGAAGGCCTGTTGTAGGCATCGAGCTTCCAACAGCCTATAGAAAAAAACTTTGAACACAATAACCTCTTATATTCAAAAGAAGAAACACTAAAAGAACATAACAACACTATAATAAATCCTTTATCATAACACAGTCACAACAATTCATGTGAATCAATCAATCGTGAACCCTTTTAGTATGAGATCGAAACCAGATGAAAAAGAGATTTGCCTTACATTGAACAATAAAATTTCATATGCAGATACATAGCCAGGAAAACCAATGCTTCATTAAAACATTACAGTCGATAGCTCTTCTCTACCATCCATGCCTACAAAAATACAAAAACTGAGTATATATACTCAAAGAAATTTGCCCCCTTGGTAGAAAAAGGGTAGCTGAGTAATTAAAGTCCAATTTTAGCATGTGCAAACTCCTCTGGTCATACGAGCACATCAAATCAGCATGGCTCTCTTAGGAAAACCTACACACAAGACGATCTTGGGCAGACTTCCTGCCAGAACCTCCATGCCTTATATTCATGTCTTGAGCTGAGGTTTTAGTTGCCTGCTCAATTTTCATTAATTTCCTTCCTCCATGAAAGGAGGCTGAGACTTTGAGCATAAGGAATGACCATGTGCTTGCTTCCTAGGGCTTAGAGGCTAGCCTCCTTTTTATTTTGGCTCTGCCTTCAATGTAACCCATGTTGGATTACTGAGAGGGGGGGTGAATCAGTAATAACGCAATTATAATCCTTTTTCTTCAAATGTTATATCAATGTAGAATTATTATCCAATAATGAGCAGTAATAAATAAACAATCACACACATGCACAGTACACCAGTGTTT
>ML792395.1:1133703-1160850 GCA_009831015.1 Picea engelmannii | reverse complement strand
AATGAGCTTCCAAGTGGAAGGGGGTGTAGAATTCTTGCAGAAACCCCGATAGATTTAGAATTCTAGTTAAATTGAACACATGCAATTTGCTGATATTCAAGAGATGGGAGAAAGTTTTTGATCCATATATCAGAGAATTATATTAATAAAAAATGAATATACATGAGCAACCATTCTCAAAAAGAAGAGAGGAGGTGAATATATAGAATTTCCAACATAGAAATTCTAGTCAAAAAAAGCTAGAAATAACTAAAATAGCTGTCATAAGATAAGGGAGACCACATAGTTCAACCTAGACCGCTAAATATACATGTCACACACTCATTAATGTCCACAATATTCAAGTGATGTGCATTATCTCACTTAATATCACTTAACTGACAAGAGAAGCAGTTCCAACTCCCTTAATTGACCCGAAATAGTAGTTACTAATAATAGTAACGACAAAAATCATTAATTAAGGAATAAATCTCTCACTCAAAGAGGAGGTGTGAATTCCCCAATAATAGATGCATTTTTTCATTGGGGAGTTGGAATAAATCATGAATAAATCAAGAAAATCAAGAATAAATCAATAAAATCAAGAACCGGGAGTTGAGTCTTGATCTAAAAATAGTAGTTTTCCCTAAAATCTAGGGATGAGGCACCCTTCTTCTCTATGTGGAAAAATTAGGTGAAATAAAGTGTAAATGAATGTATTAACCAAGATATAGGGGTATAATATAGGCATAAACTAATGTAAGTTAGGGTTATGCTCCAACACCCCCCCTTAATCCTAACTGTAATGACAAAAAATTTGAGTCCCGACAACTTGACCATTTTAGGTACTCATTACATAAAATAACTCCTCATGAAAAGAGGAAAGAGGGAAAACCTCATGAGAAACAAACCCCCCCAAAAGAGGAAAAAAAAATGATGAGTGGCCAAAAGTGACCTACTCAGTTGTCTCCAGCACTCCAAGCATAACTCTCAGTTCTGAAAATTTATTTTCAGTAAAGGACTTGGTGAAGATGTCTACAACCGGATTCTCTATGGGGAAGTACTATAGTGAAATAAATATGTCATGGATCAGATAATGGATGTAATGTGTGTGATGAACTTCCCATATGAGAGAAGCGACAATGGCCAAAACTAGTCGAATGGAGTCCATATTTGCAACAAGTGCAAATGTCTTTGTGTAGTCTATGGCATGTACCTGTGAGTATCCTTTTGCGACAAGTCAAGATTTGTACTTTCTTATTTCAAAATATACAGCAATCTTTGTTCTATATATATATCGACATCGAACAAGCTTTCTTCCTTTCAGAAGTGGAACCAAGTCCCATGTGTTGTTGTCCATAACAACAGAGTACTCTTCATCCATGGTAGCCTCCCAGAGTGGGTTTCCAGCAACCTTAGAGTGTGAATTTGGATCTGAACCAAGTGACATATAGAAATGTATGGGAAGCAAAGGTTTTGTGGCAGTCAGGGCTTGAGGAACCCCAAAAAACTGTGATCTAGTCCTTCTTGTATCCGCAGGATCACTGACTAGTTCACCCGCATCTTGCAAGGTTTTCTCTGCCCAAGTTGGAAACTGAGTTGGAGAAGCCATGACCTGCTCCTCATCCTCTATATCAGACCCAAAAGGATTCTTTTATGGCTTCTTTGAAGTGCTCGAATAATTTTCTGACTCCTCCTCATCAGTGACAACAAGCGGTTCCTCGGCAGGGTCTTCTAAAAAATCATGCAGTGATTCTTCTTCAAACTTCACACTTCGAGCTAGAATGAACTTTTCAGTGTGAGAGTATAGAAATATATATCCTTTGAAACCTTTAGGATATCCAACAAATATGTATTCAACACTTTGAGGCTCCAAATCCTTCTTGCTATCTATTGGAATGTGAGCCCATGCTCGTGAACCAAAAATACAAAAGTGCAACACTTTCGGTTTCTTACTGGTCCAACATTCAAAAGGAGTGGTGCCTTTGAGTGATTTATGAGGAAATCGGTTCTAAATGTATTCTGCACAATTAATAGCTTCATCCCATAGCTTGGGAGCTAATGATTTTGACTGTAGCATACAATTGGCCATTTCTTTTAAGGACCGTTTTTTCCTCTCTACGACACCGTTCTGTTGTGGTGTATATTGCACTGTGTGTTGTAGTTGTATACCTGCATCAATACAAAGTTTTTGCACATATTTGTTGACATACTCCCCCCCATTATCAGTACAAAGTATATTAATCTTACACCCATACTCATTCTCAACAAGTGCTTTAAATTCTATAAGGCATTCAAATACTTTCGATTTTAATTTCAAAAAAAATACCCAAGTAAAGCGAGAGAAATCATCTATGAATATGAGTACATATCGAGCCTTACTGATTGATGGCTGTGGGAATGGGCCCGTGATTCCACTATGAATCATCCCAAGAGGTGAAGAATCTCTCTGTGCCTTCCCTTTGTCAAACTTTTTCTCTGGATGCTTGCCAAGAATGCATCCTTGACATACACCGCTTGTGAATTTAATAGTTGGCAATCCTTCTACCATGTTTTCCTTGTTGAGTTGATGAAAGTACTTATAGTTTATATGGCCAAATATTTCATTCCATAACCTACTGATATCATTAGAGTGTGACATAAATACAGTGCTAATAGATTTAGGAACAAAGTGGGAGAATAAATACAAACGAGAACCGTGATCTGCAATTCCATGTGCAAGCTGTGAGCCTATGGAAACGTCGGTAATCACTGTGGAGTCCGGAGTGAACTCCACCTTCCTTCCAAAACTGGAATGAGTGATATGATATATAGAGAGAAGATTTGTGGATAACGAGGGAACATGAAGAACATTTGTGTAGCAGCCCCCTATTGTGTATGTGTTATATTCTTTGAACGAGTAGTAGTGTCTGAGCGTCTGCATCAGGCACGTAGGGGGGTTAGAGGGGGGGTGCAGGGGGGTAGAGCCCCACGAGTGGGGGTCAAGAAACAATCATCAATATATTTATCTACAACCAAAGTAGAGTATATTGTAGCAGCAAAATGTTCTACTCGGGTTCTATGGATGAAACAAACTTTGACGGATATACAGATTGAGTATGATGAGCCCATTCCAATCTATTGTGATAATACAAGTGCCATTAGTATCTCAAAGAACCCAATGATGCACTCCAAGATGAAGCATATTCCAATAAAGTATCACTTTCTATGAGAACAGGTTGCAGAGAAGAACATCAGAGTTGAATATGTGGGCACAAAAGAACAAGTGGAAGACCTCTTTAAAAAATTTCTTCCATGGGAAGCCTTTGAGTATCATCGCCAGAGACTCGGAGTAATTTATACTCCAAAATATATGTTTTTGAATGATTATCTTATATGTATTATATTTACATGAGGAAGCACCATAAAGAGGACAGTTCAGGTTGGGAGTTTAGTTTCAAGAAGAGTTCAGTTAGGGGGAGTATCCCCAAGGATAGTTCAGTTAGGGAGAGAAGCCCCGAATGGAAATATACCTTTGCCATTGATGACAAAGGGGGAGAGATTTATCAGATGAAAACGTAAATGCTTGGAGAAAGAGAACAGAGGCATGGTTCCAGGCGGAACGATGGTCACAGGGGGAGCATGAGTGATATGACTTCAGTATTACATCAGAGTGTCACCATCAATGCCAAATGGGGATATTGTTGATTATTTGGGTTGTTTTTCATTGATGTCAACCCTTTAAGAAAGTCCGGTAGCGAATTTTGATAGTCCAAAGGTTTGGGTAATGGACCCAAGTTTGTTTGAGGTATAATGGTATGATTTTTAATATATTTGAAGGTGAGACTATTTTGTATGGATAGTACATGTCATGCCATTTCCAGTGGTATGTGGAACACCACATAACTCCTCACGGTTAGAGATTAATGGCAATGTGAAGTTGGAGAACCCTCATGAATCATCTAGAAGCCCCAAAAGGTCAAAGTAGTCAAAGTGGTTGCAAAGAAGAAATTATTTAAATAATAAAGTAAAGTGATGAGTGTACCATAAGTCAAATTCGATCCAAAATAAATTATTTAAATAATAAAGTTAATGGAGAAATTACTAAGTGGACAAGTGGTTAGAAGTGGGTTAGCCCTAAAATAAGGAAAGTGGTTTTAGAGATTTTAGAAGGTAAATAATAAAGTGAAGTTATGAGTGTATTATAAGTCAAAGTGGATACAAAATAAATTATTTAAATAATAAAGTTAATGGAGAAATTACTAAGTGGACAAGTGGTTAGAAGTGGGTTAACCCTAAAATAAGGAAAGTGGGTTAAGATGGCTAAAAGGTAACCCCTTAAGGAAGCTACATGAAAGTATAAATATGAGGCAAGGCTCTCTCATTTTAATCACATTTGAGCATATTGAAAATCTACAAGTGACTGAGGTAACCAAAGGATATCTAAGCTGAATTTTAGAGGGAAGGTGAAGTAAAGAAGGTTGAAATTCAAGGGAGAATAAATTATTTTGATGCTGCTTTCTAATGTATGTTATTTACAAGTCACCTCACCATTTTCGTAATAATGTTTTTTCTATAATGATTCAAACCATAAAATTGGGAGGCCATTGAAGAAACATATCCAAGTATATGCGATAACAATTTCATCTTGTGGGTCATTGTATTTTTTGAGTTACACGCCATGGACAATAGGGTTTGTGGCTAGTCCTGAAACTAGTATAAAACATGTGTTTATGGTAAAAATGTCTTAACTTCTTCATAACAGATCCAAATTCAGTAACACAAAATGTATTGGTTAGAGTACAGTCTGTCATATTTTGTGTACCATTTTCATATCCACACAACAAATATTATGAGTGGGGAACCCACTACAATTCCACTCTCTAAAATAAGCCAGAATTCAACAAGGTATGCCATTTTTCCTATAACTCCTTTTCTGGGAGGTTCCAAGTAGTGAAACCTGGAGGAATTTCATAAAAGACACTGAAGAACATTGTGTAATAGTTTTAGATCTTTATTCATTACAGGTACATATTTATGATTATTTCAAGATAGGGTTATTGACTCATCCAAAATTACTCATGTAAGAATAAATTAAACTTTGATGAAAATGTTAATCTCTTGTTCTTAATGTTAAGGAAGGTTTACAAGTATGTGATTATACACACCAGGTCTACTACAAAGTTACAAATCAGATTTGGATGATGAAATTGATGAGGGATTTTGGTTGAGGTATAGGTTGGTGCATGGTTGATGCACTTGTTTATGGTACAGGTTGATTATAGGTTGTTTGGATAGGTTATTGTGATAGGTTATTTGTAAAAGTTTGGTGCATGGTTGATGCATTTGTTTATGGTACAGGTTGAGGTATAGGTTGATGTATGGTACATGTTGACACAGGATATTTGTACAAGTTTTTACAGGTTGATTGGTACAAGTTTACAACAGTATATCTCACAGTGATAGTGTGATAGTGGTTCCATCATTCTACTTCTACGTCAGGGCGGTTGGACGGGGAAAGGACAGGTGGTTATAGCCACCTTCCAGTTGTATCCATAGAACATAGGGGATTGTATCCTCCTTCTAATTGTAGACAGAGAATTGGGGATTTGGAGCTTCCCTTAGGTTGTAGCCTGAGAAACTAGGGGGTTGTAGCCTCCTTCTGGTTGTAGCCAGAGAATTGGGGAGTTGGATATTCCTTCAGGTTGTAGCCTGAGAAAATAGGGGGTTGGAGCCTTATTCCAATTGCAGCTGGAAAACAAAGGAAGTTGGGGCTTCCAATGAATGTAATTCTTAAATACATATAAGAAAAATCATTCTGTGGTTTTCTTCGGCTTTGGGTTTCCATGTAAAAAAACTGGTGTACTGTGTATGTGTATTGTTATCACACAGTTTGTAGGAAAGGTTTAAGTAGCTTTAAGTCAAGGCTCAAACTGGCATAACAGGATCTTCCCCACCCACTGTCACCTCGATGGGGAGCTCTTTCTATTTAGGGTGGCTAATCCCAAGGGAGACGTCCCTAGTAATCTGGGGCGTTGAAGGAAAAGGGGCAAAGGTTTAAAGGCTCAAAGGCTAAGATAAGCTTTCCCTTCACAGATTACTACCAAAAGGATAGTCAAAGAAGAGATATTTAACTGAAAGAGCACCTATTTGTGAGACAAGGCAAATAAAACTAAAAATGTGTTGCAGTGATTAGTACTTCAAAATATCAATGACTATCTCTAATACATATGAGCAATAATGGATGTAATTATTGATGAAGTCAATGATTGCAATTAAAGCTAAGACTTATAATATTACTTCCTCAATAAATACAAAAGAGATATTGGCATTCAATGTATAAAGTCAAATCCTTGTATTATCTTAATGCAACAAATATCATAAATCTGCTCATACACCAATATTGTTGCTGCGTCACTATGCAGATTTAGGGTGACATCGGCCCTATTATTGGTTTAATTTTGAAGACAATGAGAAGAACGTTTTGTCAATTAAACTTATGAATATGATCAATAACTCAAAGTCTATTAAATAGATGACTATACCACAACGTTTTATACCAAACAAGGGTTTAAACAAGTATGACATCACCTTAGGGTTAGGGTTAGGTTAGCTAGACAAAGAGGTGAATGTTTTGCAAATTGAGCCAATGGAATTGTTCAACACCTCTATGGCTATCAATGGATGACTCAACAACAACTTTTAGACCAAAAAAAATTTCAAAAAGGGCAAGACGTCATAAACAATTAGGGTTAGTTTAGACGCTAGGGTTAGTAGGGTTTCAATTTAAGAGGGTTTTGAAAGATTGTTTTGAGAACTAAGAGCTCAACGCTTTAGGTTTAGACTAGTGCCTTGGGTTAATGGAGTCAAATGGAGAAGGGATAATGGCTTGGAAAGACTTAAACCTAAGGACGGGAAGGTTGGGTTTAATGGTGCTGCAATGGCAGGGCCACCAAATCAAAACCCTAAGGGGAGGAGGCTCATTCTGGTGTAGCTAGAGCTAGGCCTCATGCTCCTCCCTCTTTCCTTAAGACTCTTTGGAAAAAATGGCTAGCTATAAAACATAAATCTATGGCTGAAAAGTGTTGCTTGGGGACAAGGATTTTCAAACCCTAGAAGTCAAACCCTAGGTGTAAAATAAATTAGGCCTAGGACGTCTTCTTTCTTCAATCTATGTTTCAAACTAACTCAAGAAAAAGATGAACTAGTGTAGCTATGGCTAGGCTAGATTCTTCTTAATCAAATGGCTAATCAAGATTTTATCATGGGGACATGAAGCAACAACCTACTTGTGTGTTTGCTCCCTAGGGTTTCAATGATTGAGAAAATAATAACAATGTAACCATAAAAGTAAGCAATTCTACCTACAACCATTCAATCAAGAAGTTTTGCATGCAAAATATACTTACAAATCAATGAAGAGCCAAATCAAACCCTAGTTGTAACACATTCCAATGATAAAAACACCATGCATATGCCAAAGATAATCCTTCCAATAGTAGCACTTCACTCCAAGAGCCAAAATAACCAAGACAAGAGCTAAAAAAAGTATCTCTCCAAGAGAGCAAGTTATGTTATGTGAAAATGAGAGGCAACGTCCTCTCTTTATATCATCCAAATGACCTTTAATTAACAAAATAGGTCATTAAAAAATAGCCGACAAGGATGACTTAACAATATCTCATTATTTGTCACATTAAATGCTAAAAATGCCAAAAATGAGCTAAAAAGGGAGACGTCAGGCCCCTCTGAGGGAGACGTTGGCCCTTTCAGGGCATAATCATCATCCAAAAAGCAAAATGTTGGTCCCTCTGGGGCTTCTGCAACCTGCTACATGTGCCAAACAAGCCCAGTACACTGCCATCTGCTCCAGAAAATGTCCAGCCTGTCCTGGGTGGCATCCTATCCATCAAGGCCATCATCCCATCTGCAGGGGCTGATCCCCATAGGTCAAATCTCTGCCAAAATGTCCTAATGAGGGTGTCCTTCCTCTTCTCCATGCAAGGGCTCGTCATAACTCTGTCTTGTCTCTGCCATCCCAGCAACCATCTGATGGGCTCTTCAACCCCATGGAGGTCCGAGCTAATCATCTCCCCATGTGCACTGATCCTCTGGTACCTGTCCACCGGGCATGGTCCTGCACATCAAAAACTATGCCCTCCATGGGCTCATCAGTCCTAGATATCATAGCAATGTAAATCACATTTCATCATTAAAGTTATCATATATATGCATGAAATCCCTGACATATCATCTAAGAGCTCAAAGATATTACACAGATCTACTATACAAAGCTAAGGAAACCAACAGAATAACCTATTGGGCTAATACCCACAAGAGATGGAAAGTTTCCTCAAAAGATCATTCAATCCATGTTTAATGAGGTGATATGGTTTTAGGGATGTCCAGTTATAGTAAGACCAAGGGCAGGTGTTTTCTGTGGGTGCCTTTGTAGGAGGCGAGTTGTACCCGTCATGGATGCATTTTTTTCAAGCCATTTATTGCCTTCATCTTTCTTTTATTTCTTTTTTACTACAAGGTCTGACCAGAGGACACTGCCTTGGCTTGGTGGCCAGAGCTGACAGGGTTACCCACTGGTATCTTCGTAGAAATGATAAGGATGGCTCGTGATGAGACCCCGTTTCCTTTTTCCATGCAACCAAAGGTCACTGCCTTGGCTTGGTGACCAAATAGTGGCAATGTCATACTGCTAAATACCTATGAACATAATGGGTCGGCTAGTGATGAGACCTCCCATCCTCTTGGTTAGGTCTTTTTTTTAATATATTTTATCATTTTTTCTTAGGGTCCCTTAGTTTCTTATCGAGAGGCTTTTTATTGCCTTCTCGAGGATCCCTTGGGTGAAGCATCTCTAGGTTTTATTTCCTATGGCTTTTTTCTTTTACCAGATGCTTTTACTCCCTAGGCCTTTAGCCCCTTCTTCCCACAAGACAAGATGTAACCCTGAAAGGTCATCCTAATGGACAGACTAAGGGAATGGGATGGATGAGCAGGGTATAAGATGTAAATGTGATAAGATGGTGGGAGTGGACGTTGGCTCTGCAAATCCCCTTTGGTGGCTAACCAAGACCCATGAATATTATCTTGCTAAGTCACCCAATCAATCACCCCAACAATGGTCAAGTGGATTAGTGTAAGATCCAAGCAGTCATCAGAAATGAAAGGAACTTAATGCATACATAAGAAGGTTATAACGATCAAATATGACACATACCACGATACCTTGGACCAATTACCTCATGGAGCAAGAGTCCTCTCCGATGCAAGCCCAGGCCGGTGGTCATGGAAACTGCTACTGCTTGACAGGACAAGTCTGTCTGAGAAGAAGAAAGATGGGCCCTCCAGGGCCATGCTCAAGTCACTCCTGCTCTCGGTACTCCATGTCTAGGACCATGTGGGCCTCGAGACATGATCTCCTAGTTATCCCTAGATATCGGGGATAACATCTGGCTCCAACTCGGGGACATGTGCTAACTGTAGAGCACATGAGAACCTCAACAATCTCTGGCATAGACCTGTATACCTGCTCACACTTGACAAGAAATCATCAGCGACAAAAGGTGGGGTGGTATTGCCACCCCGCAACATAATAAATGTTCATATAAGGCGATTATAGATGCAAATAAAAAGTAAAAGAATCACCTGTACTTACCTGTTGGTTGTAGGTTGGTGTAATCAAACAACCAATGAAGCCAATCCAGCAACGCTCCTTGATACCTGCCTTTGTTCTTCATCATAAACCAAAACAGTGACAAATCAAGCACAAAAATGTCATGAGTTAGAACATGTATCACATCATCAGGAATCTGAAAGTCTAACTCATGGAGGCAGGTGGGAGGGACAAAATACTGCCAAGTCCATCTCTGAGAAAAGCACTCAATCCTATCCAAGAAAGGGTCATAAAAGATACAAGGTTCAGAAAACCAACTCGAACAACCTGTAGACTGGTTACCTAGGACATCCTCACGCTCCAAGGTCAAGGAAGGAAAGAACAAGGAATTGGCAGATGACTGGCAGACCATCAAGGGAAAGTTGAAAAAATGAATGAAGCTAGCATAACCCAACTGACCCTTGAAATCTAGGGTTTTCCCAGTGTTAACTCCTCAAATAAATTGGTGGATTTATTTGATTTTTTAGGTGATAGGTTGTAACCTCAAGTCATTTTTTAGTTTCTATAGTTGCAAAACTTAGGTTTCGGTTTTTGTCTTAGAAAATAATATGATCCATAAAGTCTTCTTTTCAAAATTTGCATAATTCACTTTCAACAGCTAATGTGTGTCCTAAAGTTGAGTGTTAGCTGTAGAAAGTGGTGACTTTCAACAGCTAAGGAGCGCTTCTCATAAGTTTGTGCGTTGTTGAAAGTGGTGAATTTCAAAATGTCCAACAATCAGTTTCGCGGGTTGTGCGTTGTAGAAAGTGCATACTTTCCACAGCTATGGAGTAGCTTTTTACAAGGTTGCGCACTGGTGAACGTGAAAACTTTCTGCAGCTAAGGAGTAGTTTTTTAAAAGGTCACGCACTGAGGAAAGTCAATACTTTCAACAGCTAACGGGGGTTTTCCACAGGGTCACGCCCTGGTGCAAGTGGCAAGTATGAACAGCTAACAGAAGCATTTTCCATGGGCCATTGGTTGAAGGAAGCGGGAATCACGTGCATGATATCCATGTCTAAAGGAAATGATGATATGATCATCCCACGTCAGGCAAATCCAAATCATGAGCTGTTGAGAGTGGGTAATGATAGAAACTCAATTTTGCATGTCAGAATAGGACTGTAATTCGAATCCGACCCAGAAACTCATGCTCATCACTCATGGCATCCGGGATGGCAAGTTCGAGTTCAGTGGTGCAGGTACAGAGGAGGTACCGCCGACCTGACAACATCAAATCGAATAGTGGTTTCCATATCAAAAATCATTTTTGGAAGTCTGTTGAAGTTTCATTTGTTTCAAAACAGAGCCGAAGACTAAATTGCTTTCAACAACGCAGAACCTTAGCTCGACTGGCAGTTGCAGGGGTTACAAATTGTCGGGATTCTCAAGTTATAAAATGGTGAGGAAGCGCAGCGGGGCTCTACTCAAGAGAGAGTTGGATAATATGTCCTTTTTACAGACACATCCCGAAGTCCAGAAGCATTTTTCGAATGCAGGGTGTATTGAATTCGTTGAAAGGTTGCAAGTTGGTTGCCACCAGTCTACAGCAGAAGCCTTTGCCAAGACTTTCGATGGGAACAAAGCTCGAGTCGGGTCCATGGATATTGTGGTAGATGAGGCAACCATTTCCATAGCAACAGGCCTACCAAGAACCGGTCAGAACTGGTTTAAAACCATTGCTCCCAAAAAATTGGATTTGAGAGTTTATTTGAAAGAGGGGTACAGGCACAAGGCATGGAAAAAGGGTATGCTAGTTTCTTATCTAGACGAAGAATGATAAGAGTTGTTCATAGTTATCCAATTGTACATTACCTTGGAGGGTAGGTATGATAAACTTATGATGTACCACTTCAAACTCCTGGATCATTTCACAGGCAAGACCCCTCTTAATTTGCCTTATTTCCTACATAAAAGTTTGACTAAGGTTTGCAAGAAGATTAGAGCTCAACCCTTGAACATAAAAACTACTTTGTGTCACTTCGGCCTCATAAAATTGATTATCCTGGAGGAATTGAAACAACAGGGAAGGAGATGGGAGCACTTTCTATTCTGGGAAGGTTTTGAAACCCAGAACCAGATTGCAAATGAATAGGGGAAGGGTTCAAAGAAACAATCATCTCCTCAAAGCAGTTCAAGAAAACGAAGGACCCTACCAGGACCTCCAGAAGACAGAATATCTGGAATGAAGCCTCACAAGTTGAAGAGAAAGTTAAACTTTGAACAGACCATAGAGAAAAACACAGAGCATCCTACAGAGCAGAGTACAGGGAAGAGAACCAATATACTAAACTTGCCCTATTCAGATTCAGAATCAGAGCAGCAAGATCAATGCCCTGTCACCAAGAGTCCTGAGTAGTCAGCTAAGTGGGCACAGAACTATGAAACCTTCAATCAGACAGAACAAGGAGAAACTTCGAAAAGATCCAAGTCAAAGAAGTCTCAGAAAATCAAGCATTTGAGAGAGGTCATAGCTCAGCAAGAGGTCTTGGAGTGGGTGATTAAAGAAAGGTATAAGAAGTTGTCTGATAACTTTGCTAAGACCAATGCTGCATTTGAAAGATTGGCTAAGGAAAGTGTTAAAGAGAAGAAGAGGAAGAAAAAACTCACCAAAGACTACAATAGCTTGTGGTGGCTTGCCAAACGCCTTAGAAGGCAGATAAGGAGGTTGAAACAAAAACTAAGCCAAAAACCCCATCCAGATCTAAAGGTACTCGCTCAAGTCACTGTTAATATGCAAGGTGAGAAATTGGAAACACATTGATTTTTGTTGAAATCAAATTTTGGACGTGAAAACTCATTTTGAGCACAATCGAGACTTTCACCAGCGCAAAGATATTATTTTATGACCCGTTAGCTGTGGAAAGTGACAGTTTTCAATAGCTAACCCGCGAAAAATTAAACGAGTGCACTGTTGAAAGATGGGAAAGTAATTTTTGAAGCCAAAGACATGACAGTTCATTCCAAATAGGTTTTGAAGGGGCTCCAGTGTATCAGTAGGCTATCAGATCGCATGCAAAGGGTTCAACATCAGAGGTTCGAGTGAATTTTGGTAACAAATGCAAAACCATTTCCTCAAAAATCGACCATGAATGTTGGGAGATCCAACTGTCAAAGACAGGTGTCCTGCTATTCTTCAACACATTGCAGAGATCAGGAGCTGAAGGATGCAGATGGCGATTTTGGAGATTGAAGACAGTTCAACTTTTAAGTTTAGTTGTTAAAGACTTTATTTTCAAGTTGTTTAGATAGAATTGAGTTGTCTTTATTAAATACAGATCCATGTTTTTAGGATCTGTAAAACTGTTTGTAAGAGGCTATAAAGGCCTATTTTTGATATGAAACTGGGTTCGATTTTGGGTTCTACTTACTGCTACTGTAAGAAATACCTATTCTTATTACATGAAAAATTGCAAGCTTCCTTCAGTTGTGTGGTCAGATTTTTCTTTTGTGTTCTCTGATATCTTATGAGTGAAGGTTCTTTATTGATGCTCATTCAATCTGCATGTGACTTTCATCTCACTAATTGATTGATTAAGTTGATAATCATAAGTTATTTCCTTAGTTATTAAACCCATTGTGCTTGTTTATATGAGTATAATCTGGTTCAATAGTTGTTTTCTTCTCCATTTAATGAAACCTTGTCTGACTACATTACTAGAAGGCCTTGTGAGATTTTATATTTCTAGACAGTCTTGAACACACAGTCCAGTCCCTAGATATTCATCTTGATCCAAAAACCACATCAATTATTAAGAAAATATTTCCCAAAAAGAGTTAGTTACCAGGAATCTCCGACTTACAGCCTAGGAGAGTTTCCTGGAGTGATAACAAATTGGCGTCGTTACCGGAGAAAGGAGATCAAAGCTCAGCTTCTCTGGGAGACGACATAGATCTAGTTCTTGATGATAAACAAGAAGTAGACACTATCAGGTTGTATATTTTCTATCTGGCAACTCCATTGAAATGAAGTGGCTCCCAAAAGAGCTCATACCAGCGCGAACCAAGAAGGCCCATTGACAACACCAGTTTCTGATCCTGAGAAGATCATCAGTAAGGGAAAATATTTGCAAAGATAGGCTTCTAGATTTGCAAGGGAAGTTGATTCAGTTATTGAAACTGATACTCATCCTTCCATATCTAAAGAGCCTTTGGTTGAATCCCCTGCTGAAACTCAAAATTCTCAGGAAATTGAAAATTCATCTCAATTTTTTAAGGTAGAAGAACCCTCATTTTCTTCTAATATTACTGATTCTGTTCTTGAGATTGATATTTCATCCCATCCAAAGGAATTGAATACAGAATCCTCCAAACAGAAAGAATATTCTTCTTCATCTTCTTTTGATTCATCACCCATCAAACCTTCGAAAGGCGTCCTATACACTCACACTAATATGCCTATTCTTGAAGAGATTCTCCATGATATGTCCTCTAATGGTGAAGAGAATCTAGTGTTGTTGCTTGGTCAATTTTATAAATCCTCTTATTTTTCACCGACTTCTGAACCTTCTGCTCAAAACAAAGTAAGACAACCATTCTTTTCTAACTCATGCAACTTATCTCCTCCATCATCTCCTACAAGTTCCTAGTTTGTATCAATCACCAAGACTACCATGGCTACCCCTTTGACCAGGATGGAACAGATCTTGGCAAACAGATATGCCCCACTTGTATTGCCAAATCCCCTGTCTACCATGCCAACAGGTGACTATCAAAAATATATGCCAAATTTTACAGGAGCAGAGGAGTATACTGCTGAAGAACACATTGAAGCTTTTTATGCTTATGCAAAAAACATTAATATTTCAGAAGAAGATGTGTGGACTAAAGTTTTTGTTCAGAGTTTGGATGGCCAAGCCCAAAAATGGTTCAAAGAGCTACCAACAAATTCAATCACTGGCATTGAACAATTAGATGAGGTATTCTTGAAGCATTGGGGAGAAAGAAGAGATCTGTTATACTACATTTCTGAGTTTGGAAATTTGAAGAGGGATGATGGAGAGTCGGTCTCAGACTTCATCAAGAGATTTAATAAAATGTTTGGTAAGATCCCTGTAGAGATTAAACCAAGCGATGCATCAGCAATGATCACATTCTCTGCTGCCTTTGATTCAAAGTTTTGTCTTATCCTTAGACAAAGACGATCAACCACACTTGCTTTAATGCAAGATGTCACCCTCAAGGTTGAGTCTAACATTACAGCATCTTGGAAGCTTAAAGGAAGGGCTGAGAGGAATAAGTCTATTGTTGAGTCCTCTTCTTCTTCTAGCAGTAAAATGGAAAAGATGTCGAAGATGTTAGACAGTCTGACGTCTGAAATGTCAAAGTTAAAGGTTCAGAATCAGCAACCAGCAAGGGCAAAAGAGCCAAATGCTTTTGCCCCTAGAAATCCAAATGCCTTTCCTTACAGAAGGAATAATCCACAAGTTTAGATCCTTCAAGGAGATAGAAATCCAGTTGATGATCAGAGGGTCAGACCACCTTTTCAAAATGCAGTGTTAGATGAAGAGCAACAACCACCTCACGATGAAATCGAAGATGCTGATGAGATAAACTGTTTTGGTGATGAAAATGATTCTTCATTTTTGACACAGGTAGACTATGAAGAAGCCCTGATGGATCATCAAATTCAAGAGGTAGGTGCTGAAGGAGCCGTCTACTTGACAGATGATCAAAAAGGTTACAACTTAAGGTCCAAGAAGAATGTTGTTCCAGAAACACCCATTACTGCTCCTGTGGAGAAAAAATAAGATTATGCTCCTGTGAAGAGTAAAAAGGTCTCTTCCAAGAAGCCTCCCGCTCCTAAAAAATAGACCCCCCTTCTAGCAAAACAGAAGAAGAAACAAACTCAGCCCCCAATCAAGGAGCATGTCAGCCTCAAAGCTCCTTCCAATGAGGTAAAGGTTTTGGATAGACCATCTCTTTCTTTCAATTTTGAATCAGAAATTCAAAAGGTTAAGATATCGATTCTTTTAACTGAACTCATGAAGAATGAAGTATTTAAAGCAGCCATCTTAAAGTCTCTTGAGCCTAAGACTTCTCCATCTGATGATTTCGTGAACCTACAAGATGATAAGCCTAAAGTGACCATAGGGCCCATGATAGAAGACCGTGATGATTCTTGTCCACCATTTTATATATCCTTAAATGTCCATGAAAAAATCCTTCATAATTGTTTACTGGATTCTGGGGCATCACATAACCTTATGCCAAAGGAGGTGATGGATGAGCTTGGTCTCGAAGTCACCAAACCATATCAAGATCTTTTCTCCTTTGAATCTAGAAAAGTTAGATGTCTCAGCCTCATCAAAGATATGGTTATTAACCTTGCTCAATTACCAATGAGCAACATGGTTATGGACGTGGTAGTTGCTAATATTCCACCTAGGTTTGGGTTGCTTTTGTCTCGTTCATGGGGAAAAAGATTAGGAGGTACATTGCAGATGGATCTGTCATATGCTACGATTCCAGTGTTTGGGGGGGAAATGAAAAGACTTTACAGGGAAAACCAGCTTGCTTATATCATCAGCGATGGAAAGAATTCCGTCAATCATCCTATCTATGCTGTGGATACAAATTTTGGTTCATGCATCCTTCAGATTGATGATGGTCAATCAACTCCTATGTAGCTAGTGAAGCCTATTGAACAACAGTCTGAAAGTGAAAACATTGTAGTCTGGACTATGTACTTCGATGGGTCCAACACTAAAGACTCAGTAGGTGCTGGAGTAGTTCTGATCTCTCCTTCAAAGGAGACCATATCTTTGTCTTTCAAGCTCGAATTCAGAACCACCAACAACATAGCAGAGTATGAGGCTCTGCTGTTGGGATTAAATTTAGCCAAAGAGATGGGGATAAAAGGTTTGAAGGTATTGGGAGATGCAGACCTCATCGTACAACAAGTAAACAACACCTTTCAAGATAAGCATGTCAGATTAAAAGCTTACAGAGATGAGGTATGGAAGCTGCGTGATTCTTTTTCTGTTTTTGAAATTTCATACATACCAAGGGATATGAATCAGATCGCTGATTCTCTTGTTGTTTCAGCTAGCACATTCATTCCACCCATGCCCCCTAAGCTCAGCTATGAGATTCAAGTAAAATATCGACCCTCCTTACCTGATAATATCAAATATTGGAAAGTTTTTGAAGATGATGATGAACTCAACAGATTTCTCCAAGTGGTAGATGAGTTTTCTGATTTGCACATTGATCAGCAGAATCTTAATGAAGAAGAATCACAAGAACCTGAGCTAAAGAAGAAGTTAGGCCAGCAGGATATTGTTCAGTTACCAAACAATTATATACCTCGAGGTTTGCTACCCCTGGAAATGATTTTTGATCAGAATGTTGTTCCTTACCAGCCAGAAAAAAAGGAGAAAGATCCAGCTATTCAAGAGCATAACATAGGAGGTAAAAGCCAGCCCAAGTTTATTAATTTGTCTTCTGAATTGACTGTTGATGAGAAGTCAAAATACTGTAGTGTTTTGAAGGAATTTTCTGATGTGTTTTCTTGGAAATATAGTGATTTAAAGACTTATGATCCCGATATTATTCAACATAAGATACCTCTTGAAAAAGACACTATTCCTTTCAAGCAAAATCTCAGAACTATCAGTCCTCTTCTGCTACCAGTGATTGAGAGAGAAATTAAAAAACTCCTAGATGCCAAGATCATAATTCCCTTGAGATACTCCAAATGGATTGCTAATCTGGTGATAGTAAGGAAGAAAAATGGGGACGTCTGATTGTGCGTAGATTTCAAAAACTTAAACAAATGCTCTAAGAAGGACAACTATCCTCTTCCTAACATGGAACACTTGTTACAGAGGATTTCAGGGGCAAAGGTCATGTCTTTTCTTGATGGCTTTTCCGGTTACAATCAGATTTCTGTCCACCCTGATGACCAGGAGAAGACGACATTCACCACTCCTTGGGGTACCTTTATGTATGCCAAGATGCCCTTTGGGTTAATGAATGCCAGGGCCACATTCCAAAGGGCCATGGACATAGCCTTCGTGGGAGAAAAAGACAAGTTCATCCTCATATACCTTGATGATATTACAGTATATTCCAGCAGCCATGAGGAGCATCTGAAACATCTGAAAAGAGTGTTCTTAAAATGCAGACAGTTTGGGATCTCATTGAATCCCAAGAAATCCCAGTTTTCTCTAAGGAAGGGGAATCTCTTAGGCCACATCGTCTCAGCATAAGGTGTAATGATTGATCCAGCACGAGTGGAGGCAATTCAAAAGCTGTCCTTGCCGAGGTCAAAAAAGGACATTCAGTCACTGCTCGGTAAGATAAATTTTGTTAAAAGGTTTGTGCCCAATTTTGCTGAATTAGTCAAACACATAACATGCATGCTGAAGAAAGGGTCTGAGATAAAATGGACAGACAACGCGAGAAACTCTTTTCAGGATATCAAGAAAGCAATCATCGAATCACCGATTCTGATCAGCCCAGATTACAGTAAGAATTTCTATATCTTTTCTTTTGCTTCTTACGACATAGTGGCAGCGGTCCTGCTTCAGAAAGACGATGACAACTTTGATCATCCCATGGATTTCTTTAGAAAAACACTCAGGGATGATGAATTAAGGTATGACCCTATCGAGAAACAAGCTTACGCTCTCATAAAAGCTTTAAAATCCTTCAGAATTTATATTCTTCACTCAAAGGTCATCGCATATGTTCCCTCATCTTCTGTAAAAGATGTTTTGACTCAGCCAGATATTGACAGAAAGAGGGCGAGATGGATTTCAAATATGATTGAGTTCAATATTGAAGTAAAGCCCACCAAACTGGTAAAATTCCAGGGCCTTGCCAAGATTTTAGCGGAGGAAAATCACAAGCTGTTGGATATTAATTTCATAGCAGAAAATTCAGAAAATTCATAGACAGAGTTGGAAGCGGAAGGGAAGCATGACAGTCAGCAAGTGGCTGAGCACTTGTCTTCCTGTGAATGGTATTCTGGCATCATACATTTTTTGCAAAAGCTTGAAGTTCCTCCTCAACTCAGTTTGACTCAAGCTCGAGCTCTCAAGCTCAGAGCTATCAAATTCTGCATTTATAATAATCTATTATATTGGAGGGACCCTATTGGTTTGCTTCTCAGGTGTTTAGATAAAGAAGACTCTGTCAAAGTGACACATCATTTTCATTCAGTCGTTTGTGGTGACCATCATTACTGGAAGACTACTGCCCATAAGATCCCGAGGGCTAGATATTATTGGCCTTTCCTCTTCTCAGATGTGTGTACATTCGTCAAATCTTGCGACAAATGCCAAATATTTACCGGTAAGGAACAACTAAAATCTTTACCCTTGAGACCTATAGTGGTGAATGGCCCTTTTCAGTAGTGGGGTTTAGATTTTATAGGTGAGATAAATCCTTCATCCAGTGGTCAGCACAAGTGGATTCTGGTAGCCACAGATTATTTCACAAAGTGGATAGAGGTTATCCCCACTCGAAATGATACACACCAGGTAGTCATGAAGTTTCTCTATGAAAATATTTTGAGTAGATTTGGTTGTCCCAAGAGGCTGGTGGCAGATAATGCAGCAGCGTTTAAAGCAGAAGCATTGGTAAACATGTGTGAATCAATGGGAATCCAGCTTGTACACTCGACTCCCTACTATCCTCAAGGTAATGGCCTGGCTGAATCATCAAAATAAAGGCTTGATAAAAATCATAAGAAAACTGTTAGAGGAAAATAAGAAGAATTGGGATCCCAAACTGAAATTTTCTCTGTGGGCAGACAGAGTAGCTATTAAAAAATCCATTGGAACTTCCCCATTCAAGTTGGTTTATGGGACTGATGCAATTTTTCCTGTTCAGTTAGTTTTGCCTGTGGCTAAGTTCTTTCAGGAAGAGCAGACTGAGAAAAATGACATGGTGAGAAGGATGCTGGATTTGGTGGAACTACAACAAGCTTGCGACCAGTTAGTGGAAAGATCAGAAGCTCATCAGATGCAGATCAAAAAGACATTTGACAGAAAGGCAAAGGCAGACAGTTTTCAGATCGGTGACTGGGTTCTAAAGTGGGATTCTCTTAGGTAGGACAAAGGCAAGCATAACAAGTTTGATTCTCTGTGGACAGGCCCTTTTTTGATTTCTCAGGTGCAAAACAACAACACCTTCATTCTGTAGAATCTGGAAGGTGAAGAAATGTTCAGTGGCTCGGTAAACGGGCGATTTTTAAAACTCTATTTCATCTAAGGCTGTGAAGCCTAGACATTGTAATGTTAGTCTTAGTTTTTATTTTTGAATAACTCCATGCCCAATGGAAACACTAGTAGATAGTTTAGTTTTTTGGTCCTTTTTCAGGAAAGGCATTGATTCTATAGTTCTTGAAACCTCACAGGGAGGTGTTCATCCCCAATAGGAGCCAGTGTTAACTCCTCAAATAAATTGGTGGATTTATTTTCTTTTTTAGGTGATAGGTTGTAACCTCAAGTCATTTTTGAGTTTCTATAGTTGCAAAACTTAGGTTTCGGTTTTCGTCTTAGAAAATAATATGATCCATAAAGTCTTCTTTTCAAAATTTGCATAATTCACTTTCAACCGCTAACGTGTGTCCAAAAGTTGAGTGTTAGTTATAGAAAGTGGTGACTTTCAGCAGCTAAGGAGCGCTTCTCATAAGTCTGTGCGCTGTTGAAAGTGGTGAATTTCAAAATGTCCAACAATCAGTTTCGCGGGTTGTGCACTGTAGAAAGTGCATACTTTCCGCAGCTATGGAGTAGTTTTTTACAAGGTCGCCCGCTGGTGAAAGTGAAAACTTTCTGCAGCTAAGGAGCAGTTTTTTAAAAGGTCACGCGCTGAGGAAAGTCAAGAATTTCACCAGCTAACGAGGGTTTTCCACAGGGTCACGCGCTGGCGCAAGTGGCAAGTATGAACAGCTAAAAGAAGCATTTTCCACGGGTCATTGGTTGAAGGAAGCGGGAATCACGTGCGTGATATCCACGTCTAAAGGCAATGATGATATGATCATCCCACGTCAGGAAAATCGAAATCATGCGCTGTTGAGAGTGGGTAATGATAGAAACTCAATTCTGCATGTCAAAATAGGATTGTAATTCAAATCCAGCCCAGAAAATCACGCTCAAAACTCATGGCATCCGGGATGGCAAGTTTGAGTTCAGTGGTGCAGGTACAGAGGAGGTACCGTCGTCCTGACAACATCAAATTGAATAGTGGTTTCCATATCACAAATCGTTTCTGGAAGTCTGTTGAAGTTTCATTTGTTTCAAAATAGAGCCGAAGCCCGAACTGCTTTCAACAGCGCATAACCTCAGCTCGACTAGAAGTTGCAGGGGTTACAAGTTATCGGGATTCTCAAGTTATAAAATGGTCAGGAAGTGCAGCGGGGCTCTACTCAAGAGAGAGCTGGATAATCTGTCCTTTTTACAGACACATCCCGAAGTCCAGAAGCATTTTTTGAATGCAGGGTGTATTGAATTCATTGAAAGGTTGCAAGTTGGTTGCCACCAGTCTATGACAAAAGCCTTTGCCAAGACTTTCTATGGGAACAAAGCTCACGTCGGGTCCATGGATATTGTGGTAGATGAGGCAACCATTTCCGCAACAATAGGCCTACCAAGAACTAGTCAGAACTGGTTTAAAATCACTGCTCCCAAAAAATTGGATTTCAGAGTTTATTTGAAAGAGGGGTACAGGCACAAGGCATGGAAAAAGGGTATGCTAGTTTCTTAACTAGACGAAGAATGGCAGGAGTTGTTTAGAGGTATCCAATTGTACATTACCTCAGAGGGCAAGTATGATAAAATTATGATGTACCAATTCAAACTCCTGGATCATTTCACAGGCAAGACCCCTCTTAATTTGCCTTATTTCCTACATAAAAGTTTGACTAAGGTTTGCAAGAAGATTAGAGATCAACCCTTGAACATAAAAACTACTCTGTGTCACTTCGATCTCATAAAAATGATTATCCTTGAGGAATTGAAACAACAGGGAAGGCGCTGGGAGCACTTTCTATTCTGGGAAGGTTTTGAAACCTAGAACCAGATTGAAAATGAACAGGGGAAGGGTTCAAAGAAACAATCATCTCCTCAAAGCAGTTCAAGAAAAAGAAGGACCCTACCAGGACCTCCAGAAGACAGAATATCTGGAATGAAGCCTCACAGGTTGAAGAGAAAGTTAAACTTTGAACAGAAAATAGAGAAAAACACAGAGCATCCTACAGAGTAGAGTACAGGGTAGAGAACCAATATACTAAACTTTCCCTATTCAGATTCAGAATCAGAGCAGCAAGATCAATGCCCTGTCACCAAGAGTCTTGAGCAGTCAGCTGAGTGTGCATAGAACTATGAAACCTTCAATCTGACAGAACGAGGAGAAACTTCGAAAATCTCCAAGTCAAAGAAGTCTCAGAAAATCAAGCATTTGAGAGAGGTCATAGCTCAGGAAGTGGTCTTGGAGCAGGTGATTAAAGAAAGGTATAATACGTTGTCTGATAACTTCGCCAAGACCAATGTTGCATTTGAAAGATTGGCTAAGGAAAGTGTTAAAGAGAAGAAGAGGAAGAAAAAAATCACCAAAGACTACAATAGCTTGTCGTGGCTTGTCAAATGCCTCAGAAGGAAGATAAGGAGGTTGAAACAAAAACTAAGCCAAAAACCCCATCCAGATTTGAAGGTACTCGCTCAAGTCGTTGTTAATATGCAAGGTGAGAAATCAGAAACACACTGAGTTTTGTTGAAATCAAATTTTAGACGTGAAAACTCATTTTGAGTGCAATCGGGACTTTCACCAATGCAAAGCTATTATTTTATGACCCGTTAGTTGTGGAAAGTGACAGTTTTCAACAGCTAACCCGCGAAAAATTAAACTAGTGCGTTGTTGAAAGCTGGGAAAGTAATTTTTGAAGCCAAAGAGACAATAGTTCATTCCAAATAGGTTTTGAATGGGCTCCAGTGTATCAATGGGCTATCAAATCGCATGCAAAGGGTTCAACATCAGAGGTTCGAGTGAATTTTGGTAACAAATGCAAAACCATTTCCTCAAAAATCGACCATGAACATTGGGAGATCGAAGTGTCAAAGACAGGTGTCCTGCTATTCTTCAACACATTGCAGAGATCAGGAGCTGAAGGATGCATATGGCGATTTTGGAGATTGAAGACAGTTCGACTTTTAAGTTTAGTTGTTAAAGAATTTATTTTCAAGTTGTTTAGATAGAATTGAGTTGTCTTTATTAAATACAGATCCATGTTTTTAGGATCTGTAAAACTATTTTGAAGAGGCTATAAAGGCCTATTTTTGTTATGAAAATGGGTTCGATTTTGGGTTCTACTTACTGCTACTGTAAGAAAGACCTATTCTTATTATATGAAAAATTGCAAGCTTCCTTCAGTTGTGTGGTCATATTTTTCTTTTCTGTTCTCTGATATCTTATGAGTGAAGGTTCTTTATTGATGCTCATTCAATCTGCATGTGACTGTCATCTCACTAATTGATTGATTAAATTGATAATCATAAGTTATTTCCTTAGTTATTAAACCCATTGTGCTTGTTTATATGAGTATAATCTAGTTCAATAGCTGTTTTCTTCTCCATTTAATCAAACCTTGTCTGATTGCATTACTAGAAGGCCTTTTGAGATTTTATATTTCTAGACAGTCTTGAACACACAGTCCAGTCCCTAGATACTCATCTTGATCCAAAAACCACATCAATTATTAAGAAAATATTTCCCAAAAAGAGTTAGTTACCAGGCATCTCCGACTTATAGCCTAGGAGAGTTTCCTGGAGTGATAACACCCAGGAGGAAACTCAACATAAAAAAGGTAATTTCCAACTACACCTTTAATGGAGAAGCATGGCAAGGTAAAAGAAGGTGGTTGGGGTGAAAAGTCATGAGTAAACTTCTCCAGGAAAACAATGTCCTTGCTCGTATCAAAATCTGAGCACAGCAGTGGTTGGCAATCATCTTCATGAAAAGAGTCCAAGTGCTCAGTAGGGTACTCATCAAACATCTCAAGTAGGACCGAAAATCATTAGGAGAATAAGGTACTAGGTCATCCTTTGTTTTTTAAAAAGTACAAGTAAAAATCTCATCCCCTTGTTGCCATTGGTTATTAGTAATCTGTTGTGGTAATTGCAAGGGCAACATCTGAAGATGACCTTTCATGTCATAGATGGGATCTGTATCATAACTAAACGCATCCCACCTACGTCTCCCAACATGTATAAACTCATCAAAATCAGCTATGTCAGTATCAATATCATAACATGGGGGAGTCAAAACATCCAATACTTTTTCACTCTTTGTGTCATAAGGCAAAGAACCATTTAAAACTTGGAAGGGGGAACAATGTACCTCACTTAATCCTTCCCGAGCAAGAGCTTCAAGTATTTGGATATCATCATCAAATGGAATATCTTCCTCTACATCTTCAGTCTTAAGACATAGGGGATCTGGCTCGTCCAAGGGTTCCATTCCTTCTTCATTCTCTGAGTCATAAAACAAGGCATCATCAAAAGAATCAAAATAACTTACCTCATTTTATTCATCTTGTGCAGGAGTGACAGGATCTTAGAGAGCTTCATCAGGCTGAGGAGTGATTATTGGTGCTTCATCCTCATAATTCTCATTTCCGGTTACATATTAATTGCATTCTATTAGATTATGGGAGATATCTTGCTCCTCTTCAAGGGGTTGATAATGGTCTTCACAAACCTCATCTCCTACATCAGAGGGTCCCTGATATTGATCATGATAAGCTCTTCTGAGATCATCTACAATCTCAGTGGTGAACCCTTTGTGGTGTAAGGTTACCATGAGGTTTTGAAGGACATCTTCATATGTCTGCAAATCTGGCTTAGTAAATTCGATAAACTTATTTATGAGCTGCATGAGCGATGATATACCCCTGTCCTTGCAACAACTCTTAAAACATTTATGTAAGTAGGGTGGCAGGGTAAGCAAAAACAACTTTTGTTGGAAATGTTTAACAGGTAACATACGCTTGTCATTGATGGCAAGTACAACAATGAATATGGCATGTGTACAGGAAGAATGTACAAAGGATTGTTGGCATGTTTTTATAGGATAACAGGCAAACAGAAGACAAAGTTCATAGAGGTGAACGATCGCGCGTAGAAGTCGGGGGATTCAAGGAGAATAAGCTCAGGAGGAATAGCGTTCTTATACGCGCAAGAAGCATAGGAAAGAGACCGAGAGCCGTCGGATCTCACTCGGAAATATTGATAGCTGTTGGATCGGGAGAAGCTGCACAGATGTTAAGCATAGCAGTTGGCGTACAAAAGAAGTGATCTGAGTCGTCATATTGGAAGCAGATACCCGACATCCATCAGATCTGCAAAAGCTATGAGGGGGATAAGCCATCGAAGAATCGGGGATCGGGACTTTGAAATGTCCAGTTCAATTGACATCAAAAACCCCGAAATCGCGATATGTGATTTCGCGATTTGATCGCAGCTGTTAAAGAAAGCATGAGATCTGGACCGTTGATTTCCTTCATCGGAGAATCTGGGATCAAGACTTTGATATGTCACGAACACACTGCAACAGAAACTCTGAAATCGTGAAACACGATATTGCGATTCAATCACAACCGTTGAGTCAAGATCGCACCAGGACCGTTGATCTCCGCTCTATACGGAATTTCAGAGATCAGGTTTTTGAAATGTCTGATTCACTTGTCAACAAGAACCCCGAAATCGCGAAGAGCGAAATTTCGACTGAACCTGAACCATCAGATCAAGATATGATCTAGACCATCGATCCAACTCACGACAGCAGACCATGTCAGCGAAGCGACACATGGAACAACCATGTAGTGACAAGTGTCAGAATGATTCAACATTTCAGGCACATGTGGGTAACGTAATCAAAGTGACACATGGCAGTATTTAACATGTGTCAAACCACGTGTGACGTTAGCAGAGGCATCGACGATCGGGACCGTCCATCTGAGGGACAGGTGTCGAAGATCAAGGCACCGTCGACATATTGGCCATTAGGAAATCATAGTTCCTGAGGTCAAAGGAAACGAGACATCGAAAGTCTCGAAATCTCGAAGGGATTGGGACTGTCCATCTGAGGGACAAAAGTCGAAGATCAAGGCACCATCAACATTTTGTTCATCGGGAAATCCGGGATCCCGCTGACAGGAGTTTTGTGCAAATCAGAATTGCGATCTGCGAAACCCCGATGAGTAGAAGCCAGCTCTCAGCGTGTGTAGGGACACATTGGGATCGGAGGATTGG
The DNA here is from genome assembly GCA_009831015.1 of Picea engelmannii. Lineage (NCBI taxonomy): Eukaryota > Viridiplantae > Streptophyta > Pinopsida > Pinales > Pinaceae > Picea > Picea engelmannii. Next base: position 1,134,966 of record ML792395.1, on the reverse strand, counting down.
GAATCCTGGAAGTATGTGCATGGGAACATAAAAAAAACCCAATTTCGTGAAACGCGAAATCGCGAGTAAATTTGGATCACCAGATACAGAACTGATCAGAACCATTGATTTAAAAAGGGGGGCACGTAGATTTAATTTAAAATTTTAAAAAAGGGTCCCGATTTCCCCCGAGCAATAAATATGAGACCCGATGAGCATTGAATTGGTCTTGGACCAATGGGCTTAAGAAGGGGTTGATTCTCTTCCCACAGGTGATTTTGGTAGAGGCAAAGGAGGACGGTGATAGGTTGCAGAGGTCCTTCTTGGAGGACGCGGAGGCCATTTTCTGACAGTAGGGATATCTACTAGTGGGTGAGGTCATTGTGCAGGCCACATGGAAGGTTTGAGGGAAGAGGAACCTCCTTGTGGAAGTCAGGCGACAGATCTACATTGACAGAGAGATCTTGGCTATGGGTTCAGCAACCACGAGAGCAGAGGCATCATTCCCAGGTTTATTGACTTGTTTAATGTGTGTCTTTTGGTAACTGCCTGGCAGTTTGTAGATCTGTGTTTACTCTTGAGATAATTTCAGTTACTTTCATAACCACTGGATGAAACTACATGATCCAGTGTGAAAATTAATGAAACGTGGTCAGCAGTGAGTATGAGGGTTAAACCCTTCAGTAGAAGCAACCTACCAGTAGAAACTACTGCTATCTTCAGGGGGTTGAAGCTCCCTTCCAGGAAAGGCTGGTAAATGAGATAAGGTTGTAGCCTTTTGTAGGTAGAATCTTGCGTACTAGTATGAGTCTGCACTAGTACATTGTTGTAGAGTGTTTTCTTAATAATAATCATTGAGGACAAAGACAACGACAGTGGTGGTTTTCTCCCGAGTTGGGTTTCCACCTTAAATCTTGGTGTTCATGTGTCTTATTCATCTGTGTTAGTTTATTTTGTTATTGCTGCACTGAATTACTGTTTAATAGACATCTGATGAATGAAGGAATTTATAATAAGATCTCTAGATGCACTCCAGTTTTCATAAGAATATACTACAACTGGTCTCTATAAAGTAGACTAAGATTTTCAGTGAAAGAAAAGTGAAAAATCATTTGATAGCTCAAAATACTGATTCACCCCGCCCCCCTCTCAGTATTTCTCAACAATTGGTATCAGAGCCTGGTCCTTCTGAAAAGGCTTAGCCGCTAGAAGGAAGATCAATCAAAATGAGCAATCAAGACGGAATGGAATCTATTAGGCCTCCACTCTTCAATGGAAACAATT
>ML792395.1:1100567-1126323 GCA_009831015.1 Picea engelmannii | reverse complement strand
CTATGTGTCTAATACAGGAAAATTCGAATTGGTAATGGATATGAGGAGCAGTTGGAAGATATCTTAAAGATTTCACTTGCATTTTTAGTTACTTAGTTTAAGGGATTTTGGGATTATTCCCAGATTGTGTAAACTTATTTGATTTTATCCACAAGGATGTTTTACCTTGTGAGAAACCTATATAAACCTATGGTTTTGTAATAATCAATCATCCTTAGTTGGGGAGAACAAAGATATGAAGTTTTGATTCAAACTGGAGCAGAATCGGTGTTTTGTCATAGCTTTTGCTTTTCAATATATCGACACTTTGTTCCATGTTTTGTATATCACTTTGTTGATGGTTTAGTATTACTTTTGTCATCTAAATCAAATTCAAATGATATAATTTTATTACTATATATTGTTTCTTCCAAACAGATAAAATACATAACAGTTGTTGATTCGTTTTGTGGATGATAGCTTTGTCTTCTTCATAAATCGAATTCTAATATATAAGTTTGTTGCATAATAGGTTTCCCTTTTGCAGGAATTTATAATCTGAAGATTGTTATGATTTCTTTTATGTCTTGTTTGTCCTGTAACATACTTCAGGAAGCATCATAGCTGATCCTTTGCAAGAAGCTTAAAGGCTAAATAGTGTGAATTTCTTCCTCCAACCAACTTAAGAAGCAATCATACACAGGGCAAACTTGGAGCGTTTCCAGGTTAATTAGAGTATAGTTTACTGTTTTCATTAATTAGTTTGATATAGATGTAATCTTAGTTAGATTTATATTAGATTGCTTAATTTCAGTAAATTATATTAGATTGTTTAATTTCAGTTAGTTTAATTTCTTATTCATAAATTATAAAATCAAAAAAGAGTTATCCTTCGCTGTTTTAGGACAACAAGCAAATCAGTTTCACAGGTTTTATTCAAATCTGTAGATTGTAGATAATGTATATTTGTGAATAAACTGTAATTAACTTGATAATTAGATAGTTGATTTGAGTTATTATAATCGTATTTAGTGTCTTGTATATATATAATAGTTAGTAGTTCATAGTTAGATTAGTGTAGTTAGTTTATTAGTTTCTAGTTTCCTTACTTTAGTTAGATTCTTTCATTCAGTTATAGTTTAGTTTGTTTTATGTGGTTTAGTTAGATTTCCTAGCTCAAATCATTCCTCCTTGGTTTTCTTAGGAGACCTTAGAGCGGCCAACGGAGTCGTTAAACTCGTCAGGGTGGTTCATTCCAAACGGCTTGGGTTATTAGACAACCTCGGACCGGTTCCACTCTCTTAATTGACGGACGATCATTTTCGCCCGTCAACAAATGGCACTAGAAGGAGGGATTGAACTTAATTAATGGCACGGGGTGTTCGCAAGACTCCTCCCCCACCTAATCGCACACCCATAGTGACTAGAATCTGTTCACAAGATAATATCCCCCCTCAAATAGCAACTACTTCAACCGAAGATCCTCAGATCACAGTTGAGCCAGCAACCCCTAATCCTACAGGCGGTGATATACAAGAAATTTTTAGACAATCTCTTATTAAATCACACAATGCCTTTGATAGTATCAGGCAACCACATCACCCGTGGAGCCAACCTCTAGACTTCTTTAAAGTCAGAGAACAACTAGGTGATATAGATCCTACTGTGAATCCTACAGATCCAAACACAAATCTTGCTATAGGAGGATTTGGGATACCTCCTTCTCCTCCTCCCTCATATCCTTCTTCTTCTGGAGGAGATTCCTCTTCTGACGAAGGTAAACCACCTTCACACCCAATTCCCCAATGGAAAATCAGAACAAGCCTGCTAGACCATGGTTGGACCAGGATGCTGTAGCGGTGCCTAGTGCCCAACATCCTTTACCTAAGCACCTGGAGAAATGGCTTCCTAGGTTTGATCCCGATTCAAAACAGATAGCAGAAGATCATATAAAAAAATTTATGTTAGCCGTCAGACTCCGGAACGTTGAACATGAAGATGTTGTCTATAGGTTGTTCCCTTACACCTTTGAGGGTAATGTGTCCACTTGGTACTTTGCTCAATAGCCTCACACCATATTGTCATGGGAAAAGTTTGAGTCAATTTTCCTGGAAAAATTCGGAGATGGCAAACCTCCGGAAGTCTTAGTCATGGATCTTTCCAACTTGAAAATGAATGCTAAAGAAAAAGTTAAAGATTTTAATCAAAGATTTTTAACACTTAAGAATAGAATCCCTATAGACTTTATGCCTGCAGAAAGCCTTGTAATAACTTACTACACTAAATCTCTACATCAAAGTATAGCTATTTGGGTGAAAAGATCCAAAAAGGCAACGTTGTTAGAAGCCTTTGAAGAGGCTACTCAAATTGAAAAAGATATTCTTAGCCTTAAAGATTCCTCTAGCAACGAGACTGAAACTGTTTATTCTTCCAAGAAAAAGATTGAAATTCTTCCCAGACCTACACAGAACAAATCACAACCCGAAAACTCTGATTTGGAAAATTTAACCAAAGTTGTACAAAAGTTATCTAATCAAGTCATAGATTTAAAAAGGTCAACTGAGGAAGCCTCTTCGAGTAAAGGACCCTATAAACCTCCTTTCCGAAAGCCTTTTCAAACCAGCCGACCTAATCCAAACCCCGAAGGCTTGAACCTAGAAAGTTTGCAATATGCCCTTCAGACAATTCTAGGACCCCAAGATGACTTAATGCCTCCTTAAATCCCTCAAGAGGAAGTCGAGCAGGAAACAACCCAAGAAGAAGAGTCTTCTCCAAATATCTTTGGTCACCTCTCTGATAGTATCTTCCAAGCTAACTCTGAGACTGTGCACCCTTACAATACTAGGAGAAAGACCGCAAATAGACCTCTTGTCGATAACACTACAACTTTACCTCCAAAGCCATCTAAATCAGTAGAAACTAAACAGAATAATGCTAGCCCTAAAATAGATTATGATGTTGTTGAAGATCTTAAGAAATTGCGGGCTAACATTTCTATTTATGAGTTGTTGAAATTTCCATTTTTGTTACAGAAGATGTTGCAAAATATTTTGGACAATGGCAAGAATGGTAATTCAAACGGTAATAAGGTTGTGCAAAACAAAGTTCCACAGAAGACTTCCACAAAAAACAACTCTGATACTCAATATAAAGGAAGCCTTCCTGTACCAAATGTAAATAATGTAAATAGTGTAAATAATTCAGATAAGGTAGTCTTAGAAAATGCGAGTAAGAAACCACAAGCTACTACTTTAAACACTCACAAGAATGTACCTCCTTTTCTTTTAACTTTCGAAATCTTCAACAGAAATGTGCATAACTGTATGGTTGATTCGGGAGCATCATCAAATGTGATGCCTTGGTCAGCTTGCCATAAGATTAATGCTGAAGTAGAGCCATCTTCTTTGAAAATTATACAACTTGATAGAACAGATGTTAAAGTTATAGGCGAATTGAAAAATGTATTGATTAGATTATCGTCTAACCCAAAGGTTCATCAAGTTATCGATATAATTTTGGTTGATATTCCAGAAGTGTATGGTATGTTTTTAAGCAGGGACTGGTCGGAGCAGTTACATGGCTACTTTGCAACAGAATGGTCTCACTTATGGCTTCCAGAAAACGGCAAGCCCAACAAGATCAGGGTGAATCATGAGCGTTATCTCAAGTTCATGGTAATAGACTTGAATGACCCCAATGAGCCATATGCACCTCTGGAAGAGTCACCTGAAGTCCAAGGAATGGACACCTACTTCGGAAATTTCATGGCTGAGGTTTCACCTATCGACAATTCACAACAACGATCCGATATCAAAGCATATACGCAACCAACAGCTTCTATCCAACAATCCTTTGAGCCTAATAAGAATCAAATTTGGTCTTTATATTTCGATGGTTCCAAGTCAAAAGAAGGAGCTGGCGTAGGTTGCATCATTATTGATCCGGCAGGTAACAAAACATTATTATCTTGTAGATTAGAATTTGAATGTACTAAAAATGTTGCAGAATATGAGGCTTTACTACAAGGTCTCAGAAAAGCTTTAGACATGCACATTCAAAATCTAGTTGTATTCGACGACTCAGAGATAGTGGTCAGGCAGGTGAGAAATTCTATACATTGTCTTACCCCGCATCTCAAATGCTACCAATCTGAGGTATGGAGTCTAATAAACGAATTTTCTGCTTTTAATATAAATTCCATTCCTAGATCAAGTAATGTTGAAGAAGATCTACTCGCTAATGTTGCCTCTAAACTTCTTCCTGCAGAAGGCTTATCTCCAAACGCATTCTCCGTGGAGCTATTGTTTCGACCATCTGTCCCAGATAATATCACGAACTGGAGAGTATTTGATGATGATCAACAGATCATTAACTTTCTGCACATGGAGGAAACCTTCCAAGGAGCTGTGATAGATGAACAAACGCATGATGATAATTTACATGACTTTACGGTAATACCTAATCTGAAACCTCCTGAAGCTCAATCGGATATGGTAAATTCCTTACCCAAATCTGTTGCTATATTAGAAAATTTTTATGACTTTGAAGATAAATTCAAAAAAACGGTCAATTGTAAAACCAACAGTTCCTCGCTATCTTATGAAAAAGTCAATTTAGGAACTAGTGAAAACCCTCAGTGTATCAACTTAGGCTTGGGATGTTCTAAGCAAGAAAAAGATGCTTTTGTTAAACTATTTAAAGAATTTAAGGATGTCTTTTCTTGGACTTACGAATATCTTAAGACATTCGATCCTAACATTATACAGCATGTTATTCCAATGAAGCCCCAAACCTTGCCTTTCCAACAGAATCTGAGGAAAATGCATCTGAAACTGGAACTGACCATACAAAAAGAATTGAATAAACTCCTTAGTGCTAAAATAATTTTTCCTATTAGACACACTCACTGGGTATCCAATCTCGTCCCAGTGTGGAAGAAAAATGGGGAAATTCGACTTTGTGTCGATTTCTGGAATCTCAACAAAGCGTCTGATAAAGATAATTATCCTGTCCCTCCCATGGAATAGATACTTCAACAAATATATGGTTCCGAGAGGCTGTCCTTATTGGATGGTTTCTCTGGATACAACCAAGTCTTAATGTCTCTGTCAGACCAATTAAAAACTACCTTCCGTACCCCATGGGGCACTTATGCTTATCGCAAAATGCCCTTCGGTTTGATTAATGCTGGTGCTACCTTTCAGAGAGAAATGGATATTGCTTTCCAAGGCTTGATCAATCACTCCGTGGTAGTCTACCTAGATGATGTGACCATTTATTCCAAAAACAAAGATGATCATCTAGCTCACTTACGAGCCGTTCTGCTATGATGTCGTAAATTCAGCATCTCCTTGAACCCTAAAAAGTCCATCTTTGCAGTAGAACAAGGTAAACTACTAGGATTCATTGTGTCTAGCAATGGAATGATTATTGACCCCGAGAGGACCCAAGTCATCGCTAAACTTCCCCCACCCACTTCCAAGAAATCCATGCAGTCCTTCCTTGGCCAGATAAATTTCGTGAGAAGGTTTGTCCCCAGTTTCTCCGAAATGGTCAGGCCTCTCCAGAACCTGATTAAGAAGGACACCCAATATCATTGGGGACCCACTGAAAACCAAGCTTTTAACGATATAAAGAAGGCTATAATTGACGCTCCGTCTCTCATGAGCCCTGACTTCTCTCAAGACTTTACACTTTATACTTTTGCCTCTGATCGTTCCTATGCCACCGTTCTAACTCAGAAGAATGCCGAGAATAACGAAGTACCCATCACTTTTATGAGCTCTACTTTTAAAGGCACTGAACTTAATTACCCAACAGTCGATCGGCAAGCCTACACTGTCTTCAAGGAAGTTAAGCATTTCCGGTATTATCTTCTGAAGTCAAGAACCAAGGTCATTGTTCCTTACCCTACCGTTAGGAACTTGCTAGTACAAAAAGAGTTAGGAGAGAAAAGAGCCAACTGGGTTACCTCCTTGCAGGAGTTTGACCTAGAAATCACCCCAGCTCAAATCATGAGAGGCCAAGGGTTGTGTAAATTGGTAGTTGATTCAGAAACTAAACAAGAAGAAGATAGTGATACGTCAATCCTAGAACAACACGATCACAGTTTGATTTGTTGCACACAAAACCTAGTGAGTCCTTGGTACGACGATATTAGACACTGTCTCCAACATGGATCAACACCCCGTCACCTCAACCCTGCCAAGAGAAGAGCATTGAGACTAAATTCTGCCTCCTTTCATCTAGTTAATGGTATATTGTTTCGTCAGAATTTTGATGGCATATTGATGCGTTGTCTTGAGAAGGACAAAGCAGAGAAAGTTTTGTTCGAATTGCATGCAGGTGAAGTTGGTGGTCACTTCGGTGGTGATACCACTGCTCATAAAGTCTTAAGAGTCGGTTATTACTGGCCAACCCTTTTTAGAGACGCCCACGCCTTGTGCCGAAAATGTATCATTTGTCAGAAAGCGTCGGGGCGATTGCAAAAACCAGCCTTCCCTTTGCAGCCCGTTACAGTCGATTCTCCTTTCCAGCAATGGGGCCTCGATATCATTGGTCCTATTAACCCTCCATCCTCACAACAACACAAATACATCGTGACAACCACTGATTAATTTACTCGATGGTCTGAAGCTGCCACGCTAAAAACTGTTAACACAAGTCAGGTGATCACTTTTCTTAACTCGCATATCATTACCCATTTTGGCATCCCTGATTGTCTAGTATTTGATAACACTTCATACTTTTCTTCTCTTGAAATGAGTGAGTTCGCCTTAGAAAAAGGAATAAAGCTGAAGTACTCCGCTAGTTATTACCCCCAGGGAAACGGCCTAGCAGAGTCAACAAACAAGAACTTGATCAAGATTATCAAGAGAACCGTGGCTGAAAATCACAAGAATTGGCACAACGCATTGCTGAATGCATTATGGGCTAATAGGGTAACACCCAAAGCTGCTATAGGTAATTCCCCTTTCTTCCTCATTTATGGAAGAGAAGCCATTTTGCCACCTCATGTTCTTCTTCCATCGCTCCAATTGTCACAAAAGGTGCAAGAAGAAAAATGCCCCCCTTTACAAAGTCGTATTAACGCTCTGATGAAGTTAGAAGAAGTAAGAACCCAAGCCAAGCATAAAATAAATCAACATCAACAATTGATTAAAAGCTGGTTCGATTCTAATTCTGCTTCGGATAGAAATTTGGAAGTAGGCGATCTCATCTTAAAGTGGGACAAGTCACACGAAGGGAAGGGAGAACACACGAAATTTCAAAATTTGTGGCTTGGGCCATTCTTGATTGCTGAAAAGTTGGGTCCTAGTTCCTTTCATTTGTAGAGTCTTGAAGGACAGCTTGACACCTACCCGGTGAATGGCCAAGTCCTGAAAAGATACTTTGCTTGATTTCTTTCCTTTTGTATATTATGTAAATATCTCCTTTTATTTTTGCCTTTGTTTTCGTTTTATGATTTGGACTTGATTGATCAGTTTGGTGTGTTTTTGTGTGTTTTGAAACTTATGCATGCTTATACACTGAGCCATTCAGACATAGATCATAGAAAAATCTCTTCGCTGAAATAACTACTGAAAGATTGTACAAACATCAGTGATATGTATTTCTGAAAATGATATGGAAAATGTTGTTTGAAAGAAGTTTACTATCTCAGTCTCTAAGTGAAGTTTGTCATGGTTATCTTTATCTTTTTACGTTGTCCCTTTTCCGTAAAGGAATGACTCAAAAAGGATGTCTCCCTGTCAAAGTAAGTTGTTTTAGAAATAAAACATTTCTGGAGCTGAATTAAGGACAGTATTACAAAATTATGATGAGGTCTAAAAAATATGAGAAAATGTCAAGATTTTTCAGCGTCACCCCGCTCAGCTATTTATAAAAGAAAAAAAAAATATTAATAAAGAGCTGTGGGAAGTGTTTGTAAACCCGCCGGGATACTGAACAGGTCCGCTGGAAGTGGGGCAATGCAAGCATGGCGCCAAGACAACTTCGTCGGGGTACTGAACAGGCCTGCTGGCAGCGAAGCAATGTCGGGTAAATGAAAATCTGTAAAACTATAAGAAACCTCTTTTAAAAGTCCTTTATTCTAATCCAGCGCTTCTTGACAGGATAAAGAAGTCCGAGTGGGTTAAATGGAAACCCTGTCGAGGCTATGGACGCCTGCTGGCAGCAGTGTCCATGCCAACAGTATTGAATATTTTATCATAAAAATCATGACTTGCTGATCTTTAAGACTGTTATTGGTTTACATCTTTTAAAACTTCGCTGGAAAAGATAGTTGTTGATGATGTAGTACAATTTTTTTTGGTTGTTCTTTCAAGTTGAATTTTTCTTTGCTCTTTTCTTATAACAGAGATAACTGCTTCACCCAGCTTGTCGCCATTGTTGGCAACCAATTCATTTTTTATTTTTTCACTAATAAAAAGCTGCCTACACCCCTTGTCTTCTAAACGACAAAGTATCATCGCATTGTGCTCCCAGGCATTTGTTTCATTTTGCGACAATTACTATTTGATTTCAATTCAGTTTTCACAACTGAAAGTGTGAAAACACCGCTTTCATTGTTTAAATTGTCGTTGTCTTTCATTGATTTGCCGAAATACATTTGATCACTGGTTTATCACATCGTTGCAATTGCGCAACTTGATTTCTTTGATGAAGTATTGAAAGGGTTAAGTTATGAGCTATGTTTGATGTCATAAGGGTTATAATTGATTTTGGTTTTACATATGATATAATTCTTATTGTTTTGAACTCTTAACTTATCGTTTTTATATGCTCATTGGTTGCAATGTTTTTACACTTTGATTATGCTAAAAACACTTTGGCTATATCATAAGTTTGGCTTCATATAAAATGGCAATAGTTTGAGCTTTGCAAGAATGTTTTGATCAACCTTTTGGATTTTTGATTGTATGGTTTGAACCCTCGACACATTGTTTTATGAGTTTGATATCATATGGAACAAGCAATAGTATTGGAATGAATGAATTAACATTGGTTTGAAACATGGAATTGACACGACAGGTCGATGGTTAGTGCTGGTACTGTGTTTGATTAAACTTAACACTTGGCGCATGATTATCACATACGGTGTTGGTTCGGACTCTGATGATTGGCACGTTGATATGATGATTCACCTATTTGTTGGCCGATACGAATGGTTTAAGTGATTATGATTATAACAACACTGTACATGGTCATTAATACTATGCATGGCAGTGGTAATCCCACCACCTTCGAACGCATGCAGTTAATTCCGGTCTCTTCGAGCGATGAAGCTATCAAACCCTATCGTTTTTGACTCTGTGCATTGTTTTGTTTAGTCCAAACCCTACCATGTACCGAAGCCATGGCTCCTGTTGTAAGGGCCGAGCCCAACAGATGCCATGCACTGTTGACATTTGATGGTGCGTATAGCAACCAGGAAGAGTTCGGGTGGCTTCTGTTTATAAGAAAGTTTGATGGTTTTAACTTCGCTGTGGCTCGACAATTTGCACTGTCATTCGATGGCTACCGAGCCAAAGTGGGAGACGTCCAGCTTGAAATCACTGAACAATTCCTCAACTCAGCAACCAGCCTGCCTGTCAAGGGACAAAAGTGGTCCAAAATCTGCAAGGTCGATGATGTCCCATGGACATTGTTGTTTCAGTCTCGGACAGTGAACTCATGCGACAGAGGTTTGCCTGCGAAGATGTTGAAACCCCACTGGTATGATCTCTTGATGATTATCAAGAAATTCGTTACCTGTGAAGGCAGGTACGGGTTTGTTCTCTTGTTTCATCTACGTTTATTAATGGTGTTTATGGGTTTCGAACTAAGTATGCCACACTACCTGCACCGAAGTTTGTTCAAAATGGCTAATAAGTACAAGCGGAGCCAGGCTGACACTAGCCTCTTCCATGTAGGGTTGATTAAAATGATTTTTGTTTATGAATTGGGGTTACGTCATGATTCTTGGCATGATTTTCTCAACCGTAATGGTTTTGAGGAATCCAATCCTCCACAGGTGGACAAGCCCATGGTAACCGAGAGAAAATATACCCCTGTCCCCTTTAGTGTTTTTCTACCCAAGCCTAAACCCGACTCACCTTTGATATCTCCTATGGCTGTGACTCAACAGACCAAAGTTGCTAAACCTACAACCAAAAAGAATAGAGCGAAGACTGGTGCTAATACCAGAGGTAAGAAAAATGCAAGGTTGATATCTTGCATGGCGAGGAATAAACTCAAGCCCCCTATTAAATTAGAGCCTATCGTAGTCAGCGAAGACTCTGATTCTGAGGTGGAACGATTTCTCACCGAGGAGTATCCTTACTCCAAAGTCTTGTGTGGAAAACCACCTTTTGATTTCGTTAAGAACTTACCTCCTTGTCTGCGGGATAACCCTAATTTTCTTGGTATTAACCCACCCCATGAAACCCTCGGGGAATCATCGAAACCCTCGACTGATCAACCTGTTGTTGCACCTTGCGACCAGTGTGGACTGTGGTTAGAGAGATACTACTTGGATGTCCCAAAATTGCAATCCAAAATTCACGATTTGGAAAACCAAGTGGCAAAGCTCACTGGTCAGAGTGCAAAGGTGCAACCCAACGACAAGAAACAATGAACTGTTGGGTCAATCCTGTTCAAAAATGTCGAGTCTGCTACTGCAATTGTCAATTGGAAATTGACATAGTCTCAGCAACTGTGATGGTATAATTTTCACTCATTTATATTACTCTCTGTGTACATATTTCGCCTGCTCGGTTACATAGACGTGAACTGCTGTACATGGTTGGTTTTGGTAAATCGAATTTTGTTTAAAGTTTGAGTTGGATTTGGATTTGATTCTGAATGATCATATTCTAGATTTGATTGTGTAAATTTAGTTATGATATAATGCTCTGTTGCTTCTATTTTAGAAAGTCGTTTTGTATTTTAGATTTTGGAACATGATCTATCTTTTAATTCAAATTGGTTATCATGCACATAAACGATGGTTGCTCTATTATCGTTTAAACTTTTGTTTGGTTTTTGATTCACACAAATACGATGTTGATTTTGTTTAAAAAAAAAAAAGGTGTTTTGTTTTACATTGAGGATTGATGCAATTCGTAACTATAACCTGATTACTAGCCAATCAATCCGTGAGGCAAATCGACCTTGTTTTGTTATGGGATGACTGTGTAATTGAGTCACAAATGAATATGTGAAACGAAAACAACATACCCAGAATAATGATTCATCCATAATTGTCTTAGACCCGATCTCATTTGATTGTTGTCCAGTTCACGGTTAGCAATGTTGTTCGTTTTTTGACTGTGTCTTACTCTGAAATTGAAATCGATGATAATATTGGTCAATGCTGCTACACATATTTTGTTTTGAGTATATCATGACAACCTTTCTTGATTTTGATTACAACAGAATCTTATGCATAATCTACAGCTCGCTTATCTTTGTTGTTGGTTGAAACGACTATGTATTGCTACAGCTGTAACAAATTATGATTAAGATTTCGATTCAGATTGTATTTGATTACTGTTTTGGTCGATTTTTGTTGATGATTATGATTACATCGTATCTCATATGACCCGAATCAAGGATTAATTTGTTTGATACAAAACAGGCCTGTCAAAAGTTTGACCTTGTTTTATGGTGACTAGAAACAGAGCATTTATTTTTACCTTGTTTGATTCCATTTATTTTGATATGGTTTGATTTAAATGATAAATTTGGTTGAATTATTAGTCGTTCAATGATTATTAAAAGATAATTCAATTGAATTTTTGATTGCTCTCTGATCCTGTTTACTATTCTAGACCAACTACAGAATCAGATGATTCTGTAGCTAAGTCTATAGATGTATTTTTTTATTGTTTTCTTAATAAAATACTCCTCTAACTTGATCTATGTGTCTAATACAGGAAAATTCGAATTGGTAATGGATATGAGGAGCAGTTGGAAGATATCTTAAAGATTTCACTTGCATTTTTAGTTACTTAGTTTAAGGGATTTTGGGATTATTCCCAGATTGTGTAAACTTATTTGATATTATCCACAAGGATGTTTTACCTTGTGAGAAACATATATAAACCTATGGTTTTGTAATAATCGATCATCCTCAGTTGGGGAGAACAAATATATGAATTTTTGATTCAAACTGGAGCAGAATCGGTGTTTTGTCATAGCTTTTGCTTTTCAATATATCGACACTTTGTTCCATGTTTTGTATATCACTTTGTTGATGGTTTAATATTACTTTTGTCATCTAAATCAAATTCAAATGATATAATTTTATTACTATATCTTGTTTCTTCCAAATAGATAAAAGACATAACAGTTGTTGATTCGTTTTGTGGATGATATCTTTGTCTTCTTCATAAATCGAATTCTAATATATAAGTTTGTTGCATAATAGGTTTCCCTTTTGCAGGAATTTATAATCTGAAGATTGTTATGATTTATTTTATGTCTTATTTGTCCTGTAACATACTTCAGGAAGCATCATAGCTGATCCTTTGTGAGAGGCTTAAAGGCTAAATGGTGTGAATTTCTTCCTCCAACCAGCTTAAGAAGCAATCATACACAGGGCAGACTTGGAGCATTTCCAGGTTAATTAGAGTATAGTTTACTGTTTTCATTAAGTAGTTTGATATAGATGTAATCTTAGTTAGATTTATATTAGATCATTTAATTTCAGTAAATTATATTAGATTGTTTAATTTCAGTTAGTTTACTTTCTTATTCATAAATTATAAAATCAAAAAAGAGTTATCCTTCGCTGTTTTAGGACAACAAGCAAATCAGTTTCACAGGTTTTATTCAAATCTGTAGATTGTAGATAATGTATATTTGTGAATAAACTGTAATTAACTTGATAATTAGATAGTTGATTTGAGTTATTATAATCGTAGTTAGTGTCTTGTATATATATAATAGTTAGTAGTTCATAGTTAGATTAGTGTAGTTAGTTTATTAGTTTCTAGTTTCCTTACTTTAGTTAGATTCTTTCATTCAGTTATAGTTTAGTTTGTTTTATGTATTTTAGTTAGATTTCCTAGCTCAAATCATTCCTCTTTGGTTTTCTTAGGAGACCTTAGAGCAGCCAACGGAGCCGTTAAACTCGTCAGGGTGGTTCATTCCAAACGGCTTGGGTTATTAGACAACCTCGGACCGGTTCCACTCTCTTAATTGACGGACGGTCATTTTTGCGCATCAACAGGAAGCGTTCGAATATCTCCGACAAAAACTGCGAGTAATCTCTGCCATGCAGAGGATCAGGTCTAATTAAGTACAAAAATATCTATTGGTTGTAAGGTGTTAATGAGCATCTCTAAATGCTCTGGCTAAGGGGGAGCATTCATCATATGCAAAGGGTTATTCAGCAGATACAACATGGTTTCAGGGGGAGCATGGCATTGTCCACTCTTTGCCATTGATGTCAAAGGTGGAGGAAAAATATAAGAGGAAGAGTATTGCCGAGGAGGAGTATTTCCATCAATGACAAAGGGGGAGATTGATGGAAATGTTTAACAGGTAGGATATGCTTGTCATTGATGGAAAGTACAACAATGAAGATGGCATGTGTACAGGAAGAATGTACAAAGGATTGTTGGCATGTTTTTAAAGGATGACAGGAAAACAAAAGACAAAGTTCAGAGAGGTGAATGATCACACATAGAAGTTGGAGGATTCAAGGAGAATAAGCTCAGGAGGAATAGCGTTCTTATACGCGCAAGAAGCACAGGAAAGAGACCGAGAGCCATCGGATCTCACTCGGAAATCCCGATAGCTGTTGGATCGGAAGAAGATGCGCAGATGTTAAGCGCAGGAGTTGGCATACAGAAGAAGTGATATGAGCCATCAGATTGGAAGTGGATACCCGACAACCATCAGATCTGCAGAAGCTGCGAGGGAGATAAGCCATCGGAGAATCAGGGATCGAGACTTTGAAATGTCCATTTCAGTTGACATTGAAAACCATGAAATTGTGATATGCGATTTCGTGATTTGATCGCAGCCATTAAAGCAAGCATGAGATCTGGACCGTTGATTTCCTTCATCGGAGAAATGGGGATCGGGACTTTGATATGTCACGAACACACTGCAACAGAAACTCCGAAATCGTGAAACACAATATTGCGATTCAATCACAACCGTTGAGTCAAGATCGCACCAGGATCGTTGATCTCCGCTCTATATGGAATTTCGGGGATCGAGTTTTTGAAATGTCTGATTCACTTGTTAACAAGAACCCTGAAATCGTGAAGAGTGAAATTTCGACTAAACCTTCAGATCAAGATATGATCTAGACCATCGATCCAAATCATGACAGTAGACCACGTTGGCTAAGCAATAGGTGGCACAACCAGGTAGTGACAAGTGTCAGAATGATTCAACATTTCAGGCACATGTGGGTAACGTAATCAAAATGACACATGGAAGTATTTAACACGTGTCAAACCACGTGTGACGTTAGCAGAGGCATCGACGATCGAGACCGTCCATCTGAGGGACAGGTGTCGAAGATCAAGGAACCATCGACATATTGGCCATCGGGAAATCGGATTTCCTGAGGTCGAAGGAAACAAGACATCGAAATTCTCGAAATCCTGAAGGGATCAGGACCGTCCATCTGAGGGATAGGTGTCGAAGATCAAGGCGCCATCGACATTTTGTTCATCGGGAAATCGGGGATCCCGTTGACAGGAGTTTTGTGCAAATCAGAATCGCGATCTACGAAACCCCAATGAGTAGAAGCCAGCTGTCAGTGTGTGTAGGGACACATCGGGATCGGAGGATCGAGAATCCCAGAAGCATGTGCATGGGAACATAAAAAAACCTCGATTTTGCAAAACAAAAAATCGCGAGTAAATATGGATTTCCAGATACAGAACTGATCAGAACCATTGATTTAAAAAGGGGGGCATGTAGATTTAATTTAAAATTTAAAAAAAGGGGCCCGATTTCCCCCGAGCAATAAATATGAGACCCGATGAGTGTTGAACTATTCTTGGACCAATGGGCTTAAGAAGGGGTTGATGCTCTTCCTACAGGTAATTTTGGCAGAGGCAAACGAGCACAGTGATAGGTTGCAGAGGTCCTTCTTGGAGGAAACAAAGGCCATTTTCTGATAGTAGGGATATCTACTGGTGGGTGAGGTCATTTATGCAGGCCGCATGGAAGGTTTGAGGGAAGAGGAACCTCCTTGTGGAAGTCGGGTGGTAGATCTACATTGACATAGAGATCTCGGCTATGGGTTCAGCAACCACGAGAGTAGAGGCATCATTCCCAGGTTTATTGACTTGTTTAATGTGTGTCTTTTGGTAACTGCCTGGCAGTTTGTAGATCTGTGTTTACTCTTGAGATAATTTCAGTTACTGTCATAACCACTAGATGAAACTGCCTGATCCAGTTTGAAAATTAATGAAATGTGGTCAGCAGTGAGTATGAGGGTTAAACCCTTCAGTAGAAGCAACCTACTAGTAGAAACTACTGCTATCTTCAGGGGGTTGAAGCTCCCTTCCAGGAAAGGCTGGTAAACGAGAGAAGGTTGTAGCCTTGTGCAGGTAGAAGCCTGTATACTAGTATGAGTCTGCACCAGTACACTGTTGTAGAATGTTTTCTTAATAATAATCATTGAGGACAGAGACAACAGCAGTGGTGGTTTTCTCCCGAGTTGGGTTTCCACCTTAAATCCTGATGTTCATGTGTCTTATTCATCTGTATTAGTTTCTTTTGTTATTGCTGCACTGAATTACTGTTTAATAGACATCTGATGAATGAAGAAATTTATAATAAGATCTCTGGATGCACTCCAGTTTTCATAAGAATATACTACAACTGGTCTCTATAAAGTAGACTAAGATATCCAGTGAAAGAAAAGTGAAAAATCAATTGATAGCTCAAAATACTGATTCACCCCCCCCTCTCAGTATTTCTCAACAAATTTATAAGAGCATCCTCTCCTCCCAAAATTATCTCGCTCAAATATTCCAAAAAATTTACTATGTGAGGAGCTGGGAGCCCTAAAAATGTTGGAGAGTTGTCTAACCATCTATCATCAAAGTAATTTGGGTATCCTTCAAAAATTTTGAAATCAATACTTGGATACTTTTGTTCCTAGTATGCCATGATCCCATAATTTTGAGAAGTATCATAGAAGGTAATGTGGCACGCTAAGAAAAGTTAGTGGAGTCGCTAGATAGTTTTCCTAAAACTACCAAAGAATAGGTGGAAAAGGTAGTGGAGTCGCCAGGTAAGCTTATAAGAAAGGATTCTGAAACAAGGCTTACCAAAAGTTTGTCATTGAGGAAAATAGACTCAGTGTTCCCCGGCAATGGCACCAAAATTTTATCGCATAGTTTGTAGGAAAGGTTTAAGTAGCTTGAAGTCAAGGCTCAAACTAGCGTAATAGGAGCTTCCCCACCCACTGTCACCTCAATGGGGAGCTCTTCTATTTAGGGTGGCTAATCCCAAGGGAGACGTCCCTAGTAATCTGGGGCGTTGAAGGAAAAGGGGCAAAGGTTTAAAGGCTCAAAGGCTAAGATAAGCTTTCCCTTCATAGATTACTGCCAAAAGGATAGTCAAAGAAGAGATATTTCACTGAAAGAGCACCTGTTTGCGAGACAAGGAAAATAAAACTAAAAATGTGATGCAGTGATTAGTACTTCAAAATATCAATGACTATCTCTAATACATATGAGCAATAATGGATGTAATTACTGACGAAGTCAATGATTGCAATTAAAGCTAAGACTTATATTATTACTTCCTCAATAAATACAAAAGAGATATTGGCATTCAATGTATAAAGTCAAATCCTTATATTATCTTAATGCAACAAATATCATAAATATGCTCATACACCAATATTGTTGCTACGTCACTATGTAGATTTAGGGTGACATTAGCCCTATTATTGATTTAATTTTGAAGACAATGAGAAGAACATTTTGTCATTTAAACTTATGAATATGATCAATAACTCAAAGTCTATTAAATAGATGACTATACCACAACGTTTTATACCAAACAAGGGTTTAAACAAGTATGACGTCACCTTAGGGTTAGGGTTAGGTTAGCTAGACAAAGAGGTGAACATTTTGCAAATTGAGCCAATGGAATTGTTCAACACCTCTATGGCTATCAATGGATGACTCAGCCGCAACTTTTAGACCAAACAAAAGTTCAAAAAGGGCAATATGTCATTAGCAATTAGGGTTAGTTTAGATGCTAGGGTTAGTAGGGTTTCAATTTAAGAGGGTTTTGAAAGATTGTTTTGAGAACTAAGAGCTCAACGCTTTAGGTTTAGACTAGTTCCTTGGGTTAATGGAGTCAAATGGAGAAGGGCTAATGGCTTGGAAAGACTTAAACCTAAGGACAGGAGGGTTGGGTTTAATGGTGCTGCAATGGGAGGGCCACCAAATCAAAACCCTAAGGGGAGGAGGCTCATTCCGGTGTAGCTAGAGCTAGGCCTCATGCTCCTCCCTCTTTCCTTAAGACTCTTTGGCAAACACGGCTAGCTATAAAACATAAATCTATGGCTAAAACGTGTTTCTTGGGGACAAGGATTTTCAAACCCTAGAATTCAAACCCTAGGTGTAAAATAGATTAGGCCTAGGACGTCTTCTTTCTTCAATCTATGTTTCAAACTAACTCAAGAAAAAGATGAACTAGTGTAGCTATGGCTAGGCTAGATTCTTCTTAATCAAATGGCTAATCAAGATTTTATCATGGGGACATGAAGCAACAACCTACTTGTGTGTTTTCTCCCTAGGGTTTCAATGATTGAGCAAATAATAAGAATGTAACCATAAAAGTAAGCAATTCTACCTACAACCATTCAATCAAGAAGTTTTGCATGCAAAATATACTTGCAAATCAATGAAGAGCAAAATCAAACCCTAGTTGTAACACCTTCCAATGATAAAAACACCATACATATGCCAAAGATAATCCTTCCAATAGTAGTGCCTCACTCCAAGAGCCAAAATAACAAAGACAAGAGCTAAAAAAAGTATCTCTCCAAGAGAGCAAGTTATGTTATGTGAAAATGAGAGGCAACGTCCTCTCTTTATATCATCCAAATGACCTTTAATTAACAAAATAGGTCATTAAAAAACAGCCGACAAGGCTGACTTAACAATATCTCATTATTTGTCACATTAAATGCTAAAAATGCCAAAAATGAGCTAAAAAGGGAGACGTCAGGCCCCTCTGAGGGAGACATTGGCCCTTTCAGGGCATAATCATCATCCAGCAAGCAAAACGTTGGCCCCTCTGGGGCTTTTGCAACCTGCCACATGTGCCAAACAAGCCCAGCACACTGCCATCTACTCCAGAAAACGTCCAGCTTGTCCTGGGTGGCATCCTATCCATCAAGGCCATCATCCCATCTGCAGGGGCTGATCCCCATAGGTCAAATCTCTACCAAAACGTCCTGATGAGGGTGTCCTTCTTCTTCTCCATCCAAGGGATCATCATAACTCTATCCTACCTCTACCATCCCAACAACCATATGATGGGCTCTTCAGCCCCATGGAGGTCCGAGCTAATCATCTCCCCATGTGCACCGATCCTCTGGTACCTGTCGGCCAGGCATGGTCGTGCACATCAAAAACTATGCCCTCCATGGGCTCATCAGTCCTAGATATCATAGCAATGTAAATCACATTTAATCATTAAAGTTATCAAATATATGCATGAAATCCATGACATATCATCTAAGAGCTCAAAGATATTACACAGATCTACTATACAAAGCTAAGGAAACCAATAGAATAACCTATTGGGCTAATACCCACAAGAGATGGAAAGTTTCCTCAAAATATCATTCAAGCCATGTTTAATGAGGTGATATGGTTTTAGGGATGTCCAGATATAGTAAGACCAAGGGAAGGTGTTGTCTGTGGGTGCCTTTGTAGGAGGCGAGATGTACCCGTCATGGATGCATTTTTTTCAAGCCCTTTATTGCCTTCATCTTTCTTTTATTTCTTTTTTACTACAAGGTCTGACCAGAGGACACTTCCTTGGCTTGGTGGCCAGAACTAACAACATTACTCACTGGTATCTTCACAGAAATGATAAGGCTGGCTTGTGATGAGACCCCCTTTCCTTTGGCCATGCAACCGAAGGTCACTTCCCTGGCTTGGTGACCAGATAGTGGCAATGTCATACTGCTAAATACGTATGAACATAATGGGCCGGCTCATGATGAGACCTCCCATCCTCTTGGTTAGGTCTTGTTTTTTATATTTTATCATTTTTTCTTAGGTCCCTTAGTTTCTTATCGAGAGGCTTTTTATTTCCTTCTCGGGGATCCCCTGGGTGAAGCATCTCTAGGTTTTATTTCCTATGGCTTTTATCTTTTACCAGCTTCTTTTACCCCCTGGGCCTTTAGCCCCTTCTTCCCACAAGACAAGATGTAACCCTGGAAGGTCATCCTAATGGCCAGACTAGGGGAATGGGATGGATGAGCAGGGTATAAGATGTAAATGTGATAATATGGTGGGAGCGGATGGTGGCTCTGCAAATCCCCTTTGGTGGCTAACCAAGACCCATGAATATCAGCTTGCTAAGTCACCCAATCAATCACCCCAACAATGGTCAAGTGGATTAGTGTAAGATCCAAGCAGTCATCAAAAATGAAAGGAACTTAATGCATACATAAGAAGGTTATAACGATCAAATATGACACATACCATGATACCTTGGACCAATTACCTCATGGAGCAAGAGTCCTCTCTGATGCAAGCCCAGGCCGGTGGTGATGGAAACTGCTACTGCTTGACATGACAAGTCTGTCTGAGAAGAAGAAAGATGGGCCCTCCTGGGCCATGCTCAAGTCACTCCTGCTCTCAGTACTCCATGTCTAGGACCATGTGGGCCTCGAGACATGATCTCCTAGTTATCCCTAGATATCGGGGATAACATGTATGATTGCTCATTTTTCATTTTTTATTTACTCTGCAACTATTGGATGATAATGCTACATGGATATAACACTTTCATTTTGTGGTTAAAAAGGATTATTTCTCTATTACTGATTCACCCCCTCTCTCAGTAATCCAACAGAGGTTGACACTTGTCAAGGAGGGTTCGAATGACTTCTAAAAGATCATTTATATTCTCAAGAACACCTGCACTTCATATTTAGGTCCATTAAAACCTCATATAGTGAGTTGGAAACAAATTTATTAATGACTTCCAACAACTTCCTAAAATTTAGCAGTTTGTTGGATTTTTGTATCTTTGACTATTGCCACCTATCTCCAAGGCCTAGAATCTAATGAAAGAGATGGGATAAGACCCCCTAAGCAAATTCTGGATGTTATTTTTGTTGGATTACTAAGAGGGGGGGTGAATCAGTAATAACGTAATTATAATCCTTTTTCTTCAAATATTATATCAATGTATAATTATTATCCAATAATGAGTAGTAATAAATAAAAAATCACACACATGCACAGTACACCAGTGTTTTACGTGGAAACTCAAATCGGGAGAAAACCATGGAATTATTTTTCTTATATGTCTTGAAGAATTACATTCATTGGAAGCACCAACATCCTTTGTTTTCCAGCTGCAACTGGAAGGAGGCTCCAACCTCCTAGTTTCTCAGGCTATAACTTGAGGGAAGATCCAACTCCCCAAATCTCTAGCTACAACCAGAAGGAGGCTACAACCCCCAATGTTCTCCGGCTACAACCGGAAGGTGGCTACAACCACCTGTCCTTGCCCCGTCCTGCCACCCTAAAGTAGAAGTAGAATGATGGAACCACTTTCACACTATCACTGTGAGATATACTGTTGTAAACCTGTACCAATAAGTCTGAACCATGCATCAACCTGTACCTCAACCTGTAATCAACCTGTACCATAAACAAGTGCATCAACCATGCACCAACCTGTACCATAAACAAGTGCATCAACCATGCACCAACCTGTAATCAACCTGTACCATAAACAAGTGCATCAACCATGCACCAACCTATAATCAACCTGTACCCTAAACAAGTGCATCATCAACCATACACCAACCTGTACCATAACCAAGTGCACACCAATCATGTGTCAACTACTCATCAACTACTTGTCTCAACCATGTACTCAACATGTACCTCAACCAAAAGACCTCATCAATTTCATCATCCAAATATGATTTCTAGCTCTGTAATAGACCTAGTGTATATGATCACATTCCTACAAACCTTCCTTAACTTTTAAAAACAAGAGACTAGCATTTTCATCAAATTTTTCATTAGTCTCACATGCCTAGTTTTGGATTAGTCAACAACCCTAACTTGAAGTAATCATAACTTTGAACCTATAGTGCATAAACATCTGAAACTGATAAACAATGTTCTTTAGTGTGTTTTATGAAATTCCTCCAAGTGGCACTACTTGGAACCTCTCAAAAAAGGAGTTATAGAAAAAATGGCATACCTTGCTGAATTCTGGCTTATTCTAAAGAGCGACCTTGTAGAGCCTGCCCCACACAACATATTTGATGAAATTATGTGAAACTATTACAAAGAATAATAAATATTTTAGCCTAACCAAATCATTTTGTCTCACTGAATTTGGATTTTTTATGAAGAAGTTATGATGTTTTTACCCGAAACACCTGATTTTGACTAGTTTCAAGACTGACCACAAACCCTATTTTCCACAGAGTGTAACTCCCAAAATAGAACGACCCACAAACTGAATTTGTAACCAAAGATACTTGGATACGTTTTCTCACTTTCATATCAATTCCAGGATCTGAATCATTATAGAAAAAAAGGTTATAGTGAAAATGGTGAGATGACTTGAAAATAACATACCTTAGAAAGCACCATCAAAAGAATTTATCCTTCCTTGCATTTCGGCCTTGTTTTCTTCACTTTCCTCAGAATTTTGGCTTAGATATCATTTTTAAACCTCAGACACAAATAGATATTCAATATTCTCAAGTGTGATTCAAATGAGAGAGCCTTGCCTCTTATTTATACTCTCCAAGTAGCTTCCTTAAAAACATCTTCTAGGTCACTT
Source organism: Picea engelmannii (assembly GCA_009831015.1). Taxonomy (NCBI): domain Eukaryota; kingdom Viridiplantae; phylum Streptophyta; class Pinopsida; order Pinales; family Pinaceae; genus Picea; species Picea engelmannii. Next base: position 1,104,312 of record ML792395.1, on the reverse strand, counting down.
GGCCCCACTTTCCTTATTTTAGGGTTGGGTCCACTTCTAATTTCTCCATTAAAATTATTATTGAAATAATTTATTTTGTATTCACTTTGAATTATAATACACTCATTACTTCACTTTATTATTTTCCTTTTAATATCTCTTAAACCACTTTGATTACTTTGACCTTTTGGGGCTTCTAGATGACATATGAGGGTCCTCCAACTTCGTAAGGCCATAACTCTCAAACTGTGAGGAGTGATGTGACGTTCTACATACCACTAAAAATGGCATGAAATGTACTATCCATATAGAATAGTATTATCTAAAAATATATCAAAACTCATACCGTTACCCATCAAACAAACTTGGGTCCATTACCCAAACCTGGGGTCTCAAACTTCTCATGGCCATAAGTCTCTAACCGTGAGGAATTATGTGACATTCCACATACCACCAGAAATGAAATGAAAAGAACTATCCATCTATGATATTTTCCCTAACAAATTCACTTTCCTTCATCTCATTATTCCATAATTAAGCATGGGTTCTCTTACTCCACAAAGCATCTTCCCGTGAGGGATTTCACCATAAGGGGACCACTTTGGAGTTCATCCATATTTACTTCTTATGAACCATGAAAAAACAATAATGATTCATATTTACATAAAAAACTATTGGGTGCATTACCCAAACCTTTGTGCTATGGGTCTTTCTTCAAGGGTTGACATCAATGATAACCAACCTTAATCAACAATCTCCCCCTTTGGCATTGATGGAAACACTCTGATGCAACAATGAAATCATATCACTAATTATCCCCCTGAAACCATGCCTCTGTCCTCTGCATCTGATAAATCTTTCCCCCTTTGTCATCAATGGCAAAGGTATCTTTCCATTAGAGGCTTCTCCCTCTGACAGACTATCCTCTTATGGTGCTTCCTTGTGTACATCTAAGACATATAAGATAATCATTCAAAAAGAATTCATTTTTGGAGTAGAAATAACTCCAAGTCTTTGGTGAAGATATTCAAAGGCTTCCCGTGGAAGTGGTTTTGTAAAGATGTCTACCACTTGTTCTTTTTTGCCCACATACTCAACTCTGATGTTCTTTTCTGCAACCTGTTCCCATAGAAAGTGATACTTGATTGGAATGTGCTTAGTATTGGAGTGAATCACCGGGTTTTTTGAGATACTGATGGCACTTGTGTTATCACAATATATTGGAATGGGCTCATCACACTCAACCTATATATCTGTCAAAGTTTGTTTCATCAAAAGAACCTATGTACAACATGTTGTTGCTGCAATATACTCTACCTCGCCTGTAGATAGAGATACCGATGATTGTTTCTTTCTTAGCCATGATACCAAACACTCACCTAAGTATAACGTTACTCCACTGGTGCTTCGTCGGTCATCAATACAACCTACCCAATCTGCATCTGTGTAGGCCATAAGTGATAGATCTTTTCCTTTTGGATACCATAATCCAAACTCTTCTGTTCCTTTGAGATATCTGAATATCCTCTTTACTGCTAATACATGTGATTCCTTTGGTGCTGCTTGAAATGGTGCCACCTGTCCACCTTCCTGCATTACATCTGGTCTGGAAGCTGTCACATATAGTATCCTAGAAATCATTGACCTATATTGCCTCTGATCTATAGACTTTGAATCATCATCTTTGCTCAACTTGCAACTAGTTTGCATGGGAGTGATAACTGGTTTGCAATCTTCCATTCCGAACCTCTTTAGCATTTCTTTGATATACTTGGTTTGAGAAATAAAAATTCATTGGTTGCTTTGACATATCTAAAGTCCCAGAAAGAAGGATAGTTCTCCAAGTAATGACATTTCAAATTCACTCTACATGTATTTTGCAAATTTCTGGCTTAACCTATCATCATCACTACCAAAAATAATATCATCAACATAAACTTCAATTAATAAAATATTACCTTGACTTACCTTGATGTAGAAGTTGTTGTCTTCATTTCCTTTTTTGAACCTTACCTGATGCAGATACTTATCCAATCTGGAGTACCAAGCTCTAGTAGCCTGTTTTAGACCATACAAGGCCTTCTTTAATTTACACACATAGTCTATGTTCTCTGAAACTGAAATCCTTCTGGTTGTTCAATGTAGACTTCTTCTTCAAGTTCCCCATTCAGAAAAAATGATTTTACGTCCATCTGATATACTTTAACATTTTTGGAGCATGCATAAGCTAAAAGAAAATGGTCTGCTTCCATTCTGACAACTGGGGCATATGTCTCTTCAAAGTCGATTCCTTCAATCTGTGCATATCCTTTACATACCAATCTAGCTTTGTTCCTTGTAACCTATCCATCTTCATTCAATTTATTCTTTAAAGCCCATTTTGTGCCGATCACATTCTTATTCTTTGGTCTTGGAACCAATTTCCAGGTGTCATTTTTCTCTATTTGATCCAATTCTTCATCCATGGCCTTATTCCAAAATTCATCCTTGCTGGCTTCTTCAAAACAGTTTGGTTCAATTGTAGATAAGAGTGTTATGTGTGTTTGTTCTAGTGAACGGATTTTTCTTCTAGTCTCAAGTCCTGCATCTTTGTTTCCAATAATCTAATCTGAAGGATGATTCTTCTATACTCATTTGCTAGGTGTCTTTGGAGATACTTGTTGAACTTGCTCTTCTACTTCTGTCGGATTCTCTTCATCTTCATCTTCATCTTCCTCTTCTTGTTATTTTTCATCTTCTTCTTCAAAAAGTTGTTCCATTGATTTGTTTTCTTCTTTCTTTGATTTTGGTATGCCTGTTTCATCAATTGTTACGTTGATGCTTTCCACAACTTTGTTTAATCTTAGATTGTAACAATTGTATGCTTTCCTTGTACTTGAGTAACCAACAAGTATTTATTTGTCCACGTGAGAGTCAAGCTTTCCCATTCTTCCATCTTCTCTTTTGATGTAGCATTTGCTTCCAAAAACTATGAAGTGCTTCACATTTGCTGGTCTTCCTTTCCATAGCTCGTATGGAGTTTTATTGGTGTTGTTTCTGAGCATTACTCTGTTTTGAATGTGAACTATTGTATGCACTGCATGTGTCCAAAAAATATCTGTCAACTTTGAATCCATTATCATTGTTAGAGCCATTTCTTGTACTATCCTATTCTTTCTTTCAACAACTCCATTCTGTTGAGGTGTCCTAGCGACGGAGAATTGCCTTTTTATTCCATGATTGCTGCAGTAGTCCATAAATTCCTTTGAGGTGAATTCTCCTCCATTATCCGATCTTAAGCATTTGATTCTTGAATCCATCTCATCTTCAACCATTTCCTTGTAGATCTTGAAATTTTCAAAAGCTTATGATTTGTTCTTGAGAAAGAAAACTGTAGTCATTCTTGTATAATCATCAACTAATAACATAAAGTATATCTCACCTTTTAAGCCTTTTGTTGTAGTTGGTCCAACTAGATCAGTATGCACAATTTCCAGAGGTTTTGTTGTTGAATATTCCTTTGACTTGAACCTGGTCTTTGTTTTCTTTCCTTGTTGGCAATGCTTGCATAAAGTGTTGGTTGGTTTCATGATATGGGGCATTTCTCTGACTGATTCTCTTTTACTGATTTTGAAAAGGTTATAAAAATGCATGTGACCCATTCTTTTGTGCCATAGCCAACTTTCATCTTCCTTTCCTAGAAAACACTTTTCATTTCCAATTTCACTTAACACATATATGTTGCTTGAAGTTCTTGCAGCTGTAGCGACCAATTTCCCTGAACCTT
>ML792395.1:1077415-1096318 GCA_009831015.1 Picea engelmannii | reverse complement strand
AGGGTTGGGTCCACTTCTAATTTCTCCATTAAAATTATTATTGAAATAATTTATTTTGTATTCACTTTGAATTATAATACACTCATCACTTCACTTTATTATTTTCCTTTTAAAATCTCTTAAACCACTTTGATTACTTTGACGTTTTGGGGCTTCTAGATGACATATGAGGGTCCTCCAACTCCGTAAGGCCATAACTCTCAAACCGTGAGGAGTTATGTGACGCTCTACATACCACTAAAAATGGCATGAAATGTACTATCCATATAAAATAGTATTATCTGAAAATATACCATAACTCATACTGTTACCCATCAAACAAACTTGGGTCCATTACCCAAACCTGGGGTCTCGAACTTCTCATGGCCATAACTCTCTAACCGTGAGGAATTATGTGACATTCCACATACCACTGGAAATGAAATGACAAGAACTATCCATCTAGGATATTTTCCCTGACAAATTCACTTTCCTTGATCTCATTATTCCACAATTAAGCATGGGTTCTCTTACTCCACAAAGCATCTTTCCGTGAGGGCTTTCACCATAAGGGGACCACTTTAGAGTTCATCCATATTTACTTCTTATCAACCATGAAAAAACAATAATGAGTCATAATTACATCAAAAACTATTGGGTACATTACCCAAACCTTTGTGCTACGGGTCTTTCTTCAAGGGTTGACATCAATGACAACCAACCTTAATCAACAATTTTCTATTTAATGGGGGAGAGGAATCAATAGAGGGGTTCAAGTGATTCTAGATAGGGGAAATTATACTATTTTTCCATCCAAGTGTGTAAAGTCTCCATGACCTTATATATCAAATTTAAGACTCTTGGTTAATCAAAGATCAATCTCTTTTCTTATTACCATATTATTTATTCAATCTTTCTTTGATGTGGAATATTGGTGAATGATTCATCTCCATTACTTGTTCAAATGTTGTAGTAAAGGATTTGTTGTTATCTACTAGTGCAAGTGCTATCAGATCTTCATTTCTCATTATTTACGAGGTTCCTTTTGATTATAATTTTTTCTCTATGTGTCTTAGAATTGCCTACTTGATCTAATGCATGTATTACATGTTTCTTTAGTCTTCCATCTTTAATTTATGTTTCAAAAACACTGATCTGAATTTAGTCAAGCTTTTCTTGTTGGTGTATACATTATGGAGATTTTGTGTTGATATTTAAATATAATTCCCTGAATATTTGTTGCACTTGAGCTTAACTTCTACAAAACGTTTACCAAATTATGGAATCTATTGATGGGAATTAGGCTTTCTCTTTAGCATTCTAAGAGAAGCTCCTAGTGCTAACATTTTTGGCACCGTTGTCGGGGATGGAATACACAAAGATATTTTCCCTGGGTTATATGATAAGACTATGAACAACACTTGATGGTGAACAAGCGTTGATGACAAAATAGACTACAATTTTTCACCATGGTTGTTGTGTTGGAAAAACAACAACAATTGCATGCCTAGATGAGCTTGCTAGACAAGACATAAGTTTGTGAGTGGGTTAAACAAGAAAAACACATGTAATAAACAAAGAAACAAACTAAAACAACTAAGAAATAAAAGTTAGAAAGCATGAGAAACTTAGAACCATACAAATCAACCACTGACCAAGATAATGCTACCAATGGATCAATAGATTAGTAGGAAAAACATTGTAAAGAAAAATGAGGACTTATGAGTCCCCTCTTCCCCCTTGGGAGGGCTCTTGAGTTCTATAATGGAGAGATATTCTTACAATGGAAGAAAAATGGAAAATGGTGAAGAAAATCAATACTTATATTCTCAAGTGGTGAGTGGAATGGCCTATTTAAATGATGCTTGAAGGCTCCAAAGAGAAAAGAGGTTTCTCAACGGAGAATTCTTGGCAACATAACAATACTATGAAAATCTCGGTTTCTTAGTGCACCCATGGCTCTTATTTATAGCAATTATTTGGGGCAAAATGTAATTGGTTTTTGGTGTGAACAAGGGGCCTTTTAAGGCACCCTCTAGTCCTTGACTATCCCCCTATTTGGATTTCTCTCAGATATGAAGTTTAAATTAGGTTGGGAGCTGGTCCATAAGTGGTTTGGGGGGCGACAAGATCCATAAATGGGTCGTTCATAGAAGTGCATGAATTTTCTCGTACACAGTCACACACTTCGTGCATTGTGTGCTCTTAGGTCTTGGTTTCCCCATGCACACTGTGCATTGTGCATGGGCTTCCTTTGGTGAATTTGCGCATGTAAAATTTTGACCCAATTGTATATTTTTTTCCTCTGGAATGCATTTCATGTTTGCAGGTGAACTAATTGTTGTTTGCATTGTTGTATTTCTGTAACCATTTGCCTACAATGTTGTGGATGAAATTCCAGTTATAAGATATGCCCCTTGATGTTTGAGGTTAGGAGCATACATATAGCCAAAATACATCAATATTTATTTTACTGAGAGTGACATTGTAATGAAGAGTTCTAAGAGCAACTACAACACTGATCCACCAAAGGGAGAGGGGAAATTGTCAAACCCAAACCTTTCTCTAGGGAGAAAATAAAATCCATATACAAAGGAGGTGGGCATGCCCCATGCTCATGTCATGTAACCAAAATGTGAGACAGTAATTGAAGATGAATGTTGGTGTAGATAACTGTAGCGCCCTCTGAGGCGGTTGATAATGGTAGATGACAATTCTGAATGGTGAACATACTCTGAAGTGAAGCAAGGACTCCTTTAAGGAGTGTCAATGACTCGTAGGCATTGATGGCATAATGTATTCAAAGGTCTTTGGTTGGAATGAAAAAACTGCAATAGTCTCATAGTAAGACTCATCGTAACATGAGATTTTGTTGAATTCAAATGTTACGGGGATAATGGAATCAGGGAGGAATGATGATTCTCTCTATGGCGTCCAAGACTCCTCATTGTAAAGGTAATGAGAGTCAAGATTTTGCTGCCTTTCTCGAAACTGTGTTGATGTCAAAAGAAAGGGAGGCACGACTCCAAGAAGAAAAGGGCTTCATGAAATCCACTGAGATGATATAATGTACTAGAAGGTAACATGGATGAAGTCAAGATGTGGTGAGACTCAAACTACCCTTGGTTGGGGAATTTTTAAGGATGATTGGCAGCAACCATAAAACTGTATCTAGTTTCAGGGGGACGACTAGATAGGGGGTTAAACTGTGCCATAGTATTAACAACATGGAAAAAATTAGAGATAATGGGTACATGGACTTTGGGATACTCGGGGTTTGTGAATGATGTCGAAATAAAAAGAGAGTCGATGCCCTAAGCAAGGGTGACATGGGATTCTTTGCCAGAAAAAGAAGATCATCATGGGTGATGACAAAAATCTAAGTAAATGATGGAAACAAAGGATTTTTACAATTACCAAATAAATAAAGAATAATTTGGGTTGAGTGTACAGATACAGAAATGGGTGCCCCAGTGAAAGGTGGCTTGGCATGTTAGGGTGCAAGTTTGTGAAAGAGAACTGGTGGAGGGTGGGGACCCCATGGGTGTGTTTTTGTATGAGGTAATTGAATGGAGGACAATCTGCAGATGGGAAAATTAATGGTGGATGAAATTAAGGGCTAATGATACTGCAGAGGTGTAGCCAGTAGAACCGAGGTGATATGACCTGGGAGTCCATTGGGAAATCTAGAAAAATGATGAGAAGAAATATGGGGTTCATTCCCGGAAGTGCATAAGACTATAGGTAATCCTATCGCTAGGGGGTGAAAGCAACATGAGTTTCATGTTTCCGAGGGGAACTACGAATGAGACAACTCATGTGGGGGAGAGTGCTATCGAGTGACAATACCAAAATGCAACATAGGTGATGGTAGTGGTGATGTAAGGACCCTAAAGGTAAATGTCAGAGGGTGTGACTGGTGTTGAGTTGTGGAAAAGGTACAAATCACCTCCTTATTTCCATGGTTTGTGATGTCATCTTGATTGAATTTTCTGTTAATTAGGAATAATTAGGATAGAAAATGATTAAAATGTCTTCTAGAAATATTATTGAGTAATATTAGATAAATTCTAAAATATGGTTGGAATTGTTTGATTTTATTACAGGAATGGATAAATATTTTTAAACCCGAGATAGCTAAGGAGATTTTGAAGATACATAGGTTATTGGAGGTTGAAGACATTTAGCGCAAACTAGTTTCGAGGAAGATTGATTCTCTATTTTGTAAACTTTACAAATAGTAAAAGCAATCCTGAGGATCTCTCGATCCTCGAGATAGCTTAATTTACCCATATCATTGTAATATATAGAGGGTAACGAGTCTTGGAAAGGATCATCTAAGAATTGTATCCAAGCATTCAAAACTTTGAATTTCTCTGTACAAGCAGTTTTTGTAAATGTTGTACCAGTTGTGGAATTAATAGAAGCCTTGATAGTTTTCATCATTTTTGCATACTAAGTTTCTAGCAGCAATGCTTCTAAGGACCGAGGGCCCAGTCTAAAGGAGTTACTGTCTCAATTTGTAATTGTATCAGTTTGATTTATGTTCTATGATTTAAATATCTCTTGCAATAGTTAAGATAAATGCATAAGTGTGTTAATTATTTTATACCATTTGCTTACAGAAGATAGGTGCTTCATTTGAATGTTATCGATTGTTGTTCCAGTTTCCATTGTTGTAGCTTACTGCTTGATAGTTCCTCTCATTTTCACACACGTTGTTCATTTCGCTTAAATTAGTGTTTGTTTTCCATTTTTCTTAAATTAGCATTTGTTGTTCCTTTCGCTTAAATTATCATTTTCTTCTCCTTTCACTTAAATTATCATTTTTTGTTTCTTTCATTTCTTGTTCTTTCTCAATTTATAGAACTTAGTTATTTCTTTCTAGCAGGTTAAATAATTATCAATAGATCAGTTCATCAAGATTTTCATAGATTCAATTACTGTTTGTTAATTAGATCAATTCATCAATTCAATTAATGCCTTTAATTCACAGCATGTTATAAATTAGGTTTCAATTCTGTTAATTAAGATCTTAGTTTCATAATTTTAATGAATGTGTGAGGAACTTGATTGTTGATAAACTCATATTTTCTTTAACTACACGATTTTAGCCTCTACATCTACCTGCATAGACTTTGATGATATTCTTGAGATAAAAGACGAATCCTCAAGTTGATAAATTAATCTTAACTAAGGTTTCTTTTAGGACATCTTTAGAGCCTAACATTTTGGTGTCATTGTTGGGGAGAGTGTCAAAGGTAGCATAGATTATGTCTCTGGAGGATGAGGCATTGAATACAGAAGGTAAGAACCTATGCAGGCAACAAGTAAAACGCTTGTGCCAGTGACTCCCCCCAGCTGATGTATACAGGTTTCTTAGGTGCTTGGAATTTTGTGTGAAGTATGTATGACAAAGAAGAAAGAACCTGAAAAACCAAAACCCCCACCAAAGACTACAAAATACCAGGGCTCGGTGCTCCCCGGAAGAAGCACTTTTATAGACAACGTCATCCGAAAAGATGAATCTCAAGCTTCGGTTGGACCCAGGAGAGGTTCTACCTAAATCCCTCAGGAAGCAAATTCACCAACTGTAGCCCATGCTGAGGTTCATATCAGAACTGAAGGGACTGAACAAAGTTTTCAAAATACAGATCTTCCACTTCTCATCCCTTTAGACAAGGGAAAATATTGTAATCTGGAGGAAGGAGAAGGGGAGACCAGTGGGGTTGATAAGGCATCACCACCACCTAACCCTAGATCTCCTGTGATAGGAGAGGGAATACCTGAAATCCCAGATAGAGGTAGTGCAATCAAATCCCCTAGGGGATCAATTAATCAATCATCCTGAATAGAACACCCAGACCAAGAAATTCCTAAATATTATTGGCATATCTTCGACCAAATGGCACAACCAAATCAACCACGAGGCCAGACTTCCACTTTGGAATATCTAATATTTGATCTAGTTGCCAATGCCCCCATGAAAGAAATCCCCTTACAGAATTTTCCAACCTTTCATGGATTAATTTCAAAGGACCTGAATGCATTCTCATTCGAGTTTGATGTCCTATGTAGGGGTTATGACTACACCTATGAACCCCAAAAATGAAATCTATTCCCTTCAACTTTGAAAGGAGCAGCTTTGCGCTGATTTATGGGATTGGGAGGAGGAACTATAAATTCATGGGATGAAATGAAACAAGCCTTCTTGAGGAAATATCAAGATTATTGTAGGACCGGGGACCTAAAATATGAAATATTTCAAATGACTGCAAAGGAAAACGAGACATTAGAAGAATATGTTGAAAGGTTTCAATACAATTTCAAATATCTCCTTATGGTACATTACCAGGTGAGGTACTCAAAGCCACTTTGATAAAAGGAATGAAGGGTGAATGGGTAGAAACATTGAATTTAATGGGGAAGGGTATATTTATCAAGAAACTCATGATAACATTGTCCAATTATGAATCAGGTGCTCACGTGGAAGCACATGAACCAGATCAGGGATGTGGGCCCCCCTCACCAGAAACAACAATATTACCAGCAGGGGTGTTACTCGAGCATAAGTCGGTAATCTCTTAAAAAATTTCAAAACTAACATTCTGACCACTATGACTACACAATTGGATGTCTTGCAGGATAAACAAACACAAGAAGAAGAATATTAGACCTTGGCCATATTTTTCCACCAATGTAGAAAGAAACATGGTCTGAGGGAATTCCCTTTGGATGTGGTTTAGGTTTGCACCATTTGTGCCAAAGATCACGCAAGGGAGGAATGTCCATCACTACCAGGACTAAAAGATGTCTTTAGAGAAGTAGAAGATGAAACATAACCATTATATCTATTGGCTCAACATCGCCAATGGTAGGCCTAGCCTCTAGGTACACTACAAGATCCCTCTTCTTTCTTTTCTAGGCAGTATAATCAACAACAAAATTATGGAAACACATGGAAAGGCCAACCATTTATTAACCTTACCTGGCAGTCCCAGCAATATCCAGCAACAAATCCCACTTGGCCAAATCAACCAACTGCAAGTCCCACTTGGAAGAATCAACCAGCTGCAAATGCCACCTAGACTAACTCACAATACCCTACCTCATCTTGGAAAAAATAAAACAACAACCCTTATCCTTCACAATGGTCCAACACAGCTGCCCAAAACGCCAATTGGAATAGAATTAGCAGTGCCCTATGGGAATGACCAATCAACCCATGGGGATGGCCCCTCAAGATCAACCCACTTTGCAAGCTCCACTTCAATTTCCCCAAAACCCTCAATCATAATTGCACCATCAATTACCAGCTCAACCCCATATAAATCCTAATAATAGACCAGCCCAGCATGTGCAAATTATTGAGAATGTGGACATGGAAATTAACTTAGTAGGGTGCAATGAAATTTGGTTGAGGTCGGGGCACATAATTTCTCCTAAAGAAAGTAACATCGACCAAGAGTAGGAGAATGAAAATAATATACAACCAGCAATAACACCCTCGATTGTAGTCATAATGAAAGAAACAAAGCAAGGAGGAAACACAGTCGAAGAACATAATCCTGATGAGGATGTAAATCCTCCTCCCTCGTTCCCTGAAAGGTTGATGATAGAAAAACCCATTGTGTATCCTAACTTTGACATCGTAAGGGAACTCAAGAATATATATGTTAAGATTCCACTCCTGCAGCCTTTACAAGACATCCCAATTTACACAAAGACAATTAAGGAACTATGTGGGAAGAAGTTGTTAGGAAAATTAAAATTCATCATCAACTATTCACGTGGTAGGAGCCTTGTCTGATCTCATTTTAGGTAGACAGGAATTGGTCAAATATGCAAACCCAAGGAATCTCATAGTAACAGTTCATATACAAGGATGTTCTTTTCCAAATACACTAGTGGATTTGGGGGTAGCCATTGATATCCTGACCATCAAAAATTGCAACACCCTGGGTTTCGCTTCCTTCAAACCTACACAAATTATATTACAATTGGCTAATCGATCAGTGGTTAAACCAATCGGCACATTACAGATATAGAAATTTTAGTCGACTCTTGGGAATATTCAGTTGATTTCCTCATTATAAACCCAATAAGTGGACTCGATGGACATCCATTAATACTGGGAAGACCATGGCTCGCAACAACAGATGCATACATATGATGTTGCATGAGCAACATGACAATTGCTAGAGGAGGTGTTACAAAAAACCCCATCCTGTATCCTCCAGCTAAACCAATCTCGTCTATCATACATCTGTAGTTGCCACCACCTAGATATCCAGAAAAGGACCTGCGATCCCCTCTCACACTGGAAGAAGCTTTCAGACTCAAGAACCAACTAGAAGATGATGTGATCAGTAGCTTCATCAACATCCCAACCATTATAAGTAACCCAACATGCCAGATGCAAAAAGTTGTTCTAGATAGTGAAGCATAGGGAGATCTGCTAGAAGAATTGATGAAACAATAAATCCCCACTACCATTTTCCATAACATAAAATCAGTTGAGATTTCACCAGGGCGGTTTCTGAATATTAATGCTAATTTAAATGAGCAACAACAACACAAATTGATTCAAATCCTTTCTAAATATTAGCAGGCTTTTTCCTTGGAATATCCTGACATGAAGGGCATTGATCCGCAACTCTGCACACATCATATTTATATTGAAAAAGATGCTCGGCCCATCCGACAGCCCCAAAGAATATTTAATCCCGACCTCAGGGGTGTTGTTAAAGAAGAATTATAGAAATTGTTGGATGTAGATTTTATATATCCTATTTCGGACAGTCGATGGGTTTGCCCACTAGTGATCGTTCCCAAGAAGAATGGGAAATGGGGAATCTGTGTAGACTATAGTCAACAAAGCTACCCAGAAGGACCACTTCCTCCTACCTTTTATTGATCAGGTCCTTGATACTTTAGCAGTGAATAAGTTTTTCTCCTTCCTAGATGGTTTTAGTGGCTATAATCAGATCCAAATTTCCCTAGAAGATCAAGATAAAACTACATTCACATGTCCCTGGGGTACCTTTGCATACAAAGTATTTCCCTTTGGATTATGTAATGCTCCAACTACATTCCAGAGGGTTATTTTGAGCATATTTTTTTATTTGATTAATGAAGGGCTTGAAGTTTACATGGATGATTTCACCCCTTACGACGATGAATTTGATCAAGATCTAAGCAATCTGGAGAAGGTACTGGAACGATGCATTGCTACCAAGTTATGCTTGAGTCATGAAAAATGTCATGTAATGATGATTGAAGGTGTGGTACTAGGGAATTATTTTTCTGCAGATGGAATCAGGGTAGACCCGGCAAAAATAGAGGTAATTCTTAATCTACCTACACCACGTACACAAACTGAGGTACGTAGTTTCCTTGCCGCTTTACGATACTATCGTAGATTCATGGAAAATTTTGCAAGAACTGTTGCACCTTTACATGCTTTAACTGGTAATGTGGAATTTCAATGGTCGAATAAGTGTGACGTGGCATTCGCAGGACTCAAAACGTTGATTTTGACAACACCAGTGCTGAGAGGACCAAACTAGAAAATACCATTCCACATATCTACAGATGCATCAGACATTTCCATAGGCACTGTCCTTAGATATGAATAAGACAAGAAACCTTATGCTATTTATTTTATTAGAAAAAATCTTACTCCTGCTGAATTAAATTATATAGTAACAAAAAAAGAATTCTTAGCCATTATACATGCTATTAATAATTTTTCTTATTATATAACAGGCTATCTAGTTATTTTGTATACTGATCATTATGTTATTAAATATTTAGCTAATAAACCTATTACTAATGGATGGGTTACTCAGTGGTTATTACTATTGAAATAATTCGACATCACCATCAAAGATCGATTTGAAAGAGAGAATCTTGTTGTAGACTTCTTGTCTTGTGTACCCAAAACAGGTGATTCTTTGACAGTTGAAGACCAATTTCAAGACGAACATTTGTTTATTGTCACTACTAAGACACCTTGGTACACTGATGTGGAAAATTACCTGATAGCCAGGAAACTACCAACACACCTATCATCAAGGGAAAGGAAATTGATCGTCCAACGCAGTGCATGATTCACCTGGATCCAGATTCAAAGATGTGTAAGAGATGAAAAAATATATGGCATACTTAAGGTAGGTCTTGATGAGCCTTGTGGCAAACATCTTGTAGATCGAAGGACTGGGCATAAGATTTTACAAATGGGCTATTATTGGCCCTCAATATTCAAAGATGTAAAGAAATATGTCCAGACCTGTGAAAGTTGTCAAAGGATGGGTCGACCAGGCCAAGCTGATGAAATTCCCCTGCAAACACAAGTAGTTGCAAAACCTTTCGAGAGATGGGAACTAGACTTCATTGGCCCCTTCAACCAAAAGTCAAATTAGAAGGCCTATATACTAGTTACAGTAGACTACATGACCAAATAGGTAGAAGTAGAAGAAACACAATAGAGGAAGCAATCATTAAATTTCTTTTCAAATTATTTGTACGCTACGAATTACCCAGGAAAGTAATCACTGATGGAGGGTCACAATATAGAGCCCATAGAATCACGACCACCCTGAACAATTATCATATTAAACATAGAGTTAGTTCCCCATACCACCCATAGGTAAATGGGCAAGTAGAAAGTACCAATAATGATTTGGAGGCCATTTTGACAAAAATAGTCTCAAAAAACCATCAGAATTGGGAAACTGAGCTTCTAAATGCCTTATGGGCTTATCGTACAACGTGGCATAACACCACTGGATACTCTCCTTATCATTTAATCTATGGTAAAGAACCTATATTTCCAATTGAGTTTGAGATCAAGACTCTAAGGATGGCCCAGGAGATTGGATTGGATCATAAAGAGGCACATAAACAACACCTACAACAGCTCAATGAGTTGGACGGAGAACACTTTTCTGCCCTGCACTACACAGTTGTTATTCAACAGTAGAGAGCTAGCTGGCACGATAAACATATCAAGAAGAAATCCTTCCAGAAAGGTGATTGGGCACTTCTCTATGAAATCGTGGAAAATTACAAACAAGGTGGCTGGGACCATATGAAATCAATGAAGTTCACAATAATGGCACCGCCACCTTAGTTACCATCCATGGGTCTTATTCTCCTTTTCTGGTAAATGGACATCGACTACGACTCTACCATCATCCGCATTCAAAAGAATCCTTCTACCAAGAAGTAAGTAAGGACCCTACTGTTCATATTTTAGCTAGCTGGGAAGGTAACCCAACAGCTTCAACTTCATAAATGATGATTTTTATCAACACTGTACATATTGTATATAGCTTTCTTTACACAGTTTTTAGGCTTTACTTTTTAGGAAAGTCACTTGAGAAAATAAAAACTAGAAAAGATTATTGTAATGAATATAATTAGCACTCTTTTATGTTCCTTGATCCTATCTCACTTTGCAAAAATCCAGTAAATATAAACCCAATTTTCACAAGAAGATGAACATGTCTGCATAATACTAATAGACCATCCAATACTTCAATTATTGAATAAACTTACCCATATAAATTGAATGAATTTAGTTGATGACTAATCAATCATAGATTCACTAAAACAAAAGTGACTATGGGAGTTTTTCCAATCACTTAATTAGATGGGTAAAAAATTGAACATCATCATTGTTGCTCATTTAAAATGAAACGATTATTGTTCCTTTGAAAAGAACAATTGTTGTTACCTTCGCATGATTGTTGATTCATTTGCATATGATTGTCATTCCTTTGAAAATAACAACTGTTGTCACCTTTGCGCAATTATTTTTCCCTTCATAGGTAATATCATCCATTCAAAATAATGATTTTTATTCCTTCTATCACACTGCCATTCCCTTTATAGCGCATGTTGTTCCTTTTTCGACAATGTTTTCCATTCGAAAGGAACAATTGTTGTTCCTTCTACGTTTTTCTTATTGTTGTTCCTTTTTCTAAAAAAAAAGCATACCATTATTACATCAGTCACTCCTTTGGGTATGACCTTCACTAATCCATTTTCATCAACACTAGTTCTGATTTGTCATTTTGTGTGGATCATTTAAAATTACCTTAGTGAACTATTTTTGGATTAATTTCTCTGAATCATCTTAAAAATTGTTCACAATTCATTAACCACCATAATTCGTTTCTTTCCCCTATATATCTACATATACTTGAATGATAATTGCTTCATATCATAATAAGGAATATCAAACACATTCTTACATGGCATTCTTACACTTCTTATGCCATCCCTCTCTCTTAAGGAGTAGATGAGCCTCCCTTGATAGAGCCTAAAAAAACAAAAATCATCAAATCAAATAAACTTGTTAACAAAGTAATAAACTTCTCCCACAAAGGATGGGGGGTCTCATCACGGGCCAACCTACCACGATCATCAGATAATAACATAAGTGACATTCCCACTATGGCTACCACACCAGGGAAATGGCCTTTGGCATTTTTTTCGTCAAAGAACAAGAGGTCTCATCACGAGCCAACTTGTTCACTTAGGTTATGATCTAGTGAGTGGCATTATCATCATTTGGCTACCAAACCAGGATAATGGTCTTCTTGGGAAAAGACAATTCAAACTATTTATTAAGGATACAGGCTCATTTATGGGTTAAAAGGAAACCATGTTGAGGCTATGGACGCCTGCTGGCAGTAGTGGCCCTGCCTGTGGTATCAAAGTTTACCTTAAATACGCCAATTTTTAGTGTGTTCTTAGATTTTGGTTTCTAAAACAATGAGGCTATCATTCTGGTTATATCCAATAAACAAGGGAAAGTAACAACTTTATGATATCTGGAACATTTTAAAACACGTGAAAAAATTTAAAATTATTCAAAACCTTTTTCCTTAAATGGTTTCCAACATAGGTATGACAATTCGAATTTCCCACACAAAGTGATGATTATCATAATTACCGCTAAAGTGTTTTTTTAAAAGTTATTAATGATTGTCTTTCTAGCGGGGGCGACAACATAGTAATCACACCTCACAGGAACTATCTATCATGATTACACTCATACATTTTGATGGTCGAGGTCAACTTTTCCATTTATGGGGGGCAGATATGTGACACATTTACCGATATATTACAATGAGTGCAGTAAATGAGAAAAATTCACATTGTTTATACACAGTGTTTTTCTATATTTTCTATTTCTATTGTTTCAAAAGCTGGTTGAGTTAAGATGTAGCAAGGAATGATAGTCATCCTCACTTTCTCATAGAAAACATGGGTGGCCGAAGTGTGCACCGAGAGCCCACATTACTACAGTTAATTGAGCAAGCAAGAGAAATATTACACCATCTGGGGTGGACAGAGTACTTCAACGAACATCACGCTCGAATTTATCCAGAAATTGCAAGGAGGAGACTCCATGGTTCAAGATATACGAATCCCTGTCACTAAGAAAATTGTAGCATAGGTTACAGGCCTCCCTAACATAGGCATACAGTGGACCGGGAGATATACAATGCTCAAATAGGTCATGGAATCTTTCGTAGATCCTAGAGAAGAACTTGATAAAAACGAAAAGGGACTCAACCCCAGCGCTCTTAGCAATCCATGGAAGGAGATGGAAGGATTAATACAAAGGTATATCACCTACGATGGAAGGTATGATGTGATCTAGACGCGCCACCTCAAATTATTAGCAACACTCAATCAACAGTTAGTAATCAATTTACCATTTTTTTTAAATGCCATGTTACATGAGGTTGCTATAAGAACGCAGAAGGCTAAAGATCATGTTACTATAATTAGTCACTATGGACTAGTGAAGCTAATAGTAAACAGGGCCTTGAGCCAAAATCAAATAACCTTGGGTGATCTAATTGAGGTCAATAGGCCTCTACAACTAGAACAACTAGAATTGCATCATGAAAACCCACCACAGGGAATTGAGGTAGCACAGGAAGGGGGAGACATCGCCTAAATAGAAGTTCCATTACCCTATCCTGAAATTGAGACATCTCAGGAAGGAAGAGACAATACCCAAGTGGAAGTTCCATTACCTCATCCAGAGAATGAGGCACACCCCATCCCATTGGTAGAAACTCAGTCCTCGCTGACAGAAACTTCAAAGAAAAGGAGAAAAAGGACAATTGTTGTCCCTAAAACCCCCACTGAGAAGAAAAGAAAAATAAAAAGGACAGAACAACCTAGAGAAACCCAGTAAATGATACAAAAATAGTATCCCTCATGGGAAGATACCCAAGAAATGATACAAACAGAACAAACCCCACAAGAAAATACTCAATAAAATACCGATCCATCACTGGAATGCCTTACAGAATAGTTTTTCAAAAGTTATGAGGTAGAAATGGCTCAAGTACTGGGTAACTTAGGGACATCAGTCACCAAAGACAAAAGAAGATCTGAAGAAAACCAAGCACCTTCAAACCCTAATGTGGAACTCCCTAACATGGAAATGCCATTTCCTAAAGAAACATAACAGATAGAACCTCACACTGAGGTAAACAGTCCTTTAGAATAGACATAGCACATAAATGCAATAGAGGAATAGTTATTGACTGGTCAAGGTGAGGAAAAACTTGACATTTCACATAAACAAGAAACAACATGCAGAGGCCACAATAAAATAAAGAAATTGAAGAAGGAAAACAAGTTGTTGAGGAAGAGGGTTAAAAAAATCAAAGTGTTAAAGAAGAAAGTTGGCAGACTCAAAGAAATAATTAAATAATTAAAGAAACATCTAATGAAAGTTGGCAAGGCCTATGAAAGAAAGAAGTCCAAAAGGCATAGAACACATGGAAGCAATCCAGATCCTAGGAGGACAGTGCATACAAGTTTTTTTGGAACATAGACAAAGTTGCATGCCCCTGAAGAAACAGTATAGATGGAACCTCAAACTGAGATTTTAGTAGCAGAGGAAGTAGGTGTTCAAAATGAAGAAGGGATTCCTTTAGAAATACATGAAATGGAAGCTCAACCAGAAATTCCAGAAGAAGCAGTTGTTCAACATGAGGAAGTGATTCCAACAAATTTTCCCTCTCCTATGGAGACCATTGATGCAGAAACCCAGACAGATGTCCCAGCAACAGAAGAGACAACCCATTAGACTGAGGAATCATTTCAATCTCCTGAACAGAGTGTTGTCATTAACAGGTTAGAGGCAGAGCTAGTGCAATCCCAACAAGCCTTGAATCAAAGAAGAGATGAAATGGTGACCATGGCAGAGCATCAAAGAGTTGTTAAAAAACTTAAATCCATGTCGACAACAAAAAATGAGACTTATGTTGAGCTAACTAAGGCTCAAGGGAAGACAAAGAAAATACAAAACCAATTAGATAAATCTTTGGAGAAAATCAAATAAATTTGTGATGTCTACATTGATGCAATAGATTGTAGGGCTCCTGCTACTAATTATACCTTGTTTTTATTAGAGAGTTATTTTTTGTTGAGGGTGAAATTTATTATAGTAGGTAAACCAATTAAATTCACCATCGTCTCTGAGTTTGTTTCATGTTTTAAAGAGAAGGAAGATAAGGTGCAATACTTTATGTGTGAGCTATACCTCCACAGCTTCATCTTGGAAGATAATAGGAAGGAGAACCCTAGCCCTTTTATTGGGGATATACAGCTTCAAGCATTCTTGTCCTTTACTAAAACCCAAATCAGGTGAGCTAAATCTCACAAGACCTTCATGAAGAGATAGAGTGGGCTAGATCTCTGGATCAGAGGGGAACCTCCAAAATCCTTCCAAGCCATCATGCGACACAGAACATTCATGAAGAGGGAAGGGGTTGTAGAATATTTAGCCCCTATCCACCAACAAGTTATACATTCAAGAATAGCATATTTTAGGGAACTAAAATAAGGATCTCTTGTTGCTTCGAAGTTAAGATGCGATGCATCCCCAAATGAAGTAAAGAGCAGGGAACCCTTTGGTTTCCAAAACATTTTTGCAGCGAACTTTAGAGTAGAAAGGTATACCAGAATGATCCAGGAGGAAGGGCCTTCCTATATTGGGTGCAAATATAATCCTCCTATTATTTGGTTTCCTCTAGAGGGTTACCAGAGAGATTATCAAATTAATAGGAAGAGGGAAGAATATGCTTTTGGAGAGCTCAAACGCAAGAATGGGTTCAAGGAACCTGGTGAACCAACCTTTCCTCCTTACAACATGATTGCTTTACATGTAAGATCTCAGCTTGCATGAGTGCATGAAAGAAGGTAAGATGGGGGGTATGTTGGGTTGTGGAAAAGGTACAAATATCCTCCTTATTTCAATGGTTTTCGATGTCATCTTGATTGACTTTTCTGTTCATTAGGAATAATTAGGATAGAAAATGATTAAAATGTCTTCTAGAAATATTATTGAGTAATATTAGATAAATTCTAAAATACGGTTGGAATTGTTTGATTTTATTACAAGAATGGATAAATATTGCTAAACCTGAGATAGCTAAGGAGATTTTGAATATATGCAAGTTATTGGAGGTTGAAGACATTTAGCACAAACTAGTTTCGAGGAATATTGATTCTCTATTTTGTAAACTTTAAAAATAGTAAAAGAAATCCTGAGGATCTCTCAATCCTCATGATACCTTAATTTACCCATATCATTGTAATATATAGAGGGTAATGAGTCCTGGAAAGGATCATCTAAGAATTTTATCCAAGCATCCAGAACTTGAAATTCCTCTGTACAAACAGTTTTTGTAAATGTTGTACCAGTTATGGAATTAATAGAAGCTTTGAGCGTTTTCATCATTTTTGCATACTGAGTTTCTAGTAGCAGTGCTTCTAAGGACCGAGAGCCTAGTCTGAAGGAGTTACTGTCTCAATATGTAATTGTATCAGTTTGATTTATGTTATGATATTTATGTTGGACAACTGAGAGGGGGAGGTGAATCAGTTGTTACTGAGCATAAAAAATTATGCTTCTTTTAAAAATCTTTGCAAAAACAATTGAATGATTATCAAAATAATGCAAAGAAATAAACACAGGCACATTCAACATCAGTCACATATATGAGAAACACCGAGACAGATATTTTCCAAGGAAACCCATACAGGGTAAAAACCTCTTGTTCTTTATATGATAAGTAATAATTACATTCTTTACATTATCATACATATGAGCACCAACTCATAATGAGGCTACAACCTCTGTTTAGCAAGTTGCAACTTGCTGAGAGCACCAACTCTCTGTTTTCTCTAGCACCAATTAGAAGGAAGCACCGACTGCCTAGTTTCTCTAGCACCAACTAGAAGGAAGCACCAACTCCCTGTGTTCAAGCACCCACTTGAACCTCCGAGGACAACAGTCCTCCCTAGAACATCCCAACCACCCTAAAATATAAATCTTTGAATCTGAAACTTACTATAGTGATATAATGTTCAACAATGGCTTACCCGACTTATCATTGTTCTGCTGCATCTCGTTGTTCTTTCTGCCACACTGCCTTTCTGCACATCTCACTTGCGCTGTATGGTCTTCTATTTTTTTATGCTCTGTGCACCATCTCCATTCTCTGCATAGTTCTTCTTCTGTGCTATTCAACTGCTGCAGTCTCCTCCTTCTTCACACCTGAATCTCCTTTACCAACAACAATCACAACAACCTCTAACTGCAACAGCAACCCATATCTTCTCTGTACGATATATTTATAGATTCTGTGCACCTTGTGCATGCAATGTTTGCATTCTCTCTGCATTCTCACTCCGTGCCAAATTCCTCCACCTCTCAAGTGCTCTGCGTGATCATCATCATGACTCTTCAGCTTCTCTGGTAGTTCAACCACGCATTCAGCTTCACTGGGTGTTATGCTGAGATTCCTCAGCCTCTCTGGCAGTTTCACTGTATAGTGCTACAAGTGCCCTCCGATCTTGTTCAAATTCATCTGCACCATTGGTTTGAATCCATGGGATCTTTCATTCATTTAGTCATTTCGGCACTTTTCTCCGTTGACCCCAAGTCAGCAAAATTTTATCATTTAGATCTGGTCTTGATTCGACGGCTACGATTGTATTGTGATTTCGAGATTTCACATATCGCGATTTCTTCTTTGTTTCTTTTGTATCTCCATACTACGATTCACGAAACTCCGAGATGGAGCTGAGATCAACAGTCCATGATATCGATGATTCTATAGTCCAGATCTCATCGTGAACTCACATCTCGCAATTTCTTAGTTAGAGGTTCCAGTCACTCCAAGTCGCGATAGGCGAAGCTTCGAGATGGAGCTGGATCAACGGTCCACATCTTTTGGTGTATTGACGGTTAGGATATTTTCGTGATCTCACATCTCGCTGATCTTAAGTTGGAGGTTCTAGTCACTCCAAGTCGTGATAGGTGAAGCTCCGAGATGGATCTTTATGGTGCTCTGATCTTTCTCCACGCGTCTTCTTGATCCAACGGTCCTTGATTAAATCGTGATCTCGCATCTCGTGGATCTGGAGATGAATCATCTCGACTCTCCAAGTCGCGATCCGCAAAACTCCAAGATGACGTCACACGTTGATTGACACATGTTAAATACCACCACGTGTCACTCTGATTCATGACTTACATGTGCCAGAAGTGTTGAATCTGACTGACACCTGTCATTACCTGGTTGTGCCATGTGTCACTTTGACGTGGTCTGCTGTCGTGAGTTGGATCGATGGTCTAGATCACATCTTGATCTGATGGCTCAGATTACATCGCGATTTCAAATATCACGAAATCAACATTCCTGATGTCAAGTGACTTTGTTATTTCAAAGTCCCTGTTATCACTGAAATTTCGTCCGCACAGGGCGACAAGAACTCCGCATCATCAGCACAGAAAAACAGGCATTCATGGCACAAGGATTAATTCCACAGCACAGCAAAAGGGCCAAAACTATACAAAAATGGCTAAAAAATTAA